>MU865328.1:9721-227540 GCA_033297215.1 Podospora fimiseda | reverse complement strand
AGTTCGCTCACGCGTGTAAATAATTGTAGAGGGACCGCATATCCCATAGGGATGGAGGCACCGCCTCCAGCGGTGTAAGATCAATAATAATATTTCGTGGCTTTAGTTAAATAATGAACCTCGTGGTTGCTTCCTGATAACGGCTTACTGGTTGGTACTGGTAGTCTAGCACCCGTGACTGACATCTCCGTATCTTTACTTCTTTTAATGGATAGAAAAAAAGAAGAAAAAAAGAAGAAAAAAAGCTATGTTTACGAGGTATCCCACGAGATAGCTTAAATCTCTTAGCTAAATAATGGACGCTCGAAAACCTCTGCTAGACTTCAGTATAAAGAGAGAGAAGCTCCTGACAGATTCTCCATTCAATATCCCGAACGGTGGTTTAGAAGCTAACTAAAAGATCTTGATCATTGTGTACGCCCCTGGTAATGAAATCATGTACGTGAAAGAAAAAAAGATATGAAAAACGGATGTTGCCCCTGGTCGGATTCGAACCGACGTCTTTCGCTTGGCCTTCGCTGGTAAGAATATACGCTATAAGAAAAGACAAAGACAAACGCTGGCCGCTGAGCTACGCGGGCTGCGGCTTGGTTGAATCCGAGGAGCCAGAATCTAACATAAATAGGCCCGGAGGCACTAACTGGGTGAGAGGCTGGGTCTGTGGATGAGTGTGTAAGAGTGGTTGTGGTGGGTTTTGATGACGGCGGTGACTGAGATGGGAAATGGTGGGTTGAGAGCATTCGACATGTGAAAAGTTGAGCTGAACATATTCTAAGAGTTTCAATAGGACAATAAGAAAACTTGGAAATTACACAAATTTGGATTTTTTTTCTTACTCTAGTCTTATCTCTTCTGTCCCTACACTGTAATCAATTAATACATGAAACTTCTTCAAAATAGAAGCTCATTTTGCAAAGTCAGTAACTAGTCATGCCAATACGCTCTTCCCCCATCCGTATCCTCATCATTATTTAGTATGATGAGCACTGTTCGCTGGCAATTCGACCATGAATCCTAGTCAGCAGTCCCGGCAGGGGTCTTTGGCTTCAGAAAACTGAACGCTGATGCACCCCCCAATGGATTGCTCACGGATGGAGGTACTGAAGTCGATGTGGTTGTCACCTTCCCAACTTGATGATTCGCTGTGGCTGTTGTTTTACTCTCGGCAAAACTCCCACCCAAAACAGGCCCGCTCATGCTTCGCTTCGAGATATTCCAGCTGCTAACGGCCGGTTGTACCGCTTGCTTCCTTCCATCCCGCTCTCCGGTAGATCTAAGACCCGGAGCTGGCTCATACGCAGCACCGGTCCTAGCAGATGATGAAGTGCTGCTGCTGGCTTTGGTGGGTCGCAGAACCTTCATACTTCGAGGTCGAGCAGCAGGCTGATAGCCACTCAGAGGTGGATCACTGCCAAAGGCTCCGGCTCCGGTTCGCCATGCGGTTCTAATAGCCACGCTCGGTTCCCGACGAGCGGTTTCCGGTGCGCCTTGGGACTCCTTTCCAGATGTTGTCGTCACATCCGTAGAGGTGACCGCGGGTTCAGAGGTTGGTTTTTCACTCTCAGCTCCACTCTCAGATGTAGTACTGACAGCAGGCACTGCCTGCTCCTTGTTAGGCTCGCTGGCCTTTGTGGTTGGTGAGAGAACTCTCTGGGACCCGTTCGTCATAGGCTTTGTGGACTCCGGCGTCTCAGACGACCCTTCAGTAGGATGTTGGAAACGGGCTTTGGATTTCTTCTCAAAGGCGACAAACTCCGGGGCAGCAGCGTTAAGCCTAGTCCTGCTCAGCATTGTGTTTGCAGTGGTCAAGTGTTTGAACACAGCGTCATCCTCGGGCCGTACAAATGGAATCGAGAGTTTGTTGCGATCGCTTCCATACAAAGTCATGCAGTTCTGAGAAAGTAAAAGGTCGGCACTGTGCATTCGAAGAGTGTGACTGCCAACAAAGACACGGATGGCTCTCTTGTGCTCAGGAGACTCCTGATGCTCGGAACCTGTCACCTCGAAAACGGCCGTGATGTTTGGCAATTGCCCACCGGGACTTCCAGAATGTGAATTGGACTGCGTGACTCGCGCCTCGGCCAGGTAAACATGAAGGGTGATTCTGTGTACACCGTCCACGTCCCTCTGTATTTCGCCAAGCAAGTCAAGGTCTCTGAGAAGCGAGTATTCCACCGTCGACTTCTGAGAGCCGGTGCAGACCACAGCATACAAGAGGGCCTCCGACGTAAACTCTTCCGTCAGCCAGCACCGAATTATTGAAGGGGCAGATCCTAGGTAGTTCAAACCTGGTGCTGGTTCCGGGAAATCGATGGGCGAGTCGTCCTCGTGGTCACCGATGAAAACGTTGGGATCTAGACCGAGACTGCTGGTGCGCCCAGATACTCCTGAATGCGCAGAATGGACGGAATGACCAGCCGAACTGTGTCTGCCATCCGATCTGTGTGAGTACGACCGCTCCATCATCGGGTGTCCTCCCATACCACTGCTGGGTCGTATTGGTCCAAAGTCATTCGAGTGACGAATCCCATGACCCCCAAAGCCCGCTCCATGCAAAGCACTCTCGTCAAACCGAACGCTGTTGGCTCGGGATGCCGCCCCGCGTCGCATGGGTTCGTCATCAGCCTCAAGTTGAAGTGCCCCTAGTAGAGTCTCGCCTTGCTCTTCAAATTCGCTGAGCAAATCGGCCGTCGACATATGGACGGGCCCTATGTGATGTATAAATATTAGCCAAACGGTTGACAACAAAGACGATGTGAATAGATCTGGCTAACCGTGTTGGGGTGTTCCGCCAAGAACGCTAGGAAATGGAGAGTTCCAGACAGACTTCAGGGCAGCATCATCAGCTTGACGTCTTTCGAGCTGTCTTAGTCTTTCAGAGTGCTGGTGCTGGATGTGTTGAACGCGCTTCAGCTCCATCTGCACATCGTGGAGTTCTTCGCGGGTGGCGATGAAGGGCGGCTCCATGCCCACGTAACAAAGTAACTGGTCTATTGTTGCCGTGGTTGGAGAGTACGGGCGGGGATACGAGAGGAGGGGAAACTATTTATGCCTTATTCCCAAACAACGAACGACGTGAAAAAGAATCCCAGTATTTGGTGTTGTCTCAATACTTTTGTTATCTTTGACCTCGATCCTTGAGTTTGCAGTTCAATTATCGAGGTCCAGCCGCCCTCCGCATCACCCGCAAAGACCCCCGGGTTCTTTCAACGACAACAATAATCCCTTATGTTTCTTCTCGCACTCGAATGTTCGATCGGGCTACGGGATGACGAGATGTCTAGTCCAGCGTCGAGAGCGCGAGGATTTTGTTGGGGTTGAGGCGACGGGAAAAGATGGAAGGGGGACTCGGACGACAAAGATCGGGGACACGATGCGTTGCAAGTGGGAATGTGAGCACAATCGACACACGAAACGAAACAAAACAGCTGGAGAATGCGAGGTTCCGTCAAGTTCAAGGAAAAGGTTCCCAAGAAAGTATTATTTCCCGTTTCCGTTGTTCGTCCGTATGCGGGCAGCAGCAAGGCTGAAAAGAAATAAAAAGTGCGTGTTTTGGATTCTGGTTCTGATTGTGTTTTCTCTGTGTAATGTTTCTGTTTCTTGTTTCTGTTAATATTCCATGTGATGTTGGAAATTGGAAGACGGGAGCCAATCGACGGGCGTTTGCAGGTGTTGGTGGGAAGTTGGGTCGCCTTCAAACAAAAGGTTCCCAAGATCCCACCCACCTACATGCACAACATTACTGGCTGGATCCGGATGCTGGGTTACTGGTATGACTAAGCCTGGGCCCTGTATTTCTTGGGGAGTGTGGTCCCTGAAAATGCCTGGGCGGGAGGGGTGTTTAGCCCGGGGTTCGTATGGGTGGGGGGAACCACTCACACCTGTCCATAGACATCATTTATCTCTTTTTAATAAACAGCAACCACGGGAACACTTGAAACTCTTGGCCACACACTCGTGCACGGCACACACTGCAACTGCAAGGAACGACATTTAAGGGTTCTAATTCGTCGTCATAATTACTTGTAAGTCCAAATGGACACCTCCGATAATGCATACTGACCACACCTGTTATCTGCAGTGGCACATGTATCACCTATCCTTTTATCCCTTTAGGTGGGCATCCTCTTCCAACCACGGAGCAAGGCGCCAGTCTGGAAGAACGTATGCAACCCTGTCTTCATCCCGTGTGCCAGCCCATTCGGAGCCGATGTGTGGCCGTACAATGTCGTAAAAGATGCGATACGATTCCGAGCTCAAGTGGAGGCCATCTGGGAGCAGGTGTTCTAGATATCCACGCACGCCGCCTTCTGGGTCACCAAGCTGTGGGCCGTTGGGATTATGTTCCGGCGTCTTTGAAATGGCGACATCCATCAGCGCTTTCCAGAGGTCAATGAGCACCACGTGGGGTTTTTCAGCGGCAACCTGACGAACGGCTTCCGAGTATTTGGTACTGATTTTGGTGTGCCTTGTTGCCGATGGATGCCCCGCAGCGAGATCCAGCTGTGTGATGCGAATTTGGTCCAAAGGAGGCGGGGTGATCAAGAAGATCTTGGGCTTGTGAGCCGTAATGTTGGGATGGGAAATAATCTTGGCCAAATTGTCCTTGTACTTTTCCAACGGCACATGTTGATGGTTGGTTGGCAGACTGACCGCAGCATCGTTGGCGCCAAATAGGACAAACTATTTCTCAGGTCAGTCACTGACAGTATGGCAACTTGCCAGCGGCAGCACATACGAGATACTCCAGCTTGGGTCCGCCTGGGACTGGTGGAGGAAATATCTGTGGCAAGACACTCAAAGCATTTGAGGTATTGTAGCCAGATAGACCGCGGTTGATGACATCAAACCGACGAAGAACCTCTAATATGAGGTAGCTGTGTTAGCTCATGAGAGTTAAAGGGGAGATCATGTTCACTAACGTGCTTGAAGGGCAGCCTGGAAGGAGAAGCCATCGCTAACGTCGACAACTCCCTGGAAGAGAGAATCGCCAAAGAGGACGATCTGAGGGTATGCTGCCTACGGTGGGGTCATCATTATCGTTATCAGCCTTTCCATTCTTGCCGCAGGAAGCTTTATTCTCAGAGACTACTACTTCGTAGGGCTGATGCTAACTTACCGCCATGCCTCTTGGATAACCGATGTGTGGGAAAGGTGTCTTGAGAGAAGAAGATGCTGGCAGATGTCTACCTCCAGCGGGGTATGAGTTTAGTCTTATTAGTCTGCGTGTAAAGGTGGTGTAATGGATTATTCAATGGCTTCGTGGGTTGCCTTTTTATGCGAAGCCGGAAGCTCCCCCTCCTCAAATACCCGAAACCGCTTCCTTGACCTCCTAAGGCATCAGTCCGGGGGTACACACACGCAAAGGCCCAGGCCCATGGCATGACCCATTTTCATTCATCATCCCAACAACCATCCCAACCACACACGAGGCGGACGATTGTGATGGACGAACGGGGGTTTTCTCGAAGCCCATGTCGAGAAGCAAACAATTGCATTATACGACTTGTGATTCGTTGCACACCCCCCGCAAGCCGCCGCAAGCCGTTTATCTCACCGCATCCAGCGATTTTCAACAAGCGTCGTTCATGGCGTCTAGGCGTTACCTTGCTAAACCATAGTCCCACACCGAGTCCGTGGTAAGCCAGCCCGAACAAAAGGAGCTGATTGGCAGCCAGTCACATGGAATGGTGAGCTATGCGATCTGCCATACCTAATCCTTTCTTGATGGCCGCAGACGATGCAACCTTGCAATTGTTTTTTTCTTCTTTTTTTCTTCTTCTTTTTTTCTTATCTTCTGCTTGGTGGACGGCACTTGATGGCCCGAAGAGCGGTGTCGAACCAACTTTAGCACGCGCCGCGCCCCATTGTTCCGAGATCCGTGAAGGGTCATGAGGGATTGCATAATTTCTCGTCACATTTTTTGCCCGTGTCTCCGAGTGATTCCCGACCTCCGCCTCTTTTGGAAGGTTCTTCGGCCGCAAGAGAGAAGGATGCTTGAACGCGGGGCAATCTTTCAAACCTTATCGATTGGGGGAGCACTGTGCCCCTCCATTCAAACAGTCTTGCCCCCACGACCTTAACTGTGGGTTGAACCAAAGATGTCAACCGCCACCATTATGCGTATATGCTTATAATTCATGTGTTCGTTCCGTGCCGTTGATATCTTGACCAATTTATTTTTTACCTGATCATTGATCTCTTCTGAAACTCCACCCTTTCAACTCTCATCAAAGCATAAAAAACCCAAGAATGGAAAAGTCTCGGTCTTACTTTTATTCATCACCCCTGCCAGCAGACATGACGGCATGTTGCACATGCGCTATCCTCCTCGCCAACATCAACAGCAGTTCTGGACCACGGATATCATCTACATCCGAGAAGCCCGTATCCGACAGAACGTTGGAATGTTGTTCGAGGATCATTTGTGCTGACTGCATTGATGTATGTCAAGGGACTCCCCTTCCCTTCTGTCAAAAATGTCATGCTACTAAATGCTTACACTTTAAACTCCCCTCGCGTAGAAAAACCCTCGCTTCTTGACTTATTGTCCATACTGCCAACCGTCCGGCCGTGCTTCATCAACTTCCTCAGCATCATCCTCCAGGGTCACTTCACCACCGCCTTATCCTTCTTCACCTTATACGCCACCAACATCATCCCTAACTCCCCAAAATAAAACACCATCCCTGACTACTCAAACTGAAAATCTCCTCTCTCCTCTTGATGAAAAATCACTTCCCTCAAAAGAACCAATAGCCCACTACCTCCTCTCAACAGATTCAATCCCTTCCCTCTCCCTTCTCTACAATATCCCTGCCCAAACCCTAAGGAAATACAACAACTTGGCAACTGATACACTGTTATTTGCTCGTCAAACTATTTACATCCCCCCTGGACACATCTCAAAATCCCCTCGTCCACCAGAATCAGATGCAGAGTTGCTCAGAAAGTCAAAAATAAGAAAATGGATGATGACTACAAAAGAAAGTGATTACGATGTTGCAGTCATGTATTTGAACGGAACAGAATGGGATTTGGAAGAGGCTGTTGAGAGGTATAAAGGGGATTTGGATTGGGAGAGGATGAATCCTCCGGAGAGGAAAGAAGAAGAAAAAAGAGGTGGTGGTGGTTGGTTTTTTGGGTTGGGGTGGTGAGTGAGTAAATAAATGAATGGGACGCGGGAGTATTTTGTATATACATGTATGTTTCATAATGAATAATTTAAAAAAGAGAGAATATGTATACAAAACTAAATATATCTTTTTTCTTTCTAATCATGGGAGTTGGACCTTTCTGCCTGTCTATAAGAAATTTTTCTCTTCTTGGTTTTTCTGTATACGCCTTAACAGGGATTTTAATTCATTCCTTGAAATGCTCTTCTGTTCCAAAAAAGGTCTACAGGTTCAAGGTTTACAACAAACGTTCTGGGTCTGTTCAAAACATCACACATCAAAATAAATATCAAAATAGACAACATTGAAAGGTCTACATGCATCTTGTCTATCATACACATCAAGAAAAAAAAAAAAAAAAAAAAAAAAAAAAAAAAAAAAAAAAAAAAAAAAAAAAAAAAAAAAAAAAACTAATCATGCGCTCTTTCGAATAGGCTGCAAACCAAAAATATCATCCCTAGAAACATTCCCATCCGCCTCACCAGAAGTCACCTCACCAAACAGAAACGCATTCTTCTCCCGACTGGGATTGGTCCGTTTCCTCACACTACCACCTCCACTTTGTCTCCCCGGGCTTCCGGGCCCTTTACTCGAAGGTGGCCGATCAAGCAAACTAGACGAGACCGGGGTTGTATCTGGTTCAAGCATCCAAGCAAACGATGACTGCGCAATGCTCGACCTGGTTGGAACTGGGGGCTTTGGTCTTTCTAATTTAGCGGGCGGCGCCGGTGTTCGAGTTTGCTGCAGGATAGGACTCGGTGCTGCAGCGATTGGGGGAGATACTGGAGACGTGACAGAAGATATAGTTGGTGGTATGGTGTTTGGATTCGTGTCTGGCTGTATAATGATTGTTTCCTCGGTGATGTCTGTGTCCATCCTGTCTGGGTCATTGAAATGCGCCAATTCCTCTGACGGATTCTCCGGTACCGGCTCCAATACGGCTTCTTTTCGGGGTTCGGTATCCGGTGACGAATGTGCGGTTCTCACTTCTTCGACAGCCGAAGAAGTCATGACAACTGGCGTAGTGTCCAAAGCTACAGTTGGAGACCTTATCTCAGACGACGAAGATATATTGAGCGTAATAAGTGACGGAAGCTCTTCTGGTAACCCGAGCGTTGGATCCTCCAAGCAAGCCTTGACAAACTGGATATTCGCAGAGGCAGCCTCCACCGTTTCCAGCTGCTTCGTTTTGTCGCCCTCAAAATCTGACGAGACCAACAGTTTGAGGTTCGTGATGGACTCCTCCAGCATTGCTGCTAATCGCTTGTTTCTCCTTTCCGCCAGGGCTGAGCCGTGTGGATTGTCCAATACCGATAACTTATTGTCGCCAATCGAAATACGACCTGCCCGTGGAAGATTCCGTGACTCTTGCATTACCTGAACGTTTCGGCGTATTTCGCCCACGGCATCGCGAACTGCTTGGTTGATTCCCAGTTTTTCACTTCGTTCTATGACGTTTTTTGCTGCGCCCTGTAAAAGTGCCTCGACGCTCCCGGGATGTTGCAGTAATCTTGAAGGCGAAGAAAGCGGCGATCTTGCACCGAGTGTTCGTTGCCGTATGCCTCCAAATGCTTGAAATGAAGGCGTCGAGTGACGCGAGGGTGTAGAGGCCAAGGAGGGAGCTGGTGCTTTCCCGGTGTGCTTGAAAATTAGAGCGATGCCGCCAGTGGAATCGAAGTGACGTTTGAGGTAAATAGCGTCGTCAACAAAGGTATGTGGACCATGCGGTGGTTGGGGTTCAGGATATTTCAGCATTAACTGAAGCGCAACTGAATAGTCGGCTTCCAGTACTGTAATTTGGGTTAGCCATACAGTTGGATGGTCTCCATAGAAAGGGAAACTGACATGTCCATCGAATTCTGAGAAGCATTGCGACACAGATAAAGTCTATCAATTCTAGATTCGGATCAAAAGCAAAGATAGAATCCCACATGACTAATAGTTGCTCAAAGGGAAACTCTCTGCCAAACAAGAGGCGAATCCATCGACTGTCAAGATGTATTAGCTTGCGGCGGCCTTCAAGCGAATCCAGATGGGAGTAACTCACATGAGAAATATTTGAGGCAAAACCTCAATGTCTCGAAGGTGGTTTGCAAGCTCCTGGTCAACCTTCATCAAGGCCACCTCGTGGATATACTTGCTTTTCTCCACGATTGTATTTCTCTGAATGGTTTCCGGGCCACTGTCGCCATCAGGAACCTCGTAGAAAGCTGCTGCATCCTCCATTATTTTTGAGAACAAATTAAAAGCGTCATGTTCAATGTAAGATGCGTCCAGCATGTCTGATATCAGGGCATCAACTGGGTCATCGGTGGATAATGAGGCTCGATCAACCGCATCCTGAGCAACGACATAAACGATTGGAGCCAGGAGTTCATGCATGCCTTGACGATAACCACCAATGCCAGGATTTAACTTGCAATAAACAAACAAGATATCCAGTATCATAGCCTGAATTGCATCTTGGTGATAAAAAGGCTCATCTGGGAGTCTGTGAACATCTTGCAGAATCTCGGCTCGAACAGTCTCGTCCCTGCGAATAGAGTTCCATGGTGAGTCCGGGTCATCGGCAAGAGGGTCATATGGTAGGTTTGCTAGTTGTTCGGGATGTCTGATGAATCGTAGATGCGGCTCAGATAACTCGTTGTAAGATGCGCGTGCCTGTTGCATAAGGTGATGCCACTCCTCGGCAGGGGCATGAGGAAATAGGAGGAAGCCCTTCCAGCATATTGACCGTAAACCAGCGGTACATGGGCTGTTGGAGCTGCTAGCTTTTACAGCTTTTTGTAATTCGGCAATGGTAGATCCATTTTTGAATGTTTCCTGCCACCTCGTCCTGAGAATGTTTGTTCAGTTGTGAGTTGAGGACAAGAGGGGAGGAGAGGGAGATGGAAGTGTGGGGTCATACTTTGCTTCAGCCAGTGATCTCATTGTTGCATGCTCAGCACGTCCAAATATGAGATGAATTTTATATAATTTCCACAAGAATCAAAAACGTTTCGAACCAACCAAGAAAATTGGGTTATTGGAAGTCTTTAATATGATTTATGAATGCCGTTGCAAGTTTACCTGTGGCAGGTTGCAAGTCGCACCGTCCATGCCGCCGGTACTGGGCGACACCGGGGGAAGAATAGGAACTTGCTGAAAGTGGGGCAACTGACCATTGACAGCCAATCCACACGCTGGGAACAGGGATCTTCATGGCTGTCTCCAGCCCCTTGTCAGGCGCAGCTTCACTGTTGGCCATCCAATCCACCAGGCATCGTGAATCTTTGAACATTTTCCAATCCAAATGTTTGTAAAGACCAACAACCGTAATTTGTGACTCATTTTCGGGAAACATAAAAATCTTGATCAGCATCATTGAAGCCAGATTCTGTCATCAAATTCCAATCGAGACCTTCAGAATCTTGTCCTCGAATGACGTTCCCGTCTCCAACCCGAATCTCGGCCGATATCATATGAGACGATCTTGATCTGAGATATATCAAGTCATTTTGAATTTTCGCTCCGGTCAACAGAAAAATGTCAGCCGATCTCTTTGCAGCCTTTGGGGACGCACCTGCAGCGGAACCTCAACCAAAATCTGGAAGTGGAGACCTTACCGCATTTTCAAGTTTCGATCTGTCTGCTTCTCAGTCACAGGCAGGAAGCAATACTCAAGCATGGACCGCGCCCTCAAATTCAAACGTCTGGGGAGATCTCGGTGGCTTAGGGGGATTTCAAAGCCAGATCACAACATCGGCACCACCAGCCACGCAGAAGCCAACGGTAGTCCAAAATGAAGATGAGGATGAGGAAGGCTGGGGCGACTTCGCGGTTGCGACACCTGTCCACCCTCCTAACCCTCCAGCGGCATCAACCTCAAACATACGGCCCAAAACTCGTGTTTTGAGAGCATCGACTATCGAGTTAATGAGTAACAAGCTGTTTGACTTAGATATTGAGAACTCGGCGCCGCAACCATCCTGGCAACAGCCTGCAAAACAACCTCCACCAAGGCCATCACGGAATCCCGATCCAGACGTTCTTTTTGATGCCGATTTCGAGGCCGAGAATGATTTGGATGAGGATGACGACTTTGGGGAATTCGAGGAAGTAGAGGCTCCCCCGCCGGTCATCAAATCAGCAGCACCACCACCACCCGTAAAGCCATCACAGGATCTTTTATCTTTGGATTTTGATCCTATTCCTCCTAAAAAGCAGCCGCCAGGTTTAACCTTGTCAAATACAGCACTGACAAGCAACCCAATGTCCTACCCACAAGCTCCCAAATCACCATACGGGTCATCGTTCCAGGATCGCAAGCCAGAACCGGCGAAAGCTCTGCAAGTCAAGCCAGTTACGGGAATAAAGGATCTCAAAGAAGCCAACGAAGCGTCACCGTCGCCAGTTACTGCTTGGCCTGGTGGAGATGAAGGATTTGGTAACAAATGGGGACCTTTCGAGGACGAGCCTGTTGCTGTGAAACCGACAACCACCACAAAGGCACCCGCTGCTAAACCATTAGCAAAGTCAAAACTATCAACTAAAACAACGCCAGCCCCCGCGGCGACGGGAGACTGGGAGTGGCAGGACTGGGGAGATAGCTCCCAGCCAACTCCTTCGATTCAGGCAACAGCAGCAAAACCCTCTGCCGAGTCGTCAGCTCAAAGCATTCAAGACCTCGACGCACCCAGCGGACCACCACCAACAAATATCCCACCTCCATCCGTATTGCTTTCATTATTCCCTTCGCTACTAGACATAGCCAACACTTCCCTGCTTAAGCCTTTACTCACTTTATCACCTTCTTCGCCAGGCTACCAAAAAGTCCTAGCCTCACCAAAAACCCTCGATTTCCTCAAAGGATATCTCGTCCTGGCCACCGTAGCAGCACGCATCATAGCAGGAAGGAAACATCGTTGGCACAGAGATAAGTTCTTAAGCCAAAGTATGTCTATCTCGGCTGCTACTGGTGTCAAGGGCATGAAATTACAAGGATTGGACAAGACACAAGCAAGGAGAGAAGATGGGGAAGCAGCTGAAGTTTTGGAGGTTTGGAAGAAGCAGGTGGGAAGGTTAAGGAGTGTGGTTGCAGGCGTGAATGGGGTGCATTCAGGGGAGAATTTAAAGGTCCCCGAGCTGGCACTGAATATGAGCGTCACCGTGGCAAAAGGGGCTTTGACAGATAAAAAGGCTTGTGTGGTTTGTGGTTTGAGGAGAGAAGAGAGAGTTGGTAAAGTTGACTTTGAGGTCGAGGACAGTTTTGGAGAGTGGTGGGTTGAGTTTTGGGGACACAGGGGCTGTGTTAATTTCTGGAGTGGGAACGAGAAGGAGTTGAGAGGAAGATGAGATATGGAACAAAGCCTAATCTTAAAGTATATAAACTACCCATCAAGAAAGTACCATCTCCAATTGTTGTTTACAGAGTCGAGGACTCTAAGGGCGGGAAGTGCACAAAATAGGGTTGGGGTTATGTGTGGTTCTTTGTGTACCTCGGTTCCCCGCCATTAGCTCCTTGGGTTCAACTTCATTCCTTCTTCACATACATCCGAGTCGGTTTCTGTGAAGGCTGCTGTTTCCCGATCGGACAGAGTTTTCCTCGAGATCTCCGATCTTTTTGGGTTTTACCGCCATTTCAAACGAGAAGTTCCTCGCAATCTCTCACATCTCACAAAGGCAATATCCAGACTTGCACAGTACGCCGGCACCTATTCACACTTTATGCCAGCTGTATCATTGCCCGCCTTCGCTGTTGGCACATGCAGGCAGTCATCCGGAACTGGGGTTTTCAATTTCACTATTGCTTGACACACACTGACACCTGCATACAGAACCGCGGGAACAAGCCATTATTGGATCTTGAAAACCTGCACAAAAATCTCTGATGCATATTCCACTCAGCATCTAGATTTTCAGATTTTTGATCCAGTCATGACCAAGCCCACTCACACCATTAATACTTCTGCAACTTATTAGTACAACATATCGGTCCTCAGACACACCGACTTACTGCATTGGTCTGCAACACATAACGTCAACGACTTGCTTTGCAGACAAGATATACATGTATAGAAGAAAAAGAAACAATTATCATCATCGGATACGGGCCTCTTCTCCGACATAACACCTGCATTATTCTCACCGCTCTCGTCACCGCTGGCCCGCTCACGATCTGGATCATCGGATGAAGTTTATTTCCACACATTTGTTTCAGAAGTTTACTGTCAAATCTCGGAAAGAGGATCAAGAAGGTCAGTGCAAGGACCTGGATCCAAAATCTCCTCCCCCAACACACATGTGAACCATCACCGAGACATACACTTTATCATGGCCTAATCAAACCACCCTGGACCTTGTCCTTTCGACTTTGGAGCCTTGAGACTCTTCCCGCAGACCTTTCCGCTGTCAAGGTTTCATTAGCTCCGTTCAGTCCCAAGACAAAAACAACGACACAACAAGCGTGGCGTGAAACCTCTCGGCTCAAGCTCAAGCAAGCAAGCGAACGAGCGTTGAGAAGACGATAGGATGAGAGGAAAAGTTCCGACGTGACTGACTTAGACACAGTCAACAACCGTTCAGCTAGCCACAGATCAGAGACAAGTAAACCTGCAAAAAAACGGTTTTCTCTTGTTAGGCTTCACTTGAGGCATTGAAACACACACAAATCAACAGAAAAACAAACTTGGTAAAAATAAAAGGGTTGGAAAAGTTGGCATACTCGCAGGTCTCGACACAATATGACACTTGAGTACATTTACATTACCCGCCATGGGGTGAGTTTGAATTCTCAATTGCTTCTTCTCCCTCAGCTAGCACCATACGCACGTTATTTTAGACTTTTCATCCTTCTCACTGCATAAACTTTCTGTTCTCGGTCGAAAAGTGCCATTTCAAGCGAGACATCAACCACCCTTGAGGCTTTTCCCTCCCACCCCTCACACCCCTCCAGACATACACACCCACTACACCCTCTTTTTCATTTTTTTTCTCTTTCTCACACACCCACCCACCACCAGCTCCTCATCCCTCTCTCGGGTGGGGTTGGAGGGTGTGTCATGGATATCATGGCAAAGATCTCTCCATCTCTGCCCCCTCTCACGATCTCCATTCCCAAAAGGAGAATTAACTTTTTCCCAATACTACTCTACCCTATCTGTTACAAAATCCCAATACCACACAGTATCCGAATTATAGTTTTTCCCATACTTACTGACAATGCCCAAAACAAAAAGTTCCGATCAAATTGGGTCGTAGACCACCAAACTGGATCTTACACATCCTACCTCCGGACCCCAACTGGAATCCCAGCAGATCCCGCCCTGACAGCCCACGGCGTCGATCAGGCCAAGCAGCTAGGCGCTCGGCTGCTAGCCCTGTCAATCGATCGCGTATACTCTTCTCTCTACTACCGATGCCTCCAAACCGTCGAACCGTATGTTCGTCAATCTGGTCACAAGATAAAAGGAGAAACGGGAATAGGCGAGTGGTACGGTTCAGCACCGTTTGAACACCCCGTTCCTGCTTCCCTCGAGATTCTAGACACTCACTTTCCTGATATGCTGGATTTGACTTACAAACCTCTCGTCACTCCCACGAGAATGGGCGAGAGCGTAGACGAACTACACGACAGAGTCGCACTCGCAATGGATAAGCTCATTGAAGAATGCGACAGAGACGGAGTTAAAGCCGTTTTGCTGTGCTCTCACGCCGCTCCAATCATTGCGCTCGGCAGAGTTTTGACGGGCAACATGCCGGACAACATTGAAGTAGAAGATTTCAGGGCGTTTACTTGCGGGCTGAGCGTTTACAGGCGTCGTGGACTGAAACCGGGTACAAGTTTAGAAAAAACATTGGGGACCAGCCAACTGGCTCGGAACGGCATGATCCCCGACGCAGGTGCAAGTGAATCCAAGTCATCGGTTGGTGATTCCAGCTGGCGAGGCGGCAGAGGGGTGCGCGGGGGGTGGGAGTGCAAACTCAATAGTGACTGTGCCCATCTCGAACTGGGAGAGGAAAGAGGCTGGTGAGTTACATAAAAGAAGACCTGTCATATTCTCGGCCCTCTTTGTTGTTTCTCGCTAAAGGAAAAATTCTGATAAAAAAATTTGTGTTTGACGCAGGCGTTTTTCTGGCGACGAGTCTTTCAAGGATGACGGAATACTCGATGCCGGCACCGAGCTGGGCGTCATTGTCGAGGGTAGAAACAAGGGTAAGCTTTAGTTACCGACTCTTCTCGGTCGGGTGCTGAAAGCAGACGGAAAACCAGGTTCTGAGATGTGATGAAGCTGCTTCTCGTACCGTCTAGAAACCCTTTTATACATACTGTATATATGTATGTTGTCAGCAAGGCAACCACCACCACCACCACCCACACTACACACAACACACCCCCATATGATTATTACTTGGCACACAGACAAAAGAAACAAGCTAGGACTTATTTTCCTCCCTTTTCTCAGGACATTTTTGTCTGAGTGGTGTGTGGTGGTGGTGGTGGTGGTGGTGGTGGTGGCAAAGTTCAAGACTTGGAAAACACACAGACTTGGGCACCTCTAGAGCGTTGAGCTGAACATCACAATTAAAAAATTTCCCGTGATGACACATGGAAGGGTTTCTCAATAATTTCTATTTATCTCTTTTCCCCAGACTGTCGGAAAAATGTTATGCGACAATCTTTCGGAACAGATCTTCCTAGCTCTATGTGTGATGAGATTGAGGGGGTGGACAGGTTACACAACATTTTAGATCTTGCTTGTCAAAAGCGAGAAAGCGGCGTAGTGACAAGAAGAGAGATGGTGTGACAGCCTATCATTTTTTGCGGGGGGCGGTGGTGGTGGTTGACAAAAGCCGACCAGTGGCGTTGAATCTAGTGAATTTTTGGCTGAATATTTTTTTTGCTTTTCTCATGGTTGCCTGAATGGGGATCTGTTTCTAAAGTGACAACAAAAAAGTCTGGACTTGAGAGAAACTGATATGCTCCACACACAATGTGGTTTGTTCTCGACCGTCTCTTCATTGTCAATAAAATTAAATTTGTTTACTTAGGAAAATAAGGTCAATTACTGGGCCGCCGTTCTGGACCCTGAAATAAAAAGACCAGAAAAAAACAAAATATGAGACAAAACATATTTCTCAAGTCCAAGCAAAGAACCTGGAAGTACCTTACTTACAAGTGGCAGCTGCCAGGTTCATGTTGGATCTGCTGTGATAGAGGCTGCATGATTAGATCTGCAGGGAAGTGGAGGAAGGACGGGTGTATGTTTTTCATCCATTTTTTATTGCTTTGCTGTGCTGGCGGACACGGCAGAGAAAAGAGAGACAGGGAGATGGAAAAATATGATATATCATATTATAAGAATCCGGATCTGGAAAGTCAAGGAAAGAAAGGGAGAAAATATTTATTATGAAAAGCTGAAATGAAAAAAGCCTCCCAATAAGACAGCTAGGAGATATCTTTCTTATGGATACTCCGTATCGAGGCTTTTTTCTGTTCTCCCTGGATAGAAACTAGCGAAGGGATATAATGTTCATGATTGGTTTGTTGGTTGAGCAAGGAATTCTGAAGTATTCACGATGACGATAGACTAGAGATATGCTTGTTAGGTAGTTTGAAAGTGTCAGTCAGCCCCCACCAACCAAAAAAAAAAAAAAAAAAAAAAAAAAAAAAAAAAAGAAAAAAAAAAGAAAGTAACAGACAGGGAGGAAAAAGAATCGAGATTTCGGATATCCTAACCACCTAATCTCCTGCAAGATGGGATTAGTGTCTTGCAGCCAGCCCGCGAGGCGAAGCAACAACGGATAGCGTCTATTTTGTATGTAGCTGCCAAAAAGAGCTGGCTGCAGTGGAGATGCATCGATGTTGAATACTATATACTGTGCTGTTGAGATTCTCGAGATCGTACCAATCATCGTTGAGAGGCTGTCAAGAGAGTCTAGACTCCAGAGCCAGACTCCAACGTCCCACGGTCCACCCGTCACATTTGGGAGACTGGCGTTAGCAAAGCATCGAGGTTTGTAAGATAGTCGGATACCTATCCCGCTGATAAATCAAGATGGTGGGGTGTTAGAAAAAGGGCATTGATGAAACGATGAGACGTCTTTCGGCCGCTAGTGGGAGATGAATTAGATGGCATGGGAAACAAGCATGGGATTTCCCGCAATAGTCTGGGGGAATAAGACTAAGGGAGAAAAAAAGTCAATCCAAATTCCAGGTCCCAGGTTCACCATCCATACATCCATCTCTCTTGGTTCCTTGCTCAAGTTCGGCACCGAGGATGGGACTTGGTGGCTGCCAAGAATCCACCAGGCTGATGCAGTGGCTTCTTAATTCTTGAATTGGTCGGGCGCGGAGGTAGGGGAGTCGCAATGATTAGTTTTTTTAGGCCGAGTGACCGACTCTTGAGTCGTAAAGGAAAGGACAGGAGAGGGAGAAAAAAAAAAAAGAAAACAAAGTTCAACACTGCCCGCCTTCCCCTCCATCGTTTCATCCTTTCCCGTTTTTGCTGTCAAGTCTTGTCTGGTCCTTCCTGCAGCGTGACGGGAGCCACTGTCTTGCCTAATCAAAAAGTTGTGTGGTCATCGGCTGTCAGATGTGGGCGAGACCCATCTATCGGATAAAGTTTCGGGGCCACGGGGGCTCGGTATGTTAGAGAAACACCACCTACTCTAAACTCCAAAACGTTGTTGCCAAAGGAAAACCAACTCCCTCATCAGACAGATACGAGTGAACCATGGGCATGTGGACGACGATGATGATGATAAAGAAAAAGAGACGCCTTCCCGCATTGCACATACCATTTAGCGGGCGATCCAACATGACGAGGAGCTGTTGATCCCGCGGGTCCCCAGGTTGGCCTCAGAGACCCCCTTGCGGCCACCAAAGAAAAACATCCTTCCTCTTTTGAGCATAACATCATTGACTGACATGTCTGAGCAACAGGGGTCTTCAAAGCTCCAGTTCCCGGGGTGCCAGCCCAGCAAGAAGGTATCTTGTCCTTTTCACGCCCTCAACCGTCCACACGCCCCCCCTCTAGTGAGGTATCTCAGAACGTTATGTGATACATCGTTAGCCGTCGAGCGAGGCCTCGATGTAGCTTGGACCGAAAACCATCCACGAAGCAGATCCCCATGAGCCCCATGTTCTGCTTTGCAGACGTTCGTTTCTTCCTCTCCGTCTTGCGGATATATAAAGTGGTCAGGACGATCACCATCTGGGGTCTCAGGTCTCACTCATATTCATCACATATTGCTTTTATATCTTCACCTTCTCTTGTCTACATAACTTGACATCCATCACTTTCAACATGTTTGTTCACAGACAAATCACATTCTCCCATCCCTTCGTTCAAGGTCTCGAACACAAGATGGACGCCAATACCGGACTTCCTTCCATCTCGTCCCTGAACCTACCCTCTGTCCATCCATCGCCGCCGCCTACTCCTCTCTCAGACATGGTAGACCACAAGATCTGGGCACCTCCCACTCCGCCATCAACACCATCTCCACACGACTGCCAAAGCCTGCCGCCAATTGCTGAACTCCTAAAGACAATCCCGTCAGCTCCTTCAAGAACACCGACGCCGGCACCTTCACCTACAACAGGCTCGTGTGGACAGCCACAACAATGGCCAGGGGTACACACACTGGGAACCCTTTACAACGCACAAGCCGCACTTGGTACTCGCTCCTACTCACTCCCCGAGATCAGCTACCGGCCAACAACTCCCGTCCGCTCATCTTCTGTACCTGATATCCGGTATTGGACTGGAAACTCAGGGGTAGGACCTGCGCGCGTACAACCCCGCCGTAACAGCCGGCAAGAGCCTTATGCCCGAGCCTCAGAGTTAGTCAGGACAAAGAAGTCCAAGAAGGCAGAGATGGAGCCGCAAAGCTCAGAGAGCGAGGACAACACGCCCGCTCGCAACAATACCAAGTATACGGACGAGCAAAATCATTTCTTAATTTACCATCATGACGACCTCGAGTGGGGCTGGAAGGACATCCAGGAGGCCTACATGCAACGATGGCCTGATAAGGGCAAGGAACAGCCTAGTCGAACTGGAACTGCCTTGCAGTGTGCGTTCTACCGCACCAATGCCTATATTCCGGCTATGTTTCCAGGCACTGATTTGCTCGTTCTGGGCTACCATCAGGACTTCATTCACGGCAAGCCCATGCAACGAGCTAAGGACAGCTTCAACAGAGAACTGTCAAGGGAGTCTTATGAGCTCTGGCAGATCTATGATGGCGTGCCAAACCTTCTTGAAGAGGTAAAGGTGCGGGCCATGGAAGTGGCAAGGAAGCTTTCGCTTCGCTACCCTGAGGAAATGCTCAATTATGACTGGGTGAGACCCGAAGACAAACTCAAGGCTGAGATTATCGGTAAGTGAGCTCCCTCCGTTCCTCCTTTGCTGAGCTATCACTGACCTGAAAAACTCAGCTGCCAAGAGACAGATTCAGCGGCAAGAATGGAAGCAGCGGTTTTGCTTTGAGGCATACAAGAATGGCACCCTCTTGCACAGGCGGCCCCAGTATGTCTCTCCATCTTTTCAGGGTACTCCTGAGCCCCGGTATCAACATTACTCGGAGCCAACTCCCCAGCATCTACACAACCTATCAATCAGGATTAATTATACAAGATGATGAGCTGCTTTCCTGTGTTGTTCATTGCTGTCCAGTCTTCAGCTTTTGTTTATTTTGTCAGATTTACATACTTGTATCATCCTGGTTACGCTTGGCAAGGTTCCATTTTTTTTATATCCCTGGGAAAATGGTGCAGGGTGGATTCGAAAAGCTCTACTAGGGCACCTGGGGTCGGTCAATCATTGGTTTTTATGACTTTATGGTAAATACACAAAATGGGGGGGGGGGGAGAAACATGATGGTCTGGCTTGGATGGGAATATAATGTCTTTTGAGTGGGTTTTTATGTCTGTTATGCTTTTTCCTTTTACACGTTCGTTACTTTGGGGGTCAGGGGTTTTTGGGCGGAACTGTTTGGCCTGTAAATGACTTTTTTTTTTTTTTTTTTTTTTTTTGGGTATATGTTTTGGGTTATTTGGAAATAGGATCAGGTATATTTAGTTGTTAGTTTTTTTGTTGAGAACGAAATCCAACACTCTTTTTAACATGTATGATTCAGCGCCTTTTTTTTGGTTGACGTTGCTGCTGGCTGGTGGTGGTGATGATTAGGGGTGACACGTGACCTGAGACTCGGCTTCGCCCCTTGTTCAATTGCCGAACAGGTAATATCCCTGTTCTTATAACGGTTCCTCCTCTTTTCAACCGCCAAGTCCAAAATGTTCAACGAACGACATCAGCCGGAATATATAAAGAGTTGGAAACCGTTGTTGTATATCTTGGTGGCACGGCTAAGATATAAACAATGACTTGATTTTTGGACGGCCGGCCGTATAAAATTTCTGGCTTGAGAAAATTTTCGATGCAGTATCATTTTTGACCCCCCTCCTATTTCATCGAGTATTTGGACCTATCGATTGGAAGTGAATTGAGGATTTACCCCTCCTCAATCACTCATCAACTTCAAGTCAACCCATTTGGGGGACTGGCACCGAATAATGATGGATACCCGAAGCATTCACGATGGAGGAGGATTCCGCAACATCAATGAGGCTGCCGCCGCCGCCGCCGGGTCAGTTGCTGGGTCTGAGACGACGTCGTCGAGTAAATTGAAGCTGCAGCTGCCGTTGAGTTGTGATCCTCCTGTTCCGGGGGTGCCACCTAGTAGACAATTGGTTTGGGTTGTAAGTTTTTTTTTTACTCTCTCTTTTTCTTACTCAGATATTGACTGTTTTTTTTTAAAAATAGGTATTCGGTGGAACAGGCCATATGGGCAGATCCCTAGTCAAAGCATGTCTCTCTCACGGGGATTTAGTCACAACCGTCGGCAGGGTATTCGAAACCACTCCCGAGCAGATCGCTAAATTAAACAGCGAAAGCTGTCTGGGTCAACTATGCGACGTTCGTGACGGGACTTCTGTCGCCAAAGTTGTTGAGAGGACTTTGAATAGGTTTGGGAGGATAGATTGTATAGTTAATTGTTCGGGGTATGGAGTGATTGGGGCTTGTGAGGACCAGGATGAATACGAGGTGAGAAATCAGTTTGAGACGAACTTTATGGGAACGTTGCATATCGTTCAGGCTTCGTTGCCTTATTTTAGGAAACAGAATGGGGGGAGGTATTTGATTTTTAGTTCGACGAGTGGTGCTTTGGGGGTACCTGGGTTGGGACCTTATTGTGCTACGAAATATGCGGTTGAGGGATTGATTGAGGCTATGCTTTATGAGGTTGATTCGTTTAATATTAAGGCTACGTTGGTTGAACCTGGGTTGGTTAGGAGGGATGATGAGAAGGAGACTGGGGAGTTGCCTACTTGGGGACATTTTTTGATTAAGCCGGCTAGTGAGGCTTATTCGCATGCTACTAGTCCTGCGTTGCATGCGAAGAGGATGGTTCAGTGGTTGGGGGATAGACAGCCGACGAGCGCGGTGAAATGTGCGGAGCTGGTTTGGCAGTTGGGACATTGTAGTTATCCGCCGTTGAGGTTGTTGTTGGGGAGTTATGCGATTGAGAGCATTAGGGATAGGTTGAGGAGCGTTACGGAGGAGTTGGAGGATTGGAAGCATTTGAATTTTCCTGTGGCGCCGGAGACTGTTGAGGAGGAGAGGGAGAGGGAGGAGAGGGAGGAGAGGGAGGAGAGGGAGGAGAGGGAGGAGAGGGAGGAGAGGGAGGAGAGGGAGGAGAGGGAGGAGAGGGAGGAGAGGGAGAGGGAGGAGGAGAGGGAGGAGGGGGAGAGGGATCATGATGGGGGGGAGAAGGTGGGGGATTGTGTGGTTGTTAGGGTTGAGGAGGAGGGGGAGGAGTATAATAAAGGGAAGGGGAAGGAAAAGGAAAAGGAGGGTGGTGAAAAAGAGGAAGAGAATGATAAGGATGAGGATGGGGATGAGAATATGAGGGAACTGGAGGAGGAGGAATATGATTCGAGTACGATTGTTGTTGAAGGTTGAGTCTGGATATGGATTGATGTACTTTTATTGCTTTTGATTTTACATATTGCTTTCAGTCTGGCATCACTCCGGTTCAGGATATCAGTATGAAGCCATCCAGAGACTTGATACGTGTAATGCGTAAAATACAGTTACGCGTGCACGCAATCGGGTCGTTCCTTGAAATTCTGAAACAGACAAAAAAAAAAAGCCCCACTTTCACCCGGCCAAGCCTCTGAGAAAAAGGGGATCCGTGACCAGGGGGGCTTTAGCGCGAAAGCTGGGTTTCCCTTCACTTGCAATTTAACCAAGATTTCTTTTCCAGAGTCCAGACACTTTTTCCATAGACAACGCGTCTCCGCCAAATTCACATCCCATCCATCCCGCCAGACATCCTCCCCTTTCCGGGCCAAGGCGAAAATTGACGACGACACAACCGACGACCTTACGACTTTCTGTTGTGGTTGCCGTGTCTTTCGTTAAGATTGTGACTTGTGTTTTTCCTTTCTTTTTCATCTTTTTTCACCTAGGTCTCTAATTAATTCAACTTTTACACCGTCGACGACTACCGTTCGTTTCGTTTCGTTCAACATGTCAAACAAGAAGAACGAAGATATTGAGATGAGGGGGGCCGATGGCGATTTCGGCGGCGAGAAAGACCCTTTCATGGGCAGAAGTTCACCGACAGTCCGCCGACAAGAACCAGTGGGGGTGCCATCCTTAGGGAAACTCGACTCGAGCCCCCAGGCGTCTATTATCGCCTACTGCCTCTCGTCGATTTCTATGACGGTCGTGAACAAATACGTGGTTTCTGGATCTGATTGGAACTTGATGTTTTTCTACCTTGCCATTCAGGTATGCGCGCGCCCTTGTCCCACCGCCTCGGGTGGATCAACAGAGTGCTAACAGTTGAACCTCCCTTTGGATAGTCTATTGTCTGCACAGTTGCAATTCTCGCTTTCAACCAGACTGGTCTCATCAAGAATCTCGCTCCGTTTGACCCGGTAAAGGCCAAGAAGTGTATGTTTAAAATTCCCCAGTTGTGGCTGGTTCTTGAACCGTTGAGTTTGATCGCTTGGCTGACGCAAATGGCTAGGGTTCCCGATTTCTTTCCTCCTCGTCGGTATGATCTATACCGGCGCCAAGGCCCTTCAGTTCCTCTCGGTTCCCGTCTATACAATCTTCAAGAACTTGACCATCATTGTCATTGCCTATGGAGAGGTTCTCTGGTTTGGTGGCAGCGTGAGCCCCGTCACCCTCTTGTCCTTCGGCTTGATGGTGCTCAGCTCCGTTGTTGCTGCTTGGGCTGATATCCAGGCTGCCATTGACGGCCACCACAGCGCCGACGCCTCTGATGCCCTTTCTACCCTCAATGCCGGCTACGCCTGGATGGGTCTCAACGTCGTCTGCAGCTCTGCCTACGTTCTCGGCATGCGCAAGGTTATCAAGAAGATGAACTTCAAGGACTACGACAGCATGTTCTACAACAACCTTCTCACCGTTCCCGTTCTCATTGTTTTCTCCCTGTTCTTTGAGGACTGGTCTTCTGAGAACTTGGCCAAGAACTTCCCCGAGGAGACCCGCAACAGCTTGTTCGTCGGCATGATCTACTCCGGTCTCTGCGCCATCTTCATCTCTTACTGCTCGGCCTGGTGCATTCGCGTCACCTCCTCGACTACCTACTCGATGGTTGGTGCCCTCAACAAGCTTCCCATTGCCCTCAGCGGTCTCGTCTTCTTCGATGCCCCCGTCACTTTCGGCAGTGTTAGCGCCATCTTCCTCGGTTTTGTTAGTGGTCTGGTCTTTGCCTGGGCCAAGATTCGTGACAAGGCTGCTGAGGCCATGTCTCTTCCCACCACTAGACCCACGATGAGCGCCAGCGCCGCAAGCAACCGTGATGCCAACTCTTGATTAGATTTGTCTAACAAGAGAAAAAAAAAAGAAAATTTCCGGACCAAGCCAATAACTCTTAATCGAAATTTCTTCTTTCCCTTTCTTTTGCAAACCTGTACATGATACTTTTTTGTTTCTTCATACAGGGGGGCTCCTCTTTTATTTCATAGCCAGTTTATTGGATCATCTTTTATTTTATTTCAACAGCAACAACAGTATAGATCTTTTATTTGGCACAATTTTGGGGACTGAATGGGTGGATGGGTGAGGCCGGACGGATGGGAGCGGGAAGGACAAAGGGTTGGTTTTTTTGATGGGAAATAATGACGTACCATTTTGCAATGACCTTTTGTGTTTTCTTTTTTTCTTTTTTTCTTTTTAGAAAACCAAAAGGTGTGTACTAGAGGTACAAATTGAAAACGACGCGCATGAACTGGGGCGTTTTATACTGGCTGGGTGTGTGTGTGTGTGTGTGTGTGTGTGTGTGGGCCAATTTAACGTCAACGGAAAACGGGACTACTTATTCTGTACCTATCTAATGAGGTTGGGAAGGTGGAAGGAGGGGGGAAAGGGAGGTTGTTTTTTCTAAACTTCCTGGCGGGAAAAGAAAAAGGAAATGTTACATGAAAGTTATAAAGTGTGTAATGTTTAAAAGATTGTTTTTGATATTTTGAATATAAATAAAAATCTAGCTCAAAGATCATCTATCTCCTCCACGCATCGTCCCTCACAAGCCCGTATTCACTCTCTGTCAATACCCACAAGTTCTTATACCATAGAACAGCACCAGTTACGAGTAAAATGTAGTATCCAACCGTCCATAGAATGCTTCGCCTCTTTTCACCCAAGTATTCGTCAGGAAACTCTACACGTCCCCAAACTTGTGGTAATCCCATAGAGTTACAGAATGTGTGAACTAGACAGACGGCGTATAAATTGCCTGTTCGGAGATAGAGGAATGTGGCGTAGGCTCCGAATAGCGTTGTGAAACCTAGTTGGAATAGAGAACGAATGAAGACGGCTGTTCTGGGGACTCGAGGGTTTTGAAGAGTGAATTCGTAGTAGTGATGGATGTGGGATAGACCGAATATTAGGGGGATTATGTAGAGGAGTTTGGAGGGGGTGATTGAGGGGGGTAGGGGGAGAAGGAGGGGGATGGCGGATGAGCGGAAGAGGAGTTCTTCTGTTATTGGGCCCTGTTTTTTATCATTATTTTGTTAATATCTGTTTGTTGTTGTGAAAGCGTTGAGGGCCTTTCTTATAGTATATAGAGGATGGGCTAAGTGGGATATTAGACTTACGATTATATAATTCCGAAAAGATTGATAATTGGTAAAACAATCTTTGATGGGATTTTGATGGAGAGAAAGAAACCAAGGTTTATAACCTTGGTCTATTATGAAATAAGAGTATAAAGGACCGAGAAAGAGAAGGGAGGTTAGGAATACAGGGGAAAAGGTTGAGGAAAAGGAAAAAGGGTAGAAACCTAGTAAGTGAAAGGGGGAAGGGGAAGAAGGGGTTGGGGGGAGGAGAAGAAAGTAAGTGGTTAAAAGACAGATAGAGGTTGATATTAGGACTGAACGGATTCGAGCGCGGATTACGGAGGGAGCATCGCGGGATAGAGTTGGGGATGGACGGGTTAAGGGGGAGAGGTAGAAGGGGATGAAGTAGATTAGGGCGTAGAGGGTTATTAGGAGGTAGGCTTGGGTTTTTGGGAGAGGGGGGGTTGATGGTGGTGGTTGTGGGGGATCTGGTGAGAGTTAGTATGTTTGTCTTGAGGATATATAATTATAATGATAATGGGATTTGTTTGTTTGGTGTAACATTGGAAGGAATTATAAGAGGTTTTTCTGTTTGGAAACAAAAATGTTTTATGTAACATGGTGTTGTTGGATGTTTAACGTACCCTTGTGCCAAGGATTAAGTTTTTGAAGAATATCCATTCTCAAAATTTGTTGATATTGCCGTGTATTCCCCTCCCTGGACCCCTTGAGTGTGAGGTTATGAGAAAAACCAATGAGATGTTGTGTATCTGCTGTGAAAAAGAAGCGCGCGGCAGAGCGGCTGTTTGATTCACAAAAAAGTTTTGGATTCGGATTTGGGGGGCCACCGGATCGGGTCGTTTCCAAGTTGATGGAAATCTGCAGAATGCTTGGATTTTGGGGGGTTTCCCGCTGTGTAACTTTTTCCCCGCGTTTATTGAGGGGAAAAAAGTTTCTAGATTGCCGCGCCGACACCTCCTAAATTTAGATGGTGGGTGGTGTGAGTGGATTTTATGCGGTTTGTTGAAGTTTTTGGAGAGGGTTGTATTTGGGACCAAAAATGTCAAAACCACACACAGACATCCGTGGATTTGACATGGACCAGGTATGCGGGAACCCGCTGTCAACTCTATCCAAACTTTTCTTTAACAAAGCAGCAATTGAGGGTATCAAGACAATACTAATGTTTAATCTGCACAAACGAATTTCTTTTTGTTCGGGTTACACATAACGTTACTCGGTAGTTCACTATGGCCCAGGAGTGACCCCTTTTCGGCAAAAGGTCACAAGGCAAAGAAAGGCACAGTACTTTATAAACCTTTTATAAATCTATATGCCGATTTCTACGGAATATAATAATCCAATCATAATTCGTCAGTTCGCGTGGCATAAAGTTGTAGATGAAATGGCAAACACAAGCACGAATAAAAAGCGCGGCTTCTTTGTTTGCATAACGTTTAATTAGCACCCCACCCGTTGTTCGGCGCGTCCACTCGGGAAGCTCGCCCAGCCATTTCAGCGCCTGTCGGCTGCATCTTGGGCAACATTGAACCATCCCTCAGCTCTCACCACAGTCGAACACGTATCAAGGGCTCCATCAACCACTGTGGCGCAATGTGACGACTTGCAGCATCTGACTTCCGGTCTGTGCCAGTGCTGCAAGAATCCTCAACGCCATCCGGGACGGATAGCGACACAGGGCGCCTCAAGAGACAGACAGGAGGGAGACACGACATCTGCAAGGAAAAGTCCTGTTACCTAGAAAGTCCGGCGGAAGCGCCACAAGTCGATTTTGGGGTTCACTGTTTCAACGTTTTCCAGTTCGAGAAGCACAGCCGCAGTCCAACGATGACCCTAGCAGATCGACCATCTCTCCGACAACGTCTTGGCCTGTGATTCTCCTAGCTTTTGATCCATCTCGAAACAATGACGCAGGGGGAAGAGGCTGCAGATAGACGAGGCCGAGAAAGGTTTTTTCGGCGCACAAGGCCGGCCTTTTTCTTCTTTTCTTTTCTTTTTGGCAACCAGTAACGAGCAGAAAAAGAAAGGGTCAAAACGCAGAGACGAGTGGGCTTGCTAACCCCAGAGAACGTTGCGCTGTCTTCCCAAAACGGTTAATTCAGGAACGGACGGACTTGAGCTAACGCAAATGAGTTCTCCATTTGCGGGTCTTTTTCGCAACTTGGCTCGATCCTGCCTATCAGAACACTTCAGGAGTGGAACAGGAAATTAAACTCATTGTAGCCTTGTACTGGAAAAGTTGGGAAACTTTCAGCGGTCAAGATGTTCTCTTTCCTCCTGAAGGTTGCAGGTGCATGGAGGACATGGTCACCAATGGGTTCGTGCTTTTGGGTGTCTCCATGAGCATTTTCTCTCTATTTTCACCAATGTCACTCTGTCACTCTCTTGTCACACAAACACATTCTCTCTCCAATCTCCATCTCCCGTCAATCCTGTGTCGGGTTTGTCCCTCTTTTTCCCCTACTACCACCCACCCACCCCCCACGGTGATCTCTGCCAAAAATTCAAGATAGGCGCCCGCCTGTCGAGACCTGGCCTTGTTTCCCGTTGTCCATCTTTTGGGTCGCAGATTCCCGCCGTCGAATTCTCGGGATAGCATTGCACCTATTGGGCCCCGGCGACTCTTCTCTGACGCCGCTGTCTCGCCATCCAATACCAACCTAATGCTCTAATTGTATTTGACTGCCCTGGATATCTTCTATCCCTCACACTCTTTTGGTTTCTTCCGTCATCTCTTTGACGCTACATTCTTTCATCTTTCTCTTCTTACGCGCTCACGTCTTAATTTTGAACAACTTAATATCTATTTTTTCAACATCAAGAAATCATCACGAGACGCCCTCGCCCGACCAGATTCGCCGGCCCTTTTCAATTCAAACTTTTCGAGCTTGCCACCCAAGGATTCAGCTGTTCTCTAGTCGACAAGGCATCCCTTGGGATCTCGAAGCAACGTTCGCCTGGCCAATCTCTAACTTTTGTGACGAAATTCTCGAACGATTTTTTCTTTCTTTTTCTTCCATCCACGTTGTGTTTGAAAGCTTGCTGCATGAAAAGCGGATATGTTATGGAAAGGATCTGACTGCCCAGCTTCGTGAATTTGAGCCTTGGATCTTACGGGTCGATAGCCTCCCGGCCCAGATCCCCGGGACTCCCGGCCTTCAATTCTTGAGCCATGTCGGCGCCATCAGACCGACATGGCCGAACATCACCATCCCACGACAGATCTCAATCTCAAAATGCCCTCAATACCAGTGCCAGCAACAGCAGACTTGGAATTCGGCTCGTCCCATACACTCCCCCACGGATCGATCCCGAAGACCGCGCCCCGAGCCAAGCCTCCACGCGACCAGAACCCGCAGAGGACGCAGGAAGTCAACCACCTTCAGCAAATTACGACATCCAAACTATTTGCAGTGTTGGTCACTGGAGGCGCGCATCAGAACCTGTTCAGCCCAGAGGTGATGAAAGTCATGCTGGAATTCCAGGGTCGGCATTGCCTTCTCCAGGCACCTCCGGTTTCTCATTGGCGAGACCCGGGGATGAGAGGGTTTCAGGCATGAAACCCTTGGTCAGCCCCTCAGGGTTCGGCCAAGGAGGTCCAACCACCACTCACAGGAAGTCACCATCTGAAGTCGCGACTTATACTACGACATCTAATGCGTCAGCCCTGCGTGCTTCCCGCTCAGCCGAGTCCCCATCACCATCCCCAGGACAAGCGAGGTCCCTGTCGCGACGACGCAACATCCTCGTGCTGCAACCTGACAAGACTTTCGCCATCGTCCCAAGTCGCAATGATCGCGACTCGGGAATCTCCACTAGCCAGAGCCCCAGCATCAGCCTTAGCTCACCTCCTACTGCGTACTCCTCCGTCAGATCGAGCACCCACAGCACGCATGAACGCCCATCGATCGACGTGTGGACCGACAGCCGTGCTGCCACCCCCATGACTGGTGTTAGTACCGTTGTGCCGGATCTCAGTTCTTCTCCTGCACCTTCGAATGTAAGCTCCTCAACCGCACGCCTAGTCAGCGAGGATCCCACTACCTCATCTCCCTGGAACTATCGCATGGTCGGTGGCCTGCGAAAAGTACCCAGCACACCCGACCACTCAAAGGCCCGAACAGCAGTCGAACCAGAAACACCTGTACCACCACTCTCTCCTGTGCCCGAAACCACTTCGTCTGGCAAAGACGAGACAGAAACCGGCACAATTGTCCGCAGGCCGTCGTCAACATCTGTCGTCTCGGAAGTCACCATCAACACGGTATCTGATAGCACAAATTACAAGGTATACGGTCCTGGTTCTGTTGGTCAAGAGTCCAGCGATAGTCTGCTTTTCAACTCACCCGGGCCCTCCAACTGGGAAGTATTGGGAAACGCTACACCATCGCCCGTGCCTGCATTCTCTCTTGCGGGCCCGCCGTCGCCGATTCCAGAATTCTCTCTCAACTCCAGCCCACCATCAACAGTTGACGGCAACGATAGCGAGAACTACGTGGTGTATGGAACACCATCAGTGACCGTCTCGCCGTCTTCGTCTCTTGTAACCGTTGGCCGGAAGCCGCGCCCGAGCTACTCCCAGGAAAGCCTCAAAGTAGCTCCCTTGAGGCCACTAGGCAAGAGACGGTCCAACGAGAATTTTGGTTACTATAAGCAGCGGTCTCGGGAAAGCCTGCGCTCTCGTGCCAATTCCTTGAAGACAGTGTCTTCCATTATTGGCAGCCAGAACCCTGCTCAATCATTGTTGACAGTGGCTCCGGTGGTGATCAACCTTGCCCCATTGACTGCCCGGGTTGCCAGAGGGGGTGGTTCAAGTAGCGGGAGCTCAAGCAGCTCAGACAACTTTCCATGGTTGCCACCACAGTCATCAGGATCACAAGCCGGTCCTTCCACTCCCTCATTGAGGTCTCACGGCTCTTCAAGGTCGTTGGGAAGCCTGCACATACCTGCTTTGCACAACAATAACAATAATAATAACAACAGAACTCACACCTCGTCAAGGTCTGTGGGAACCATATCATCAATTCCAATGATTCAAGCTCATCCTCATCAATGGAGCTCCCAGCTCTCTACCGTCATGTCGGAGAGTGAGGAGAGCGATCGAGTCCCCACACGTTCTGTTTCGCCACTGTCCGAGTCAACCGGCACCGGCGGCCATCGCCGCGGGAACAGCTGGATGAGTCGACACAGCCGACAAATGCAGAGTATATCATCCTCTCTTGCAGATGAGAACGTGGTAGTATATACTACCTCCGGTAGCGAGTCCTATCCGACGTCTTCTTCAAGAGGAGGCCCATCCCAAATGCGCACAATCAGAGATCATGATGAGCATGGTGATGGAATCGCAGATTTAGACCACAAGCCGTCATTAACAGGGCTCTCATCCATGTTTACAAACTCCAACGGTTCCAGCAGGGGTCTACACTCTCGAAGCAGCTCTCGTGCGAGTCGTGGCCGGGCAAACAGTCTCACCTCGAGCATTCCCGCTTGGGCAAGAGTATACTACGGTTCCGGGGAACGACGGTGGCTCGGAAAGTCGCCATCGTTTCTCACCATCTCCGAGGCTGGCAGCAGACCAGGCAGCTCCGGTCTTTTCGGCGACGAGGAGTCCCCCATCGATGACCAGTTTCCTCCTGCAATCTTCAGCCCCCGAAAACGCGCGAGAGAACTCGACCAAACCGGCCAGCGACCATATACCGATCAAGCAGATATGGATACCGAACAGGGCCATCCTCAGAACTATGGTGTTTTTAGGACGCTCAGGGAGAAGACATCAAGTATTTGGTCACCACACCTTCGCCAGGATCGCAGGGCAAGTCGCTTTAGCATGTGGGATCCACCAAGCGTTACATGGTCCGCCGACACGGGTATTATGGGCAAGAGGAATGCTCAGATCGTCTTGTTCAGCCTTGGGTTCATCTTCCCGTTCGCCTGGATGATTGCTGCGGTGTTGCCCCTGCCTGAGCTTTACAAGCTTGAGGCAACCGAGGTCAGCCAGGGAAAGAAGCCAGAGTCTAGATTTCAACCACGACTTATTGACGAGAAGAGGCACGACAGCGCCAGGTGGTGGAGGAATCTTAACCGGATAATGTCAGTTGTTGGCCTCCTCATCATCGGCGCCGTCGTTGCGCTTGCAGTCATTGGTGTGAAGCAAGGCTGGGGACACGAGGAATAGAATACTCAGACACCATTACAAGAGCATAGAACATCACTCATTAATACACACATACACACACACTCACTCGCCATCACACACACTCGCACCCGCACCTACACCACACCACACGATACATCCAACACTAATGGATTCACCTCGGCCACTGGCCAAAGCATCAGGACACCTCTTTGGTCCGCTTCCGTGTGCATACACACACCAAAACACACTTTACGACTTTTTATGACATTTTCGACGAATACAGCTTGAATGTTTGACGGTTTCTTTTTTTGATGCTATCCTCGAATAGATCTATCTCTTTGCCGCAAGCTACATTTACATAAACTCTTTTTTTGTTTCTGATGGATTGATGATGTGCCATGTCCACCAATTCGGTTTGGACTGGGAGATGTATTTTGTTTTTGAGAAAAAACTTTTTTTCCTGTCAAAGTCATCAAATCATCATCTAGCGAACAATCATCTGCTTGGTTTTTTTATTTTTAAAAAAAAATCATTTTCATTTTTTCACACCTTTTGTACCACTACCCAACCATATCTATCTACCTACAGTCAAAGAATAATAGGAGAGAGAGAAAGAGAGAAAGAGAGTACAATAGGTGTTCACTGGAGGAACTATTTTTTCATTTCTGGTTTTAAAGAGGAGAGAGGGGGAGGAGGAAGGCAATGGCTCTTTTGGCAAATCGGTCAAAGATATACCCAACGAACAGACATGTTTGGCTTTTGGTTTGTTTTTGTTGTTTTGTTGTTATAAAGAGATTTATTTATGAAAGGGAGTTTTTGAGGGGCGAAACGATAGAAAGGGTGTACTGCGTATACTTCGCTACGTATAATTCGCTAGTTATTATTCTTGTACTACTACCATCAACCAACAATCAAATAGAAAACAGAACAAGCAAACAAGCAAGCAAGCATTTTGCTAGAATCATTTTGAATATTTGTCCCATCTGCTCGCTGTTGTTTTGGAGTTCATCTATTCTTTCATAAATCTAAATCCATCAATCACTAATTCGTCAAATAACCATATATCAAGCCCAGTTCTCTATGCTCCGTTGAAGAAAGCAAGAAAAGTTAGTTGACTCCAATCGCCATGCTCTTGCGTCCCTTGAACCGTCCATACACCATGGCTACGCCCTCGCATAAAAGCCAAAACAACAGACTCAAGAATCCTTCAGTTATATACACATGATTTTCCTCTTCTCCAACAACAACCTTCTTTGCCATCAACATCACTATAATCCATCATCCAAAACTCCCACAACAACAAACATTTAAGCATCTACAATTTCTTCCCACCACTCTTACTCAAACTCGCAGCCCTAGCCCTAGCTCTGGCCCTAACCTCCTCTCTAACCTCATCAACAGCCTCCCCAAACTCCTTTTCCAAATCCTGAGAAATACCCAAAACGGGAGCACCAGTCCCCGTCAAACTCTCATTTGACGCAACCCTCTTCAACTTCCCCTCATTGACCTTTGCGCTTCTTTTTTCTATTGCTCTTTTCAATTGTTTCTTTGCAGGTGATGCGAAAAAGGCCATCAATCCAGCTGTCCCCACCACTGCGTAAAAGTAAACTCTGGACCACGCAGTCAATGAATCCTTGAGTCCCAAGAGCAAAAAAGGAGCAGCTGCAAAGGAGAAAGTGAGCTGTGTGGCTAGCCAGGAGGCTATATCGTAGTATTTCTTTGTGGGGACGGGAAGAGAGGTTTTGGCGTCTAAAAAGAATGGACGAAGGTTACGGCGGAGGTCTGTATTAAAAAAGAATTAAAAAATTGTTAGTCAAGTTAAAGGAGGAGAGGGCAGAAAAGAGACTTACTCTTCGCAACTGTTTGAACAAAACTGGCCAAAACAAAACTTAGATAATAACCAGGATAAAATCCATGCCAAAATGCCGAAGTCGTAAAAGTTGCCAAACTGGCTCTGAAGCCTGGCTTCTTGCCTCTCGGGGTAACTCTCAGGTAAACATAATTTCTCAACCACTTGTTGGTGTTGATATTCCAAGCCTCCAAATATCCTCTGGTATTCTGCGCGAATTCCACGCCCCACGGAGAGATATTTTGGAGTCTGTTCCAGCTGACTTTGCCCGTCTTGGGATCAACCCCGTTGAAACCCAGACCAGTAAGGATACAAGCGCCTTCAGTCATGGTCCAAACTCCATAGTATTTGCAGCGCGCGGTGAATCCAACCATGTGAAGCACAAAAATCCTTCTGAGTATTCCGTTTCCAAGGTATCGCTCACTCAACAGCACGTCAGGCGAGTACCAAGCCGAGAGCTTAAGAAAAGCCACAGTCCAAATGATTCCAGAAACAAGTTTAAGCATAGCGGGCGTCGCGCTCCTAGGAATCTTGCGCCTGCGTCTAGTAGGGGGCTTCTTCGCAGGATCAATCGTTTTGGGAACCTCAAACATTGTCGTGTCGAGCCATCTCCTGTATTCAACAAAATCAAAAGCAGGGCCGATAAGCATGCTTGGAAAGAAAAAAACGTATCCGGCGTAATCGATCAACGAAGGCATCTCAGTCAGTCGTCTGTCTTTTTGAAAGTCTGAAAGGTCGGAAGCTGGCAAAACACCGTCGGCTACGTTCCAGCAAAAGGCAGAAAGCTTCATGACGAGCACCATTTGAGCTCCTGTGATGTCGACTGATCGGGGCGAGTTGGCGGCTTGTCGCGCGATGTGGTTTATACTTAGGTGGCCCATCAGGTAGACGAAGCCGAGCCAGGGCATGTACGGGGAGCCGCGGAGGTATTTGGCTATGGCGTATGCGCCGACGGAGGATATGAGCATGGTTCGGAGGCCATCCCAGAGGTCGAAGAGGCCGACGAGGTAGAAGATAGAGATTGAGAGGGCGAAGAGACTTTTGTAGGCGGGTTTGGAGTCTGGAACCCGTTTAAGGAGGCCGGCGAGGGGGTAGGAGAGGAGGAAGGAAAATACGAGTTTGACTGTAGAGGGAGTTGGGAGGTCAGTAAACAGAGGTGGAAGGGGAGTAGAGGTAATGGGAAGGGTTTGGGAAGAACATACGCTCATCTGGACCAACACCTAGTTTGTCGCCTAGGTAGACGAATGCTGTTTAAGAAAAAATAGAAACATTAGCTAATTGAAGGCGGCGCATGGATGGCGAAGAGCAAAGATCGTACGGATGTTTATAAAAGGCAACATCTTTGCGCAAGAAGGCTATCGATATTCCATTGAACGGGAGAGGGGGAAAAAAAGTCGATGTGTTTGTAGGTTGTCCGTAATGTTTGTTACAGTTTGATTCTGAGCAGATATTGAGCATCCATCAAATTAAATTCATCTCAAGTTTTTAAAAAAGTTAAAACGGTGGTGGCACCGCTTGTGCAGGTCCTCGCTGTGAAAGATGCGTTCCAGGTTGCAATTTCAACGGGCTGAACCGTTGGGGATTTTTGGTGGAGACAGCCACTGTGACATCACCAGATCTAGAACGCCATGTGCTCGTGCTCCACTTTCATTGGTCCCTTGACTAGGAACATCATCACCACCACCATGTCATCGTGGTCATTTGCCAGTTTAGGTATACATTTTCTGTATATATACAAATAGACCTGTATTCTAACCCAATCCAATCCAATGACCAGAATTCTGTCCATAGCATGATGGACCTCTCAAGACTCAACTGACCAGCACCGGCGATGGGCCTTTTTGGTACGTCAGAATCTTGCCGTAGCCAAACCATCCTGCTCGGCTGGGCGCGGCCTGATAGTCTCTTTTGCATTTTCCTCGGAATTTCAAAGTGGAGATGTGGCTTGCCTGACCTGGAGCTTTCCAGCTTCTCCCGTTGTCAGGGAGATAAGGTTTGAAGTAACACTACCCCTGAGGACTTCTTCAAGTCGCAACATCGAGGTTGATACTGGGTAGGGAACCGGGCATGGATGATGTTACTGAAAAGACATCGTCTAGCCGTGGCCGTTGCCTTCGATATCTCACTGTATCATGAATCTCATCTGCATGTCCAGTAGACGCGCCGCTAGTCTCGGCCTCAATTTCCTTCCGTGCCTCCTCCCGCACCTCTTTAGCGATCTCTGCACCCTTGGCCTTGCCCATCGACTTTTCGACGTCGGCAATGGTTTCCTCGCCTCCTCGTGTATTCTTTTTCCTCGGCCACATGCTTGGAAGGGCAATCTCTTGAAACCTTGGCTCCACGCATCGCTCATCGAGCCACCTGTGAAGGCGAGACTCTACCAACTGCGCAATTTTGGGTACATCTTGTAATCTCGATCGGCTGCCGAGAAGGCTTCGAATAGAAAAGTCGAGACGGTAGTCGTCGAGAAAGGTAAATTTCATCTTTGTAGCGTCGTTTTTTGATGGATCGCTCGGAATAAAGGAGATAGATAGGGTGCCACTGAAGCGCACCACGGATACAGCCAAAGCTACTGGCAAGACAGCACTTAGTCGCTTGGGAAAATTCATAAGAAGCTTCGTCTCAACAGCCATGGTGATCATGTCGCTCAGATCAACATCCATCCTGGCCTGAAGACGTGCGCCTTCCCGCATAGCCTTGGCAGCATCAAATGGCCTGCCTGGCTCGAAAGTGAGGCCATCTTCGTCCACGGGTATGATGCGACAGTTGCTAAAGATTGGGAAGTCTTCACCCAGACTCAATTCCGTAACACGAATCTCGTCGACAAAGTCTGGCCTCGATGTCCCATTGAGCGCCTTTGTAAGTGATGTCAGGATGGCATCATCGTGTTGCGCATCACTGCGGAACTGAGCTATCGTTTGCGCGACCAAGACATTGAACCAATCGAGGCTTTCAGGCTGGTGGCTATCCACCTTGTAGTATGTCTTGTCGAGAATGGAGCTGATTGTAAGAGGTGGAGGGTTCGACCGAAGAATGCTCGACTTTTTCTTGTTCAACGGGGGCTGTACGGAGGGCGCTCGTTGGTTTTGGGTTCGAATACTTAGAAGCGATTGTTTGTGTGCAAGAGTTCGTGTTCTTCGTTCGGTAGCTCGAATCGATGCTGTAACCTCGGGAGAAGGTGCCTCCCCGAATATAAAGAACTTTATAAATGCTGCCAGCAGCAACACCACTGACAATTGGCCAAGAATGAGGCCCTGTGTGAATGATAGAGCAGGCTCAGACACGGCCGGACAAACATCTTGCGCCATCTGGGAGGTTTCGGCCATGCCCTTTATTTGGGAGGGAGGAATAAAAGAGGTTGATGAAAATCATGAAACGGATCAAGGGCGATCCAATTGTTCAGTGGGAAATTCCCCTTCTGTACGTCTTATCGGCGTCACTATCCGTAGCTAGGCTTATCGCGCCGGTCCTTTCCGCTGGCGGTGCAAGGCACGCCGGGCAAGGTTGGAAGCTCCAAGTGGCACACCCCTCAGTGGCCCCTGGATGGTTGACAGGGTAAGTCTTGGCGAGCTTCATTCATCAATGATTAACTAACATGAACTTTATTCTCGCCCTTTTTAACTCATCCATTTCGTCTCCCGTCACCAAATAATTCTCATAATATTAATCAAATACACTCCCGTCGTCATCATCATGGATGTGGTTCAAGCAGCGACGAGCTCCGTCACCAGGATGGTGTTGGCTGGGGAGAGCAACCTGGCGACAGGAGGGACACAATTAGCAAAGATGAAGATATTACTCTTGGACCGAGACACCATGCCCTTCATCTCAAACGCAGTAACCCAATCGATACTCCTAAGCCATCAAGTTTTTCTCATCGACCGGCTGGACAATGTCAAACGAGAGAAGATGCGACACCTACGGTGCTTGTGCTTCCTGAGACCCCACCCCGATTCCATAGGCCTTCTCATTGACGAACTTCGAGATCCAAAATACGGAGAATACCACCTCTTCTTCAGCAATATCATCAAAAAGTCCACTCTAGAACGTCTAGCCGAGTCGGACGATCATGAAGTCGTCACAAGGGTCCAGGAGCATTTCCTTGATTACGTTGTTATCAACCCCGATCTCTTCTCCCTCAACATGACTCTTCCCATGCACAGGCTATGGAGCGCCAACCCAGACACATGGAACACCGACTCCTTACAACGAGTAACAGAGGGTGTCATCGCCATCCTCCTCTCCCTCAAGAAGAAACCGTTGATCAGATACCAAAAGTCGAGTCCCCTCGCCAAGAAACTTGCCTCAGAAGTGAGGTACCATATCACCCAAGAGGAACAATTATTCGATTTCAGGAAAGTCGACACATCACCAATCCTTCTTATTCTAGACCGACGAGAGGACCCAATCACGCCCTTGCTCATGCAGTGGACGTACCAAGCCATGGTGCATCATTTGCTTGGCATCAACAATGGCCGGGTAGACCTCAGCACCGTGCCTGATATCCGGCCGGAACTCAAAGAGATCGCTCTCTCCCAGGATCAGGATCCATTCTTCAAGAAGAATATGTACCTCAATTTCGGCGACTTGGGAAGCAATATCAAGGATTATGTTGAACAATACCAGTCCAAGACCAAAAACAATGCGGATATCGAGTCGATTGCGGATATGAAGCGTTTTATTGAGGAATACCCCGAATTTAGGAAGCTGTCTGGCAATGTTAGCAAACATGTCACTCTGGTATCAGAGCTCAGCAGACGGGTTAGGGAGGAGCGCTTGCTCGAAGTCAGCGAGTTGGAACAAAGTTTGGCATGCAACGACAATCACGCAGCAGATCTCAAGGTGCGTGTTGCCCTTTTCTCTCGTCAATACTAATATTTCCCATACTGACTTGACCCAGAACATACAAACTCAAATTCAATCCCCGGCTGTCCAGCCGGAATCTAAAGTCTCCCTCGTCGCTCTCTACACTCTTCGTTACTCCAAACATCCATCAAACGCCCTGCCCATGCTCGTAGATCTCTTAACAGCGGCAGGCGGCGTCCCGCCCCGGCAGTCTGCCCTTGTCCAGAAGATTTTGACATACCATCAATCCCTCCATGCTACCGCATCCTCGGGCGCAGGAGGGATCACTGAACTTTTCGAGTCGACAGGCATATTCGGCGCTGCAGGCAGTCGATTCAAGGGGTTGAAGGGTGTAGAGAATGTATATACGCAACATTCACCCTTGTTGGAAACTACCTTGCAGAATTTGATTAAGGGTAAGCTGAAGGAAGGTCAGTATCCGTTTGTGGAGGGCGGCGGGTCAACGAGGGATAAGCCGCAGGATATTGTGGTGTTTATTGTTGGCGGTGCTACCTACGAAGAGGCAAAGATGGTGGCGGGATTAAATGCTAGCAGTCCCGGTGTGAGGATTGTTTTGGGTGGGACTACGGTTCATAATGCTGCTACTTTTATGGAAGAGGTTGAGGGGGCTGTTGATAGTTGGCCTGCTGCTGGTGCTGGGAGTGGTATTGGGGGAAGTAGGGGTATGAGAAGATGATGGGAATGTATTTTTCTGGGCAATGGGGTTGATCTTGACCACGGTTGATGAAAATGATTTTTTTAGGTTCTTCCGTGGTTCCTTTTCCGTTGCTAGGTGGTCTGCATTACCCGGCCACCAAATCTCTGTCAATTGGGCTATCTTCTTTTTTCTAGGGCAAAGGTATAATCAGCGTGGTTTATTTACATTATGTCTTCGTTTTTAGGAGAACAGCGATTTTTAGAGGTCAAAAGTAAGGGGGGGTTAATTTGGTTGAAAGAGCTATGTTCAAAAAGCAAGCAAAAATATAAACTATGGTTTTCTAGATACAAAACTATGTACTCTGTCTCCCACCTTTTGTCTACAAACTCTAAACCAACGCAACACTATCCATACATCCATAGCCAGCTGCAACACCTCCTTCCTCGCTCTGATCACCTTTAGTCCTCAACAAATACCCGGCTTCCTCATTATGCAATATCTCACCGCTTCCCTTTCTATCCCACAAACAAGTTCCGTAAACCCCTAACTCGCAAATAACCCCTCCATGTTCCAATTTACCGGCTCTCAAAATAGTATTGGATAAAGGAGGAGGCGTGATGATTTTCATCAGAATAAATGACCCCCAGTGTTCCTCTGGGATTTTTTCGAGTTGCTTGGGGATTGCTCCTCTGTAAAAATTGTTTCCTCCTCCTTCCCTTTGGGGCTTCATGACGTATTTGAGACATTCGATTGGGTCTGTGGCTAGTTTTCTTGCTAGTTGGCCTGCAGAAGATGTGTTGTCTAAGGGGTAGATGTTTGTGAAAGTTTTCCAGAGGGCATCGTGTTGTTGTTGGGAAGAAGTGAATTTGGATAGGACGGAAATGTCAGGTGTTGCTAGGACTTGTTGAACTTTTTTCATTCCGGAGAGTTGTGTCAAGACAGAAGGACAGGCGATTGTGTTTGATCGTTCGATTTGAAGACGGGCTTGCCATGCTGAGGGAGTGGGATAGTCGGTCGGACCGTAGCCTGCTCTGAGGTAGGTTACTGCTGCTTCGAAAGTGAGGCAGGGGTTAGGAGGTGGGGAGTAGAGGAGTTGACGGTCTGGGGTAGGGGCTATGCGGGTGTGTTGAAGGATTTGAGAGAAGGGAAGACGGAATACGGGGATTGATGAGGAGGATAAAGCGTATTCGAGGTGACGTTGGTCGAATATGTTGCGTTCGCCGTCTTGGACGAGGAAGAGGACGCAAGTTGGATGGTTTAGAGAGGATGGACCGTATGCGTGGTAGGCGGTACGGAGTCCGGCTGCTAGGCGTTGGGTGGATTGGTTTTGGGGGAGGGAAAGTGCCGGGGGAGAGGAATGGAGGAGGGGATATTCGGTTTGGGAGAGGTGGGAGTGGAGGAGGGAGGTTTGAGCGGAGAGGCCGCCGAAGGAGGAGGCGATGGTGTTGAATTCTACTTGTTTGATTTGTAGGGAGGAGTTGTTGTCTTGGTGGACCATGTAGTCTGATCGGAAGAGACCGAGGGTGAGCTTCTGGGTGTAGCCTCCTTGGGATTTTACTTTGAGGTGGAGGTCCCAGAGGTTGGCGATGAAGTCGTCTCCTCCTGCTACTCTGTTGGGTATTAGAGGGGTTTTTTTGGGGGGTTGGGTTGAGGGGGGTTTGCTTACTCTTGGACAAGACTGCCGAGGAATTCTTCATCTTGACTGATGCGGGAGTAGAGTTCGTTGTAAGAGGTTTGAATGGCTTTGGCTTCTTCGAAGCAGGTTTTTGGGAATGGGCTTGGGAAGAGAGTGACTGGGGCGTTGATGGCGAGGATTCCGTCTGGATCTTCAATGGCTGGACGGACGGCAAGACCATTTGCGATTGACCAGTCCTTGATTGTTTGAACGAGTCTCTCTTTTTCTTGGTCGTTGATGAGGGTTGGGGGGTATGAGCCCCCTGTGAGTGAGGACATTGTGAAAAGAAGTGGTAGGTCTAATTCCCTGGTTAGCAAAGCTCACTTGGTCAACAATATGGATTTAAATGTAGATAAGTATTGTTGTTGATTCTATGAGCTTATTCTTGAGAATGTTTCCTTTTTGACAATATATATGCCTTTTATCAAGTGCTGCTTACAAAGCAACAAACTGGATAGAAGGGATGAGATGAGTTGGAAACAAAGTTCATAAAAATGCTTACTTTTTTTTTGAGAGAGAGAGAGACAAAGATCTGTATAGCACGGGTGGTTCGGATGGAGGTTTGACTGCAAGATCGATTTAAGGTTTTTTGCAATCCTTGTTTGCTCAATTTATTCTACCGCTTCACACGGGCTCTTTCCACAATATTGACTTTGGATGAGACCATCTGTGCCACCTCCGACACCCCTCCGAGAATGCCCCTCCTTCTCAAAATCACCAGGATGGCGGGGTTGGAGTTACCTTATCTTATCATGCCTGGTGGGTTAGCAGCATTTCGCACCGTGCAACAACACCCTCACCTCGCACCTCGCACCCCTCATCTGAAACTCTTTAACCGCCAGAATACACAAGGCAACTGCATTTATTATTCATTCATATTCAACACAATTGAGTCGTCTCCTCTTTGCTACCTACGTGCCACCTCACCCTCTCATCAATACGGTGCGGTCGCTTTTATACACACGGTCTATCGCTCCACTGGGCAGGAACGCCAGGGAAAGCGCACGGATCCATGTCCAGGGTTGATATAGGAAAACGTGAACACCCGTCGTTCTTTCCCATCGTCAACCCTGGATCGCGTTCTTTCGCGTGGTCTGCCAGGAGCGACTGCCTCGTCTTTGGATTATCTCTGGATTTTTTTTTCCTTCTCGTGTTTACTTCAATAGTACCTAATTTCATTACCCTTCTTTCTCACCATCAATTTGAGTGCAGGGTAGCTTCGGCACTTCACATCATCCCCAACGGAGTCGCTTAGGCTCTTTTCTCGAGCGACATTGGGAATCCCTTCGACAAGCGACTTATGAGACTTAGACGGCAAAATTGAATCGTCATTTCATTCATCAGCGGTATCGTTCTGAAATGCCCTTTTAGTTTCATATCCAGCATTCAGCGATTCTCTTCGAATATTCTGGGTTTTATTCGTCTCCATTTTCTTTCTCCAAAAGACACAATTCTTCCACTTTGACCAATCTCATAAAAACAGAGTTTATCGACTCAGTCTTCGGCTCTCATTTGAGTCGTTGCAAACAGGCGACTCATTGGCTCCAGATCCGCGATTTTAGCGACTTTTGCTAGCTAGGCAAACAGAGGCAAAAGTTATCATTGGTCACTTCACAGATGCGGTTAGTTGGGCTCGGTTGGCATCTTGAATGTAAGTATCGCTAACCAGCCTGGCATCAATGGTAACCCGATAGCTAATGATCCGCGCAGGCACATAGATTCGATATGGCAGAGTCCGATCCCAATGATCCCTTCAATTGGGACGAGGACCGACTATTGCAAGAGTTCTGCACGCCCAATCGGACCTGGACCCCACCTCCTGGGTTGAAGTTTCCTGAGCCCAATGCCCTGAGAACCAAACTCATCGAGTGCGCGATCGATGGGAATTCATTATTGACCTGCACCGAGGAGTACAACTATAAAGAGTTGTGGGAGAACCTTGGCATCAAGAAACTTCCGCATCAGGTTTTTCTCAAGAAAGTCATCCGGGTGCTTCAGAATGCCAGCCCCGCGTATCAGCAGCACAGGCTTCAACTTGGGCTTGTTACAAAGTCTGACGATGATCGACCCGAGGATGGCAGTCCCGCAGTCAAATCCGAGTTGTGCACCCACAGTGATGTTGCCGGGTCCTCTTCTTCCCTTGGTCAATCTGCTCTTGCTCCCGCTGCTTTAAGTTCAGCACCACAACCTCCCGTTATTTCACAGGGGGTCATTTCGCCGGCTCTTTCATCTGCAGCCCTGCCGGATCAGCCAGTTGTACAAAGCGTGGAACAGCCAGGCATCGAGCAATCACCCCAAGCCTTTAGGGAATCTTGTACAGCTCCTCCAACTCATCAATCGACAGAGCCGGAGTCCCCAATTCAGGAGTCTCCCTCAAAGAAAAGGAGAATTGCGCCCATCACGATTTCAGAAGGGCCAGTACATGTTGTGCCGTTGTTTGCACCAACAGAGGGCGACAGGTTCCTGGAAGGTACAGTTGAGGGGATACTGGAGAGCGATGATACATCCGGCTTCCTGGGTTCCGCCACGCTGTTTCCAGACAAGATCCTCGAACCTGCCCCCGCCACCTTTGCGGATCAAATCGAGCGGCAGATTTCACAAGGCCCGAGGTCTCTTCCACCAGGACGACGCTTGCAGGTCTGGAAAGCCATGAAAAAGTATCTCCTGGTAGACCGTTTGGCCATTGACATGGTTGAGGAAGAAGATGACGATGAGTCGGTGCTTCCTCTCTTGGACTCTGATGAAGAGTTTGACGAAGAGACCAAAAGGGAAATGGAAAGGGACAGGCTGGAAGATGAAGCAGTGAAAGAGCGCATGGAAGCAAACCGGAAGCACTTGACCAAAGAGGAGATCAATCAAGTCCTCAATGATGTGATACGAGAGCTCGAAGCCCGATGGCATGCTGAGAAAAAGCCGAAATACGAGCTAAAAGCCAACAAATTGTGGCGTGATGCTCGTAGAAGCCCATATCGCGAAGCTTACCTACAGTCGCTCAAAACTCGTCAGACCGAGCTCAATGGACGGCTTTCCAAGATTGTGGAAGAGTTCACCGTTTCGGATTGGTCGCGGGCCGAATCTCTCAGCAAGAGGGCCCCCGATGCTTTGGAACTGACGGTTTTTGACAGGCTCTATCAACACTGGCTGATCAACGTACTGGAGAACCCTCGGGAGCCGCCGAAGCCTGAAGCACTGCCTCGCCTGGCCCGACAGGCCAAAAGAAAGCGAGACCTTGGTGACGATGAAGAAATCTTGAGCAGTGGCTCTGAGGACGACCTCGATGCTTTCATTGATGACAGTGCGGTGGAAGTCGATGAGCCGGTTAGCAACGATGCTATGGATATCGATATCCCTGCTCCTGGTGATGAAACCGACATAAAGATTGAAAATGAGAAAAACCTGGCGTTGGCAACGTCTCAGAATTTGAGTCAGAATTCTCAAGATTCTGACATCGAGGAATTACCTGCAAATCCTTTTAAAGAGTACGAGCGTCTCGACGAGGCAGACCTTCCGGGCTTTGATACCAAGGAAGACTTGGATAGAATCGTGGAAATCGGGCTTGATTACTGGGCGTGGGCTAAGGATGCCGATCGGCTAGTTGTGGCTGCACTGAACGAGTGGATTCGAGCCAAAAGATACAAAGTTTTGCAAGCGGTCAACTCAAGAGAGACTCACGACGAAGTTTGGGAGGAGTACATTGAGCCGGTGCTGGAACAGATCAAGATTCGCCAGGACAATACCCCGCCAACAATCTCCTCCGCCCACCGCCTTGGTCAGATGTTTGATGTTTACACAAGAGTATCGATGCACCGACAAGACGTTAAACTCACTTGGATAACGTGGACAAAGCTCAAACGATTTCGGAATACGCATTTTCCTAGATTCGTTGACCTCCTCCGCAGGGTTTCACCATTGTTCGAGGATACAACTCCGCCACCATCTGCGCTACAGACTCCTAGAAAACCAAACCTTCCACGGATCAAGCTTGTTAACACACCCTCCAAAGAACCTGGCTCACAGAATGGAGAATCATCTCAACTTGCCGTTCTCGAGACTGATGTTGCAGATGGACCTCCTACTGTTGAGGGGGTTAAAATGGCTCCCGAGTCCCAGGACCCGGCAGACGTCGATGGTTTTTCAGATGATGGTTCCGTGAACGGTGACCAAGAAACGCCGTTTAAGAAACGGCGAAGGCGGAAACCTGTCAACGAGGAGGCGAGAAGGATGAGAATTGCGACCTTGGAACAGAGTAAAGAATTTGATCGAAGGCGAGAAATGCTGAAGCAAAATCTTGCTACAGGGATAGTTCCTAGCGACAAGACTCGTCTAATCGTCAACGAGACCAAGGAAGAAGATCAACCATTAATTTTCATTAACGATCATATTGGAAGCAGGATCAAAGACCACCAGATCGACGGTGTGCGGTTTATGTGGAACCATGTGGTGGTCAACTTCAGCGCCCAACAAGGTTGCTTGCTTGCACACACGATGGGTCTCGGCAAGACTATGCAGGTAATCACACTTCTGGTCGTCATAGCTGAGGCGTCGGCGTCAGACGATCCCTTAATTCGTGAGCAAATTCCAGAGAAGCTCAGGACCTCCAAAACGATGATACTGTGTCCTGCCGGTCTGGTGGACAATTGGACTGACGAGCTGTACATGTGGGCCCCGGAGAATGCACTTGGTGACTTATGGGTCGTCAACTCAACATATTCGGAACAACAGCGAGAGACTACTGTTAAGAACTGGGTCTCGAAAGGCGGCATCCTCATCATCGGGTACCCAATGTTTACCACTATGGGCCAGAAGAGCGAGGAGATGGAGAAACTGTTGAAGGAAACTCCTAACCTTGTTGTTGCCGACGAGGCGCACTACATGAAAAACCAAGACTCTCAGCGGGCACAGGCGACTGCAAACTTTTCAACACCTAGTCGCATTGCCTTGACAGGGTCCCCTTTGACCAACAACGTCAGCGACTATTACGCCATGATCAACTGGGTAGCACCAAACTATTTGGGCCCTTCCAGGGAATTCAACGCAAATTTTGCCGCCCCAATCAAGGAAGGACTTTATGCAGATAGCATCCCCCCGGCAAAGAGGCGTGCTCGGAAACTCCTTCATGTTCTAAAAGAAACAGTCGGTCCTAAGATGCACAGGAAAGATGCTGATGTTCTGCACAATGCATTGCCAGCCAAAAAAGAGTTCATTATTACACTACCCCTAACCGATCTCCAGCGGCGTCTGTACGAGGAATATATTCACTGTGTCAATGATACGAGAGTCTCTGGTTCCATGACATCTGAATCTCAAGCAAAAGTCTGGAGCATGGTTGCAAAGCTCGGTCTCGTTCTTGCTCACCCCAAGATATTCAAGATGGTGGCAGAAGCAAAGAAGACTGGACCGGACCGGAAGGGTGCAGGGAAGTCGGAAGACGAGTTCGATATACCGCAGGATTTATTGAGCGGATTGCTGAAGCAAGTGGCGGACCGGGACATCGATAACCCTGTGCACTCTTACAAGATTCTTGCCCTCCTGAAGATTTTGGCGGCGTGCAAGGAAAAGGGTGACAAGGTTCTGATATTTAGTCAGAGCATTCCTACACTGAACTACCTCGAAAGCTTGTTCAGGCTGCAGAAATTGGGCTACCTGCGACTAGATGGCAAAACGCCCATCGCGGCTCGGCAGGGCGCGACCAAAAAGTTCAACAACACCAAGGGTATTGACATCTACCTCATCTCAACCAAAGCAGGAGGCGTGGGATTGAATATCTTTGGTGCAAACCGAGTCGTCATCTTCGACTTCAAGTACACGCCAGCCGATGAGCAGCAGGCCATTGGCCGGGCCTATCGGTTGGGTCAGACAAAGCCTGTATATGTTTACTGGCTTTTCGTTGGGGGCACTTTCGAGGAGATCATTCATAACAGCGGCGTCTTCAAAACGCAGCTCGCATCCAGAGTTGTCGACAAGAAGAACCCAACTCCCTGGGCCACGCGTGTGAAGGAATATTTTGCCCCACCGAGAGATCTTGAGCGGGAAGATCTGACCAGAGCTTTTTGCCAGGATGACGTTCTTGATGCGTTGCTCAAAAGCCAGGATGTTGGAAAGGAGATATGCAAAATCACGTCGACCGAGACATTCGAGAGGGAGGAGAACTTCGAGCTAACGACAGATGAACAACGGGATGCGGAACAAGAGATCAAAATGTTCCAGCTTCGCTCTCAGGACCCTGAAGAATATCAACGCCAAATGGCTGCCCGTCGCAAATTTGATCAGGCTATGGCACCTCCCTCGATGTACATGCACCAAGCAACACAGGCAGCGTTGGCGTTACCCTCTGTGATTCAGTCAACCGCTGCCGGGCTGACAGTTAACTCTGCAATTCAACAAACTCCCGCTGCGCCGACAGTTCATTCGGCATCCCAGCCAAACCCCACCGGTGGTGAGTCTCAGCCAGCTTTCATTTTCAACAATTCTCAATCCAGTCGAACGATCAAGCTTGTTGTACCTCCTCATTTGAGGCGGCAAAATGATGATCTCGCACAGCCAAAGTAGCTTAAAAACTAACTTTCAGCCCCCCCCTCCCCAGTTCCTTCACCTCAGGCGACTTCCATGCTCCCCGGATTGAGACCGCATGCTATCTCTTTGCCGTCTCCTACGCAAAGCGCTGGTGGACCTGCGCTCACAAATCAAGTAATCCAGCCCATTATGGGGGCGGGTACTTTTCTCAGAAAAGCTCCATCTCAGGCAACTTCTTCCTCTCTAGCAACCCCTAATCCTCCTCTAGCAAGTTTCACTCCTATCGCAGCATCTTGTCCTCTGGCCGCTTCTGCGCCTCCACCAGTTCCCATTGCTCTGCGGTCACCCTCTGCACCACTTCAATCAACTCCTTCACCCTCCGGCACGCTCTTGCACGTCCAAGCGGGGTATGAGCATCTGTTGACAACTTTTGAGCGCCTCAGGTCTCAAGGCTACAAGGTGCCCAAGAAACCCGAGGAGGTTGCCAATGTCATAGTGAATCATGCCATGCGGAGTCATCCTGGCGGGCTACCGTTGCCAGTGCGGGATCAGCTGCGCCATTTCAATAGGCTTGCTATGAACCACCGCTTCAGCGAAGCTTTACTTGCGGGTTTCATTAATCCCCAAGCGATCATAGATCTAAATAGAGAGGAGCTTGGTCGCGTTTCAGAGCTTTTGGACAACTATCCCGAGGCCGAATACAGAGAAATGGTTTGGGTAGGACCCAGCCCCCACCCCAGTTACCTCATTGAGGCACTCACCAGCCGTTTGCATCTCATCACCGACTAACACAGCTTTGATTTCAGAAAATCGAGCCACAGCCGCCATTTGGAGACATTTCGAATTTGAACCTGGGTACGGGGTCAGGTGTGGTAGTCAAAGCAGAAAAGAAGGCGAGGAAGAGTGGGGGTTCAACAACAGAATCAGGACAGGGACGGAGAGTATCGTCGGGGTCTAGAAGAGGAGGGCAATCGGCTACAGTGCGTCGGCCGCCACCATTATTACGAGCCGGGGATTCAGCCGAGTCGCCAATGGTCATTGATGATGATTAAGACTTGGGTTTGGAATTTTCCTTTTATCCTTTTGAGATACCCCCGGTTGGCTTTGGTTTTTCTATACCTACTTTGCAGAGAACATGGCGTTTTAAGGAAAGGACAGATGGCATTGGGAAGGAAATTCGGATACATCGGGAAGAAATGGTAACTATTTGCTTGGCACTGTGTATGAGTATGTATATATAACCAAATTGGTTAATAAAATGGAAAACGACAATCGTTTTTGGTCATAACATGATGATGACTTGAAGAGTCCTTTGCAAGTTGTTGACACTTTTTGGTGACCCGGAGTGAGGTGAAGTGGTAGTTACAAAGTGGGGCCTCGGAGAAAGGCCCAGAGGTGTCCGGTACCGCGGGGAGGCGGGAAATAAGCACTGAAAAGTGAGTCTCAGTGACCTGATGACAGCGGGGTTTGACAAGCCCAAGAATCAACCAATCAAAGCGAAGATATTTTGAAGCAGCAGATACCGAGACTCCGAGTCCAGGAGCGAACCCACCGGGGAGTGGATCATTTTGTAAAAGACGGCGGCGGAGAAGGTGTGCCATTGAGTTGTCTCCGTACCTTTTTGCTTTCCTCTTTCTTTTTCTTTTCTCCCCTCTTTTTTCTTTTTCAAAATCAACAAAACCTTGCCAATTGCTCTTCCCTGCTTGCAGTTTTGTTGCTGGGAGTCTTTTTACTTTTCCGGGATTTCGGTTGTGGTCCTTTATTTTTATTTTTTTGCCCCTCATTCTCTAGAAATCCAAGAACGGCAAAAGAAACTCATACAGCTATCTTTTTTGTCGGAAACTCGTGACGCCATGGACTCCGTGTTGCGCCAGTCCAAGGCCATGTGCCCCTTCATGATGAAGGCCACCGCCGCCGGTCTCCGCGCAATGACGACTGCCGCTCGCCCTGCCGCTTCTCCGTGTGGCGGCACCATCTCGAAGCTGCAGGTCCTCGCCCGCCGTTGCCCCGTCATGGGTAAGGCCATGGCTGTCCAGTCGGCCCGCATTGGACATGCCGGTATTCCCACTGTCGCTTCCCGCGCTGCCATGTCTACCACTTCGAGCCATGGAAAGACGACCAAGGCGAAGCTGCACACCAGCCGCTCTCATGAGGCCCAGCCCATCGAGGGCGCCATCTTCAACAACCACGAGAAGGGTATGGAAATCACATGCACAAATGCGATCCGTTTTTGCCCCTTACTGACGTTAGGCCAATTGGTTTCACAGTCCAGCTCCCTCCCCGAATTCCGACCAAGGCGCACGCCGGCGCGAGCCCGACTGCCGCTACCCGCACTACTCCACCAGTCCATCATCACGGAACCAAGTTCAACTATGAGGCCTTCTACGATGCTGAGCTCGATAGGAAGCACAAGGACAAGTCCTACCGCTACTTCAATAATATCAATCGGTTGGCCAAGGAGTTCCCGCGCGCCCACATGGCCACCAAGGAGGACAAGGTCACGGTCTGGTGCGCCAATGATTACCTGGGAATGGGTCGCAACCCGCACGTGTTGAAGGCCATGCACGAGACGTTGGACGAGTATGGAGCGGGCGCCGGTGGTACGAGAAATATTTCTGGCCACAATAGGCATGCGGTCGAATTGGAAGCGACGATTGCGAAGCTTCACGCAAAGGATGCGGCATTGGTCTTCAGCTCTTGCTATGTGGCCAACGATGCTACTCTCGCGACGCTCGGCAGCAAGCTGCCTAACTGTGTGATTCTGTCAGACAGCCTCAACCACGCCTCGATGATTCAGGGTATCAGACACTCTGGGACCACCAAGATTATCTTTAAACACAACGATGTCCAGGATTTGGAGGAGAAGTTGGCGGCGCTCCCACTCCACGTTCCCAAGATCATCGCCTTTGAGTCCGTCTACAGCATGTGCGGTTCAATTGGTCCGATCGAGAAGATTTGCGATTTGGCCGAAAAGTACGGCGCAATCACTTTTAACGATGAAGTCCATGCGGTAGGCATGTACGGGCCACATGGCGCAGGCGTTGCTGAGCATCTCGACTTTGAGGCTCACAAGCAGGGCAAGCCGCGCGGTACCATTATGGACCGCGTGGACATCTTTACCGGTACTCTCGGCAAGGCCTACGGCTGCGTGGGTGGCTACATCGCCGGCAGCGCCAAGCTTGTCGACACTGTCCGCTCCCTCGCTCCTGGCTTCATCTTCACCACTTCGCTCCCTCCCGCGGTCATGGCTGGCGCCAGGGCAGCAATTGAGTATCAAATGAGCTACAACGGTGATCGCCGCTTGCAACAACTACACACCCGTGCCGTCAAAGAGGCCCTGGGAGAGCGTGACATTCCCGTCATCCCTAACCCGAGTCACATCATCCCGATTCTTGTCGGTAACGCCGAGTTGGCCAAACAGGCCAGCGATAAGCTCCTGCAGAATCACCAGATTTACGTTCAGAGCATCAACTACCCTACAGTTCCCGTCGGTCAGGAACGCTTGCGTATTACCCCCACTCCGGGTCATACCAAGGAGTATCGTGACCAACTCGTGAACGCCATTGATGCCATCTGGACTGAGCTCGGCATCAAGCGTACCAGCGAGTGGGCTGCCGAGGGTGGGTTCATTGGTGTGGGCGAGGCTGACGCTGCGCCTGTTGAGCCCCTCTGGACTAACGAGCAGCTGGGCATTACCCAGATGGCGGAGCAGGACAACATCAACACTGAGCGAGTCTTGGAGAGTATGGCTGCTGCCAGCGCTGCTGCTTGAGGTGTTAAGCAGTGAGGTGTTGTGTTAGCTTGGCCTTTCAAAAGGCCTCTTCTCTTCTTGACTAAACCCTATCGCTTTTTTGCTGAGCTCATTTGACCTATGAATTCGTTCCTTTAGAGCAAACAACAACAATAACAACATGGCAAGCGATTTATCAATGGGTGGTTTTATTTACAAAAATGCTCTTAATGCATTGTACATACATGTACTGTATGTGCATTGCGTGGTCCTGCTCGTTTCTGCTGCTGCTTCGTTTCATCGTGCCCCAGCCTAGCCACCACCACCGTTGTGAGTGGCGAAGGGGGTTGCTACATATGCGTTTTTCTATACCTCGTAAATTGGGGGAAAAGATTAATGCGTATTTTTTTCTAACAATTGTTGGGAGGGGAATTCATTAACCTATATACCCGAACATTTTATTTTACGTACATTTGAAGAAATTTACAATTGGATTTCTTTTACTTTGGTCGGATTTTGTTTTTGGGAAAACGACCATTGTACACACACACATATTCGCTTCCTTGTTCCTTCTTGGTGATATATGCCTTGTCGTTTTGTGAAATCTGCCTTGTCGTCGTCGTCGTCGTCGTCGTCGTTATCTCCATTCAGTATTTTGATGAGTGGCGGTGAGTTTTTTTTTTTTTTTTTTTTTTACTTTATACGCATATACAGGTACGTATACGCATTTCTATACTTGGAGTCTCTTGACTTTCTTTTTTTTTTCCTGCAGGGTCTGAATCACTGCTGCCGATGAGTGATGTGCGTGTCTCAGTAAGCTTCATGCACGGCACTTGAGAAACCGGAAACTCAGGAGTGACGGATTTTTTTTGTCATTTGTTTGTTTGTATGTATGTATTCCTTCCCGAACTTTATCGAGTTTTCCGTCGATATCCGTACATAGGTACGTGATGCTTTTTTCTGGGTGTGTGTAACGATTGACAAGTGTAAGCAAGTAAGCCACCGTAGGAACGGAGACGGAGTAAAAGGATTTTGGGGTTTGGTCCGTCGGAAAGGATGGGGTTGTTAAGGTTACAGTTTTGAAGCAAGGTATAAGGATATGTCCTTTTTCAGAATGAGAGTTGTGTTTGGTTTGTCTTGACTTGTGTTTTTTTGCGGGTACGGATTGCCATTTGGTGTTAATTATCCTACATCTGTCTGTGTAATAGCCTGTCGATCGAAGGGATTATGAAATAATCGATATTATGATCATTGGCTGATTTGGTTCTTTTATAGCGAGTACGTAACGTGCCCGTCCAGCAACGATCCAACAATGCATTTTGCATGATCAGATCTGAGGTTGGAAAATGATACCAGGCCTATTCATCGATGAAACAAAAATCCTTGCATATTTGTATCTTGGGATCTTTTGTTGGTTAGTGATAATAACCTTATTTAATTAACCCTTGCCCAGTTCTTATCAGGCATATATTACGTGGATTTTTTTCTATGGCCTTTTTTTTTTTTTTTTTTTTTTTTGGGGAGGGGGGGGTTATCTCCATGCAATACTGCAAGGTAACATTGGCTTAGAAGTTTGCTTGGAGTTGTCATCATCAAATCAGGGCTGAGTGAGGGTTGTTGGCGGCAGCATTTTTGTAGACCCCTGAGGTGTTTACGTTGACTACAGAGATCATACATACAAAAGGATCCCATACAAAAGGGGAAAAGAAAGTGATTACGAATCACCCCCCTCCCCCCCCCCCCCATCTTTGAAACCAACCTCATACCCACTTTCACTTATGGATTAGAATTTTATGTCTATTTTTTGATATGATCTTCTTTATCCTTGAATTGTAGAGATATAGATTAATTCTGATTTTTGCTTCGGTGAAGGTAAAGAAGAAAAACAAAGGGTTACTCTCACCCGACGAACCGTCTCACAAGAGATTTTCCCCCTCCTTCTTTCTCATCTCTGCCCCATCCCCCAACATAAGAATCATAATCCAACAACAGAAAACACCAAGACCAACCAAGACTCAAAAGCATCTTGTTTCCTTTTTCATCCTCCCCTCCCCCTTTTTTTCTACTCCTTCTCCTTATCCTCTTCGTCCTCTGCTCATTTTGGCATCACACCGGTATCACAATCTCACACGAATCAAATTACACACACACCCACACATACACACAACCTGTCTTTCCGCTGTCAAAAAGACTTGTGTATCGTACACAAAAAAACTAAAAATCCCCGGCAAACTTGAATTTCGGGTTCTTGTTGGAAACACAAATGACTTGGACAGGCGAAATGGTGTAAACCTATCATTTCCCCCCTTTTTGCTCAACAACGAATCATTCATCACCCGACAAGAAAATTCTCCATTTCTCATCTCTCGTCTCTTATACAACACACAGACACATTTTTAGGATCTCGATCTCTCCTTTTCCTTGTCCGGTCCCGTTCCTCCTTTACTCGATTTCGGAAATAATTAGCGGTTTTTTGTACACATTGCCAATACTTGGCTTTTTTTTACCTTGTCCAAGAGTGGAATAAGGCAAAAGAGTAGAAGCCAGACGGAGACGGGGAATTACTATGGAGTCGATACTAGATCATCACAGTCCTCCTCCTACGTCCGGTCCTCCTCCTGCTGCTGCGCCCTCAAAGCCATCAAAAGGTCCTCGAGCTTGTGCTACCTGTGCTCGAGCAAAAAGCAGATGTGTTCCTGGTCCAGAAGGTCAAGGGAAATGTGAAAGGTTTTTTTTCTTTTCTTTCCCCATTACCCAACAATTATTCTTTTCGCCAGGGAAAGAAAAATCATTCTGACTTTTACTCTTCAGATGCCATCGTCTTTCAAAACCATGTTCCTCTCAAACTCCTGCCCCGCCCAGGAAACGAAAGGAACCAAAACCTACCAGAGTGGCTGAATTGGAGAGAAGGATTGAAGATTTGACTGCTATGGTTAGACCCCCGCAGCAGCAGTTGGATCATCATCTTGTCCCTCTTACCTCTGTCGATACGGGATTATCTATTTTTCCAAAGAATGAACTTACTGATACTTCAGCCTTTGGATCAACGCAACAACCAAAATGTGGAAGGGCCACATTGATTGAACCTATGGGTCATCATCATCATCATCAGCATCAGCATCAGCATCATCATATGAGTCATTTATTCCCTGGAGGGGGATTTGATTCTGCTGAACAGCCTACTACTATTCAGTATCTTTTTCATCCAACAACAACGACGACTACTACAGAAAGCAGCGTACCTGATAGTAGTATACATAATTTATCTCCTCCTGGTAACGGTGGTAATCAGGTATCATCTCCCCCGCCTAGGATAGTGGAGGAAGAAAACGGACAACTCAACAGCTGGCCAGAAGGAGAAGAAGCAGAAGAATTATTAAACGAGTATCAAAAACATATAGCTCATTTATTTCCCTTTGCGGTTATCCCGTTGAGTATGACGTCGAGAGAGTTGAGAGAGGAGAGACCTTTTTTGTGGAAGAGTGTGATGGTTGAGGCTTGTCATCATGATGGTCAGAGACAGATTGGTTTGGGACAAAGGATGTTGAGGGAGATTGCCGTGGCGGCTTTTATTAAGGCGGAGACTACGTTGGATTTGTTGCAGGGGGTGCAGGTTTTGATTTCTTGGTGAGTAAATCATGTTGAGAAATGGAATAACTGGTTGGCTGATTTGAGGTTATAGGTTTCATTTCAACATTGATAAATACCAAACAACAAACTTGTTGTATTTGATGAGATCTATAACGACTACTTTGGGGTTTGAGAATTCGGATAATGAGAATAATTGGACTTCTGAGAGTTTGGAAAGGATGAGGGCGTTTGCGGGGACTTATTACCTTGCTACCATGTAAGTTTTCATCACTCATATAACTGAAGATGTCTAATTAAAGGGGTATTCATTAGAAGTTCAACAACCAACAAAAACCCTGATCATCTCACTCCGTCTCCATACCTCAACAAATGCGTCAACGTCCTCAAAAACAGAATGGAGTATGAGACTGATGAACTCCTGGCTTATTTGGTTCATGCGCAGTACATTACCCAGTGGACGTCTAGAGCTATTACGCATCATAGAATCCAACCAAAGACTCATCAGCATCCTTATGCTTTGATTGGCAATTTTCGACAGTCGATTAGAGCTTTTTCGGAGTCGTTGCCGATTCATATAAAGACTAATCCTTCTATTGTGGGACATTTGTTTGTTGCGGAGCTTTTGTTGCATGAGGGGGTGATTCAGGATGCTGTGAATTCTTCGAAGAGGTTTTCACATATGCAGCAGCAGGATGGAACACATATTGGTATTGCGGGGAATGGTGGTGGTGCTTCGCATGATGATATGTTAGACATGTTGAGGACATGTGCTTCTCTTGTAAAGGGGTTTTTAACGAACAGGTTTGCTCAGCAGATGGGGGATTGGCCGAGATTTGTTGTCATGAGTTCGCTTGATTTTACCTATGTGTTTTTGACAATGTTGAAGTTGATGACTTTGAGGTTGCCGGGGTGGGATTTGAGGCAGGTGAGGGTTGATTTGGATTTTGAGAGTGAGTATTTTCCCGTCACTTGATTTTCTTTTTGAGAAACTAATGTTTTACAGGATTTGTATCACGACAAATTCAAGATATGGAGTATACGGCGAATCGAAGAAGAAAAAGAAGTGAACGACGGGTGTCTGGGACTACTACTAGTAGCTCTTCTCATACTAGTCCGATGGGAGGAGGAGGAGGAGGAGGGGAAAGTCAAGAAGGGGGAGAGGAAAAGGATCCGTTTTCTAAATTGGCGGAAAAGATTCGAACATTGAAAAATTGTGTTGTGAGTATCCGAGTCAAGTGGCGGGGGAAGAAGTCAATGCTGATGATGATATAGGATCGTGATATTGACAGCGGACAAGGACCTTTGGATCTATCGAGGGTTTATGATCCTGCTCCAATGACGCTTACGGACGCGACGCAGGATTTGATGCAAGATTTGATGCATGATATTGGGAATGAGGTTTGGGTTGGTGATATGGAGATTGATTGGACTGGTGTTGTGGATGATAGTACATTTGTTTTGAATGATATGTTGTTTGATTGGGGGGAGAATCAACCGCTGCAGGATTGTTTTCAGGGGTATCAGATTTGAGGGAGGAAAATAAAACTTGTTTCAATTGCTTGCCGTCGATGAAGAAGAGAAAGGAATAAACCGGAAGGCCGATGTTCGGCTCGGGCCGGAGAGGGATTTTACGGGAGGCGAATAAAAAAAATAAACTTGGCAATCAGAGAAACTCTCAGAGGAATTGGACCAATTGATCGATAAAAAAAAAGGTTGTTCAATATTGGCGTTGGTTGTGTTTTTAAAAGTCATGATTTTGCAGGTTGGAGTCGTATGATGCTGTTCTGAGCTTATCAATTATAAGTGAGGGTCATTTTCATTCGACAAGTTTGTATCCACTACCCCGCATAATTTTTTTAAGCAGACAAATGTGGGGAGATCGGCGAACCGCGGGGTAAGAGATCGGACATGTCGTTTCAAATTGGCAGTGTGCAAAAATTCCGATTGGCCCCCCCACATCATTCAAAGGGGAAAATCTTGATCAGATTCTTTAGTTTTGAATCTTCAATCTTTATCACCACCAAAAAGACACACCATACATCATGTCTGGCTTCGACAAGTATCAAACCCCCCTCAGCACGAGGTATGCCTCGCAGGAGATGATGACCATCTTCTCGGCCCGCGAGCGTGCCAGCACCTGGCGTCAACTCTGGGTTTGGCTCGCAGAGGCCGAGAAGGAACTTGGTCTTCCTATTCCTGATGAAGCTCTTGAGCAGATGCGTGCCAATGTGGTTGTTTCTGACAAGGCTTTTGGCGTTGCAAAGGAGTATGAGGCCAAATTCCGTCACGATGTCATGGCCCATGTCCACGCTTACGGCGAGGATGCCCCTGCTGCTGCTGGCCACATCCACTTGGGTGCTACCAGCTGCTATGGTATGTTTACTCTGCTGATATTCTAACGAGTGTCTACTGACCAAAAAATAGTCACCGACAATGCCGACTTGATCTTTCAGCAAAAGGCTCTTGACCTCCTCCTTCCCAAGCTGGCCAAGGTCATCCAGAACCTTCAGATCTTTGCCCTCAAGTACAAGGACATGCCCACCCTTGGTTTCACTCATTACCAGCCCGCTCAGCTCATCACTGTTGGCAAGCGTGCTGCTCAGTGGATTCAGGAGCTCATGATGGACCTCGAGGATATCGAAACTGTCCGCGAGAGACTCCAGTTCAGAGGTGCCCAGGGTACCACCGGTTCTCAGGCTACCTTTTTGGAGCTCTTTGAGGGCGATGAGAACAAGATCAAGGAGTTGAACGCTATCCTCTGCAAGAAGGCCGGGTTCCCTTCTGCTTATCCTATTTCTACTCAGACCTACACCAGAAAGGTTGATCTTCGTGTTGCTAATGCTGTTTGTGCTCTGGGTGCAACGGCTGAGCGCATTTGCTGTGATATTCGTCACTTGGCCAACTTGAAGGAGATGGAGGAACCATTTGAGAAGAGCCAGATTGGTAGCTCTGCTATGGCTTACAAGAGAAATCCCATGAGATCTGAGCGTATTACTGCTCTTGGTCGCAAGCTCGCTCGTTTGCCGGCTAATTTTACTGCTACTTTTGAGACTCAGTGGTTTGAGAGGACGTAAGTAGTTTCTGACTGAACAAGTATTACAGTTATACTGATCTATCATTTCAACAGTCTCGACGACAGCGCTATCCGCCGCATGGATATCCCTGAGATGGTAAGCCCGTTCCCCCCTTTTCACTGACAACCAACTAATTTTGCGCAGTTCCTTTTGGCTGATTCCATTCTGTTGGCCTTGGACAATGTTACCAACGGTCTTGTTATTTACCCCAACGTCATTCGCTCCCGCATTGATCAGGAGCTTCCTTTCAGTATGCTTATCCGTGATAACTCCGTGAGGTAACTCAATACTAATTGATTTCAGTGGCCACCGAGTCCATCCTCATGAAGCTTTCCACTCATGGTGTTTCCCGCCAAGACGCTCACGAAGAAGTCCGTGTTCTCTCCCATCAGGCCAGCGACGTTGTCAAGCAACAAGGCGGCCGTAACGACCTATTGGAGAGAATCAAGAAGGCCGAATTCTTCAAGCCCGTTTGGGAGGAGATTGATAGCTTGGTTGATCCCAAGCTTTTTATTGGTAACTGCCCCAAGATTGTGGAGGATTATTGTAATGGAGAGGTTGCGGCCAAGTTGGCAAAGTATAAGGAGTCTTTGGATAAGGCTTCTACTGCTCAGCTTTCTATTTAAGGGGAATACAAAATGGGTGTTGAGATAGTAGAAAAGTTTTCAAGGTATAAAAAATTGCATGAGTGGGAGTTATTTTTAAGTGATGGATATGTAAAAAGAGTATGAAATGTGTATAGTTGAGGAAGGTTATGTACACGGGTTTGATAATAAAATGATGAAAAGGGGGTAAATGAACTGGTATATCGGACTAGAAGTGAGAGGAGCATGTATAAACAAGAACAAAGAGACACGTTCCATTCAGTCTGAGCATTCGTCTCCGACACGAACCGTCGTGCCATGTCACCGCGTCGGACACGAAGCTTCGAGCCGGGCACGAAACCCCGTTTTTACACCCAAAATTTGTCTTTCGAGCCCGGCTCGAAGCCTCAAGTCCGACGCGGCGGTATATGCTAAAGTGGAACATTGATTTAAGAATATCTCTCTTAACTGGCCAACATGACGGGCGAGAGTAATTATGCCCTCAACTACAATTATCTCTCGTATTCGCCGATGTCGAACCAGCAACCTGTCCGCAACGAGACCTCGCCCCGCACAAGACCTGACAACAATCATCAACCGATGACACCAACACTGTCATCAACAGGGACCGATAATACAATTGGGGAACCTGTTCGGCCAGCAGCCACTGCTGACTGAGGCATCTTCAGGTGGGGGTGGATGGAGTTTTTTCTTTGCTGGGTGAACTTTGAATGGAGTTAGTAATCACTTTAAGCGCTATATCATATGCAGCCACATACCTGATGTCGGATTGGGGTCTCTGATGGGATGGACTATGTGATGATTTTGTTGTGTTAGTCTTGATGACAGAGTGACTGCTTTGATCGGTTATCGCACCCTTCGTTATCAATATATGTCAACACTCTTGAAGATATCGCATGAGGGCACGGCACAGTGATGATGAGCTAAAAAGTCTGTTTAAGCAAAAAAACAATTGTTCTGTGGTATTTATTTAATAGAGGAAGAAGAAGAAAAAAAATTGAATATGAATCAGCAGGAGCAGAAATCAATATAAAACAAACCAATCTCTAAATTTAGGGTAGCATATGGCAATAGAATTCCGCAAGAGCTCTCAGTAAAATAAAGAATAATACCTTGGACACCATACTCAGTATACCAAATGTAAAGAAGACTCAGGTGTTCAACTGGGACTTGCTATTCGCAGAGAATATCCCATAAAACACAAGTACCCTTCTCAAAAACCAATTTTTATCTCAAAATAAAACTACAAGTCTTGATTCACTTTTCATCAATTAAACCCAAATCTTATTACCCAACATATATCGACGCTCTTCAACCTCCAACCCCCAAAACTATATTCTCCCCCAAACACCCAATCCAACCTCCCAAACAACCCCTTCATCACCCCCATCAACTAAATCTTACTCCCCACCCCCGCCATCCCCTCCATAACCCTCCTCGTATCCCCCATAGACTCCTTAACCAACCCAATAACCTCCTTAAACTCCCCTCCCTCCGCATCACCAACCAACTCATACATCCAACTCTCACTACTAGTAACAACAACCCCTTCCCTCCTCAACCTCTCCAACGCAATCCCCACTTCCTCTTTATTACTACTACTAACCCCATCAGCCATGACATACACCTTATGTCCCTCCCTAACCAAATCCAACGCAGTCTGAGTCACACAAATATGACTCTCGATGCCCACTAGACAAATCTCTGATTTCGGGGGCAAAACCTCAAGGATAGGCGGTAGTGCCATTGAGAATTTAGTCTTGTCTACATTGGCTTTGATTAAATGAGGTGGGATTATTGATAGCAAAGAAGGGTGTGTGTCGCCCAACTTGGCTCGGGATTGAGTCGTGATGTATATAGGTAATTGGAGAGAAGGCAAAGAACAGAATTTGATTAGTTTGGAAACGGTCGAGAGGAGTAGAGGATAAGAGTAAATTGTTTTGGAAAAGGCGGTTTGGATGTCGCATATGAAGAGGGATGGGTTTTCTGACAAGATAAAATGGTTAGTTAATGAATCTGTTTCTTTTTTCAGGCAATTACATAACGACGTGACAAGATCAATCGATAGAGGCATCTTGGGGGGTTTGGGGAGAATCGGGGAATGATAATGATAAAGAAAGACATACTGAATCGGCGTTGAGGAGTTGGGGTGGCCATTGTGGAAGAGAGCCTGGTGTTGCTGAAGATTGGTTTGAGATGTTGAAGAGTGAAAAGCGAAGAGGCTCGAGTATTGGAGGCAAGAATTGGTCTCAAGCAGGTACGAGTTGCAAAGTTCATGGTTTGCAATGACTCTTGAGAAAGAAAAAAAGAGGAATGATTCACAGACAGACGGCAAGTGTACCTCGGCGGCGGGGCTCCGGACCCGGAGTCATCGAGGTTTGGGGTAAACGATTCCGAGCGATGCTGCAACACTACCCCGCACCTCCAACTTTCTTCTTTCTCTTTGTTTCATGACATCTGTGATGACATCCATACGCTTTTATTTTCTCCCGCTATTTGAAATAACAAACAAAATATGTACCCAATTCATCCCCCCCTAAAAAGCAGACCTCGTCCTTATATCCTATTATAAAAAAAGTTAGCAAAGTTTCATCTCAGAATACTCCAAACAAATGATCTAACGTACCGAGATCTTCCTTTCAATCTCCCGAACACTTCGATCCAACTCCCCAGCAATCATTTGCTTCTTATCATTCGGCAACAAACTGAACCTCTCACACAAATCCCCATCAATCACACCCTTGACGGGAACATAATACCCTCTGTAAATCAAATGATCTCTGCCCGCAAGAGGAGCATCTTCAGCCCTCAAATGACTCTCCAAACTCTGGAAGAAATCCACATCCTCTCTATTCACAAAAGGTACCAAAACACCCACGGTCCCTTGAATGCCGCTCCACACAAGAACATCCTGACCTCCAACAACCAAATTAGTCTTCACAATCGAGGTCGGTAAATCCTGCGTATAAAAATGCGCCATGCAGTTAAGCCTGTTCGGCGCTCCGTGCAGGTAACTTCGAGCGTGCACCAACTGGATTTCCGAGCCAGGCTCGTCACTCTCCTGACTAGGTCTTTCGGGAGCTCTCAAAATCCATACGTTGCCAAATTTGTCGCCACCAGCAACAGATTCGTAGTCGACCATCGTCAAACAGGTGGTCCACCGGTTGATCGTGTCATCCACAAACGGCAGCAACTTGTTACTCTCAGCCTTGTAAACAACATACGTGACACCTTGTTGAACATCGCCAACCACAATTCTGTTGCCTTGAGTCTGAAGGGACACAATCAACTGTGGGGCAACCTCGGCCTGAGATTTTCTCAAAAGTTGCTTGAGACCAAGGTCGTAGATTCGAAGAGTCTTGCCGATGCCGGCGAGGAGACGACCTTGAAATGGGATGAGTGCCATCGGTGGTTCCTCAATCTTGGTTTTGTGAATAAATTCTAGATCCTTTCCGTCTTCGTGGAATCTGTAGACGTGAATATATCCTTCGGTGAACTGTCTTGGGTTAAGAACCATGTCTTTGCCGGTGCCCACAATCAGGAAACTCTCGTTATCTTGACTAGCGAACGGCACCACGGCTGCACTGACGGCCGCTTCGTTGCCCTCCAGATCGATTCTTTGAAGTACTTTTGGTTCCTCATTGTTCGGATCAATGATTTCGATGCAGGAAGCCCATCTACCTTTTGCTTTGGGGTAACCAAACTCCTCTGGCGGCAACACATTGGCGTCTCCGTTAGTCCCATTAGGCTGTTGCGCCAGAAGCTGAGCTCTGAGCTCTGGTGGTAAAGTGTTGTTGTCTGATTCGATGGCATAGAAATATGGCTGCTCGGGGTGTTTGACTAGACGTTTCGGGGTATACGTAAGAGCGACTGACTTCTGGATCATCTTATCGCCCAGTTTCTCGACCGTAAAGATTCTAACTGCAGGTTAGCCTTGGGACATCAACACTGATAAAAAACAACCAAAGATTCAGGAATAGGCCGTCTCAGAAGGAACAATTGATACAACATTCTGTTGTTAATCAAACCTCATAGCAAATTGCATAGGATTCCCTTTATCGTCACAACAACCGAGGTGGAAAAAAAAAAAAAAAAAAAAAAAAAAAAGGACTGACCTGAGGAAATTGGCATGAATACCAACCATGCCTTCGAGGCACTGCTCGCTGCTGAAATTCCAACCATAATCAAGATCCGCGTAACTCAAGGGTGTCATGACGAATCCTTTAGTCAGAGGATCAGTATAGCCCAACCAAGGTCTTGAGTTCAGGGCCAAAACACATGATTGGTTCTGCACCGAGACCTGGAAGAGTCTGGTTGGTTTGGGTCCCAAGAACTTTTGTCGAGTGTCAGTGAGTTCGCCAGTCACCTCATCCAAAACGGTTCGAAGATAAACTCCAGAGTGCAGCCCGATGTGGAGATACAACGTTTGTCCACCAAAAGAATCCTCCATCGACATGATGGATAGAGATGACGGTGCCGCAGTGAGAGCCTGGATAGACTTCATTTCCAAAGTGGACTCAGGATCAAGACTGAGAATGCGAACAGTGCAGTCATCACATCCTACAGCCAAGAAGGAGCTTCGTCTCAGACCCTCTGGCACTCTCCCGAGACTCAGTGACGTGACAGTCCCAGACATTTCCTTCTTCTCATCGTACTCAGCCAAAGACCCATCCACGTCCATCTCGAAATACACTATTTCTCCAGAGCTCAGCGCGATGACTACTTGGTTTTCATTTGCGGCAGCCGCAACAATCGATCGATGTTGTGGTGCTCCCCACTCGTTTACGCGACCCTGAACGATATGTCTGATGCCTTTGGGGTGAATCTGAATAATGCCGTCTTCTCCCAGTTGCTGGACCGCCAATGTTGGCACTGTTGTCAGGAAGCCACTGTCACTCACCTCCTCCACCGTCTCGCCAATACTCAAGACCAAAGTGGCATTTGTGAAGGACAGCACAATGTAGGCATCGTACTCGTCGTGTTTGGTCAGTTTGGTCGTCCAGACCGCATGGGGCGTTCCGGGAAGCTCAGAAGCAACAATTTCCGATACTTCCAAGCCATGTTTAAGCATGCGGAAAGTACTCCGCGCCCTATTTCCGCAAACTGAGTAAATTTGTGGTGCGTCCTCGCCGGTTAGGTTTGCAATCTTGCAGTCGACCTGCGGATTCATGGAATCGATGCTCTCAACCAACACCAGGTTCTCCAGAGGCCGCGGCTTGAAGTATACCGGCTTGTAGGCAGCTCGGGGATCGGTCGGGAACTCGTCGCTGGTAAATTCAAGCTCGTCATCGTCGTCTCCGAGCTTCTCGAACTGGTAAAAGTGATGATTTCCAAACTCGCTCGCAGCGAAGAGGAAACCGCTCTTCAGAATGCAAAGACTGGTCGAGATGGGAATAGTGTCAAAGTATTTTATCTTGAGACGCTTCACCTCTCCGGTTGGATTTCCGGCCGCATCCTCAACCATCTCGAGGGTAACCTTGAACAGGTCTCCGTCATCCGTCTGCAAAAGAAAGAAGAAAGCACCAGCACTCCCTTTTAGTTTGTGCATAACTCCTGAGACGATTACACGCTTCCTCTGAGGATCCTCAGTGGCGCCACGCCGTCTTGGAATTGGAACTCGGAATGCCTCCTGATTGGAGTGCCTATATGTGACGTTCTCCTCCCCACAAACCAAAACACCGCTTGGACCATCGTTGCCGCCAGGCACCTGGAAGAGCAGTGAAGAGGTCGGGTCTACAGGATCTGACCATTTCCTAACAACGTGATTCAACCCCAGGTCGAGTTCGTAGTAAACCAACTGAGCTTCTATTTCTCTCCCGGCCTCGCCTGTTGGGTCCTGGTCCGCTTCCGTGTAATCTATCTCGAGCGCAGCGAAAACGGGATTAGAGTACCCAACGTCTAGAGCGACCAGTGAGAGCACCAGGACGCCAGGTTTGTGCGCCTCCAGAGGGGATGATATCGTCAACTCTGCTTGCGCATTTCGATTCAGAACGTATACGAGCTTATTCTTTTCAAGAGCAGCGATCAAGCATGCTCTTCCCTTGGGATCGGCAGCTAAGTACTGGCCGGGGATGACGCGACGGACACCTGATTTTCCGAATGTCTCCAAATGTATGCGCGAAAACTTGTTGGACTTTGGTAAGTATTCGACGATGGCGATGCGACCCGAATCCGTTGCGAGAATGATGTAGTCTAGATGGTTTTACATGTTTAGCACACCGCTGCTGCAGACAAGAAGCGTTCGGGTTTGGGAGGCTGGGCGGGATTCGAATCACTAATTGTTCGAACAACAGGGGAACAGTACTACTCACCTTTGTGACTTCCAGCAAGACGGAATGCGGCTATCGATCTGATGATGCCAAAGACGTTGTGTGATAGAATTGTATTGACCTTGCCCTGTCTTGGGTCGGGCTGGAGGAGGGTAAGACGGGACCCTGAGGCCGTGATGATCTGTTGCTCTTTTGTGCCTGAGAACTGACCCAACAGCGCTTGTGATATGGTGGTCGGCGGTTGGATAGTCAGGGAATAAAGAAACATGTTTGATGTGGTAGCCATGGTGTCTAGAGCTGCGCAGAAAGCCGGCGCGGCTTCTCTACGTTGATAATTGGATTAAATACAGATTCAAGACGATAATTTCGAGGTTTGATGAATGTCAATATGCGTTGTTGCTGGTGTAAATGTTCAATCTTGATCGAATTGGGCCTGCCTCATTGGTCGGGTCGTCTAAAACAAAATAGAAAAAAAAAGTTGATAACGGAGAGCTACTGCCCGGCAAGGCTGTTGTTGAACTTTCAGCCACGCCCCGCGGTTTTGGGCCTGTGGCACGCTAAAAAGATTAACTAGCACGCGTTGTTGTAACTTACAGTAAAATTCGGATAAATACTGTACGGCTTGATCAATGTTCTCCGTCAATATGGCCGAAACAACAGCCGATAGATATAAATTAAGAGAATGAGGACGTCAGTTTTTGCTTCAGCAGTTATAATTTACGCACCGAATCACATTATCATATTAATTTTGAGGACATCTTCCATCTACAATTGTGTCAGTCAACCATTACACACGGTGACGATACAAGGTCTTGGCAAAGGTGGGCTGTCTTTGACCCGATTTTAATGCTCGGGACCTTGTTATCGAACTTCAAAAGTACCCCAAAAGTCAATTGTCACCTCATCATTCACCATGGCTCTCCCGGCGGATTTGGCAGCGCGCTCTGCTTTGTCAAGGGTATGCACTCGATGCTCGGTGTCTTTGAGGACACAACCCAGAATTTCCAATGGCTTCTTGTCAACCTCGAAGCAACAACGACGAAACATTACTCGGTTTCCCGCCGCCACCCGAGCTGTCCAGAGCTCTCCCACCAAACGCTTCCCCTCCGTCTTTGCAAGAAACATCTTTTCTAGCAACGCCCAGGCTCCTGCTCCCGAATCAACCGAACCAAAAAGAGTACTGGCGTCCGACGACCTATTCCATTCCTTCACCAATTCTCCAATCCCAGAGATTCGAAGACGGGCTGCCTACATAAGACAACATGCAAGCTGCCCCCACCCTGATCACCAACCTCATGGCAATGCGCCCCCAGCAGCTGTCGACTTTGAGTGCCCAGACTGCGGTATTCCCGTCTCCTGTAGCGAGGAACACTGGGCCGACGACTACGCGGTACATCTCGAGATTTGCGACACCTTGCGCCAGATTAACGAGGACGATCACGACCTTCGATCCGGTCGTTTCTTCCCCGAGTTCGAGTATGCTGGGCCACAGATGGAGGAAGCTTTGGTCAACATGACCAATTGGGATACCTTTTTGTATACTCGCCAATTCAATGCTATCAACGACGACCGTAGCATGAGACAGGCAACCAGACTCTTGACCTATCCTCTCACCATTGGAAGCGTCATCCATGAGCTCAGTCCTTATAACATCAAGAAGGGCGGCAGGTTAACAACCGAAGGTCTCAAGAGCTTCAGCGGTATGTTCTGAGCCAAGTTCATTCCCCGTAACTGCGTCTAACATATTGTCACAGCTTTGCGCTACACCCTTCATCCTCGCAAAACTGGCGGTGGCCTTGATGTCAAGGGTCTTCGTGTGGAAGCACCACCCGTGAGACTATTCATCCTTGGAGCTCGTGCGGAATCCTCTCTTCCCAGAGATGTTTGGGTTCAGCTGGCGCATCTTTTCCCTCGGTCCAGGATTCATCTCATCTTTATTGGTCCTGAGAGTATGGCCAACAGAGACGACGAATTCCCTCTTCCCCCTCGCACACCCAGCAACCCTTTTGGCGCCATTGTCGAAGATCGAGTATGGCCAACGATGAAAATTAGCACAATTGTGGATTACTACCACACCCTTCACAAGACGGGCTACTTTTATCCTAATGACCCTTACTTTGACTGCTTCGTCATGTTCCACCCTGGTCTGGGACATCCCGCCAGCTCGCATGAATGGGAGGAAACTCTTCCCTGCCTCCTCGAGACCAAGGCTCCCATTATTGTTACTGGCTACACTCAGCAAGACATGGAACGCGACATTAAATGGGTCAACAAAAAGGCCGCTGGCGAGTTTGATGTGTTGATGGAGCCAGGCGAGAACATCTTCCGCAGCTTGAGATGGGATTTGAATGATATGGATCCCCAAGACATCAGTGCAGGCAACTGGGGTGTTTGGGCTTTCAGGGGCAAGAGGTATGTCATACAGCCTAAAATTTATCTGGTTATAATGCTGACTATGATTTTTCTTTCAGATACGAGGCTGCTCGCAAGGATAATGTCGAGTAAATTGATATGGTTTAAAGTAAATCGTGTGTTATAATACAAAAAGGCTGAATCTTGTACATTTACCATACACTGTATTAAAAGGACATGTCGTGTAAATAAAGATATGACAGGTGACTTGGCCTCGTTTGAGTTTTGTGATGCATCATGCACGGTCAAAAGATGGCCGCATACGGTATGTATGGGAGACCTGCATATTACCTACGGCGTACCTGTAGCAACCTTCTTCAGCTTGACACTTATTTCTTCTACTCATCCAAGTACAACTTGGGACCGTTTGTTTACTTGGGAAAAGGGGTTCAACTTTTATTCATTGTTGGGTATCCCTGCCAACCTGTTCCCCAGAAGTCTCCACAAGACAAGGGAGAAGCTTGCTGCCATCTCAGTATCACATGCATGAAATGCTTCATCATCAGCTTCTTTGGAGACAGAGAGCATCACCAATTCACCTTTGTACTTCTGATCAAAGAGGTGTACAGAATACGGTGGTGATGGCCTCCAGAAAGTACACAGTACGAACTGGCAGTCCTGCATACTGTATGAAATGTACGGCTCACCGCCTGCCAATTCTGACAGGTAACATCGAATGATGCAAGTCGGATAAGCGACAATCGCTACACCCGCCCACCGCCTCCCACTTTCCAGCGTTCTATCATGATGTCGCGCCTTCCTTTCTAGGTGTGCACAGCAACAACTTTGAACTTAATGATTCCAGGTTTTGACTTTTCAAGTGAAAACTTCTTTTTACAACAAATGACGAAATGACGAGATGACGACGAAATGATGAACCCGGCTGCCCAAACTCCCGCCCGAGGCCTGACTCCCAGATCATCAACACCATCACCATCACCAGCAACTGCTCGGCAAAAACCATCACGTACCTCGAGCTTTCACTCCGAGTCGAGCTTCCCGTCAAAACCCCGATCAGCAAACAATAATAGTAATAATGCTGCAAACTCCCCTTCAACCATAACAGCCGAATTCGGCCAAGCATCAGGTGCTGCCATTCGACGAGGCCCCCGCCAACCACCACTCGATCCCCTTTCAGACAAGGCAACGGCCCTCCTGATCCGCCGTATTCTGTTCCCCCAACATCTCGAAAAGGCAAAGAACTCGTCAGCCTCCATAGAGGATCTCCCTTTGCCGCCCCTAACGAGTCGAAACGATGTGGACCTACAATTATACGCCCTCATCGCCATCATCCTGAGGGAGTACGTCCAAAATTGGTATACCAAGATCACGCCCGATGAAACGTTTGTGGCCGAGATTGTCCAAATCATTGCCCATATCACTCGCGCACTCGAACAGCGGCTGAGAAAGGTGGACCTGGAGAGCTTGCTATTAGACGAAATTCCTGAGCTTCTGGATCGACATATCACTGGTGCGTCATGATCTCGTATATCAGATCTTGGCCACGCTGCTAACGTCCGACGATGGTTATTTGCTTTTTTCAGCTTACCGAGTGGCCCGTGATCCCATCACACATCATCCCGTCAGAACTAACCCGCGCGAGATCTATCACTCGTTGTGCCCTCTGCCAGCCCTCTCCCCGGTTCCCCGCCACGATGATCCCGCGACCGTCGCCAGCCAGGCCGAGAATGAAGTAGCGTACCGTCAGTTGCTAGTTCAAGCCGTTCTGGCGATCCTTCTCCCCACAGAAGACCTCGAGAATGGCTGTTTGACTGCTCTGGTTGGCCAGATTTTCTCGGAGCTAATCATTGGGAATTCGGTAGCCAACAAACTATCGGAGCCATGGCTGATATATGAGCTATTCATTATCATCTCGAGGATCATCGGACAGCGGAAGCAACCAGTTCAAAGGGACGAAAATGCCTCAGGTCGGCCGAACAAGGATCCCACGGGTGCCCGCAGCTCCTCCTCGATACAGGATTGGTTTTGGAGATTCATCCACTGGATCTTTCTCGCAACCTCATTTATCAGATTGGCCTTTTCGGCCCTAATGACGTCCCGCTCTCTGCCATCCAGAACCTCTCGTGGCATTTCGGTCCTGCGCAAGAATGAGAAGGATGCGACTCATCATCAGGAGGTTGAGCTGGAACCAAGCTCCGAGTCAAGCAAGACTCCCGTATTAGCTTTCCGAATCTGGTCGGCAATATCGAATCTAATCGAGATGGACACGCGGATGCCCTGGCTTTGTGGGGCACTATCGATGCTTCAATGGGTATCCATGACGGGTCCTGGACAAATAGCAGCCGTTGATGGCAGGCTCGACAGGTGGGTGGTCCATTTCGCTTCCCCCCCTTATTGCTACTGTTCTCCTCTCTGTGTGATGCTATCTCGTCACACTGCATGATTCGAAAGTCACTGGACCTGATAACATGGCGGGTTTGTCACGAATCAAGAGGCCATTTCGTGATTTTGCGTCTTTGCGAGTGCAAGATGAAGTTCCAGTGGGGTGACAGCCGGATGCAAGTGTGCGTCGAGTTTCCCACCAATGATCCAGCTGGAGCAAGGCTTTGGGTTAAAATGCTGGGCTGCAGTGCAACACACACACACCACTCACATGTCCTGCGGCCAAATCGGCGACCTGCAGATGTCACCCTTCTTTTGAGTGGCCTGCATATGGCACCCCAGAAACCTCTTGGTCCAATCGCGGCGCCGTACCGCCTTGGCTTGCGTCGGATTGGAAGAGAAGGGCTTTCACCGGGCTTGAGAGACTGTCCATCAACAACTCTTATTTACGCGCCGAGCTGGAGCAACTTACAGGGATTCCACACCACCACACATAACCACCACCCAAAAGCTCTCCTCGCTTTTTCTCACGCCGAGGATCACTTATCGACCTTACTGCCCCACAGCGTGCCGCCCCCCGTCCATTGTTTGCTCTCAACAGTTGGCAGGCAGAAGGGAAAAGATCTTCACAAGATCAATCTTGTCCATTCTCGGTTTGGTTTCCTTTTGTGTTGAGAATGACATGTCATGTCATTTCTCGAAGCGAAGCTCCCCCGGAACGTGCCCTCTTCTTCGTCGCCGAGGCTGGAGATGCAATCTGCTTTGACGACATGACGTGAGAGAGGAAGAAAAGTACAGGCATGGTTGCTCATCAAGCGCAAATGCCTCCGCCGACCCAAGTCCGATGGTCCATGCTTCCTTTCCATCCTCTCCCCCTGTCATCGGTCTTCTCCACCAAATTCCCACCTCATCAACCCCCTGCTCTCAACCTTTTGCCCTTGTCCCCCCCGCATCTCAAGCAACAAGAACTCTGGCCCTGGCCCTGACCCCATTCTCACAAGGGACCGCACTAGCAAGCCGCCTCAGCCGTGGGGTCTTTTATGGCTCACAGACATTTAATCCTTTTCTGCAAGTGGCAGTTCAGGGTTTAGCGACTTTTCAATGCCGCGTCTTGCACTTTGAAAATCACTTTAGACCGGGGGAGATTGATGGAAGAGCGAGCTTGGATAACCATCACCACCACCACCATTTCCGCAATGTCCCGGATGCTGCCCTTCTGTGTGCCTGGCTTTCATCCGAAGCCTCTTCAGGACTGGCGTTACCTCGCCGCAGAACGGCCGCAATAACCGGGCTGAATGTCACCTTGTTTCTCACCCTCCATGTACTCACAGACACACACACCACACTTTCCCCTATTGTCGTTCCCCCACGCAGAGAATACTGCATGAAAAAAAATGAAACCTCATATTGCTTTCTTGTCTCAGTTGTTTGGTTATTTATTGCTACCTGACCCCCATTTTCCGTTTTTGTTTGTGTGTGTTGTGTGTGTCTAACGAAAATACAGGCTCCTATCGCACGGTATTCACAAGTACCTCTTGGATTCGAGAGGCTTGCCCCCACTTTTACGCAACGTGCGGGGGGCGCTTTTCCCGAATAATGCACCTGGAAAACCGACGCTGGTGCCGCCTGCTAGCGAAGAGGAGTTGAGAGCGCTCAGGACGAGGTGCGCCAGGGCTCTTTGGCGGGGGGTCGTGCCCAACGGGCTCGCGAGGGTTTATTTTACGGGGAAGATTGTTAAATCTGACACTGATGACAAGGGAAAAAACAAGACAGCGGCGGTTGTTGCTTCTGCTTCTGTTGCTGTTACTGCTGTTGGGGCTAATAAAAAAACTAGGCAAAAAGATCCGTCCCCGACGGGGCGGACCGCCAGAGGTGGTGCTGGCTCTGGTGATCATCAGCAGCACGACGGTGGATACCATCACGGTCATCGCCGTCAAAAGTCAAGAAAAACTAACAATAACGCTAGCAGCGGTATAAGCGGTAGCGGAAGTGGGAGCGGCGGCGGCAGCAGCAGGAGCGGCTCACCTTCTACACCGCTTGGTGAAGGTGGGGAGAAAAAGAACGAGGACGAGGATGATGATGAAGTTGATCAGGAGATACTAGAAGAGATTGAACAGGGGATTTTGTCCGTTTTTGAGGACGGGTACTGTAACAAGCATTTGGTTTACGGGATATTGGAGCTGGTTTTGGTGAGGTTGATGCCTGAGCTGGCTGAAAGGGGGGCATTGGAACTGTGGGCGGAAAGGGTTCCCGTTTCTGTGGTGTATTTGTAATTCGTTAAGGTGTGTGTTTCCGAATGTACAGGTACATCACATACATTCCAACATTTTTCTGAGTTGTGTGACGGTGGCTTTTTTTGGTGTACATGTGGTGTAAAGTGTTAATTGTTGCGGTGTGGTGCGTGTGGATTTTTCTGACATGTCACTTTTTTACCACCACCAAAAAAGAGAACATTGGATCGAGATCTCGAAAAGCACAATTTTATGTGGGAGAAAAATAATAAGGGGGCCGGCGGCTTTGTGTTTGATTTTTTTTCTTTCTTTTTCTTTTAGAAAAATATATACCCATTTCAGTTTGATTTCACTTTCCTCCCAGTTTGTGTTGCAAAAATCCCCTATGAAGAATAATAAAAGTTTCCAAAGATCCAAAGATCCAAAATCCAAATTTCCATATCAACTCTTCAATCAAAAGTTCGATCTGTGTGTGTTGCCTAGTGATATCCCTCTTCCTCCATTTCCTCCGAAATGATAAAATCCTCCAAAAATGAGTTCCATAAATAATAAGCCTGAGAGAGAGAGTCCATAGAAAGCAAGAGAGAGAAAAAATATTGTACAGAGTTGAGAAAAAAAGTGAAAATAAAACAAAACTGGAAAAGAAGAAAAGAAGGAAAAAGGTGGGGGGCGTGAGCAATTGCCTCGGGGTCTCTCTTTTTTCTGACTAAAGGGTCGAATGTGATTGTTAAGTTATGTTTTGTTTTCGCGTGAGCGTATATTCTTCCGGTGGCGGGAGCGATATAGGAACTTTCAAAACGCCATAATTGTTTCAAATTGGGTATATAGATCAAAAAATGTTGCCAAGTGTGGTATCGGTTGATTGTTGTTGTTTGCTGTTGTTAATTGATGTTGATGATGTGGTTATAGTTGTAAGGGAAAGGTGGCAGTTTGTTGTATGTGTGAGTGGTAGTATATTGTTGCTTTCAATATAGACATTTTCCGTCTTTTCGTCGAAAAAGAATAAAACAAAATGAAGAAAAAAAAAAAAAAAAAAAAAAACTCCGAACTCCGATAAATGGTCGCTCGTCGTCGCGTGCCTCGATATCAGCCGTGAATGATAATTATCGTCTCCCATAGTCCATTTCGGACTGCCAACGCAGCTAAATCCTTCCCCCAAGGCCCCAGAGTTCCCTTGTTATAATGCCATTTATGCTCTCGTGGTTTGCTCGATTTTTACCTCGACAGCCGGAGGAGCATTTGGCATTTCGCTGTCCCCTTCGGGGATGCGTGATAATCCACCCATTCCGTGTGCTGCTGCTTTCGCAAGCTGTGCCTGGTGAATCCGCAGCTTCTCGGTCAACTTGAGAATTGTCATAATCTCGTGATGGTCCCCGAGGTTGTTGGATTGGATAAACGACAGTAGGGTATCAGCTGCTTTGCGAGCATCCTCCTGCGTCGGTGAGCTTGGAGAAGAACCAACAGCGCTGGCAGTTAAAGGGGTTGTAGACCTTCCCGCAATGCTGCCGTTGCTGCTGGTGCGTCGAAGCTGAGGTGAAATTGCGTGCTCAAGGCTATAATTCTGGCCTCCTAATTCGCTGCTTGGAGGCTCGAGGGCTGAGGAAGGTGCTGTCGAGGAAGCTACAGGATATTTTGGCGTCATAGGCTCGCTGTTCTGGTTCTGTGATTGATTGATGTACTCCAAATCCAAGGTGGGGAAAGTCTGGCTTCGAGGACGTTGAAACCCATTACTCTGACCATCCGCGGACGGAAAACTGCCAAGATTGGAATGGGGAGAGAAGTTGAACGAGGCAGTAGGGCTGAGAGCGCTTCCGGGATAGGACGTTGTAGGCGTGTCGGCGTACGAACTGGGTAGGGAAGCCGTGCTCTGCGATGTTGTATGCTTGTAGGCATTGTCAGAATTGAAATCGATAAACGAATGATGGGTACTATTCTCCTTTTCCTCGTCACTTTTGTTGGCTGACAAAGGTGACGGGGAGAGATGTCCCGATGGCGAGGCTGGAGATATGGCGCTTGATGGTTGAGATGCGCTCAGCGCAGGAGATCCACGACGAAGACTGTCTCCAATGTTGGTCTCCGAGGCGCGACGCATTAGTCTCCCGGGAAGGCCATTTTTCTGCATAAACTTGTCGAGCCAGGCGGAGTTGGTGTTGGCACCAGGGCCGCCGCCGGCCGTTGCAAATACTTTGGCCCTTTCCTTGATCTCCTCGCTCGTCACATGGATGCCCTTCTGTCGGTTATTGTGAAGCCATTTTGTTAATGCCTTTTCAATATCGACCCCTTTTCCCTTGCCCCGCTTAATTGGTGAGTTGATCCTATCATCCTGACTGAGATACTTTTCCTTTTGCCTCAAGACCTTGGAAACAGTACTGCCGACGCCGTTAGTGGGAACCATCAAAATTTGTGGACTTTGTTGGATGGCCTACCTCCTCTCAACACCAAAACGAGCACCAATGTCAGTCTGTTTGGCATTGGGATGGTCCTCGGCATACTGGCACATCCTCCGACGGTCATCATCAGTCAAGGTCTTTCTCGGTTGTGAAGTCTGGATGGCTGGGAGTTTTGTCTTGAGCGCCGGCCCAGAAGGGATTGGGATTGGTGGCACAGAATGAACAGGGTGATGATTGTATGGTGACTGTCCATTTGACACGAGCTGACTGGGCCAAGTTGTAGTGGTTTGATGAGGCATCATCAGCATTGGCAGTTGAGGATGGTTGGGCTGAGGCTGGTGTATCGACTGTGGATGGGGTGGCGGTCCCATTCTGCTGAGAGCTTCAGAGGGAAGGCCATGTGTAATGGGTGGGATATACCCATAGTTGTTGCCGTATTCTGGCATTGTGGTTGGATGGTAGTGATGGGAGCTCATGTCGACCCCCCAGCTGTCGTTTCCATATATGTTGTGGTTGGTGTTGTTATTGTTGTTGTCGTGGGCTAGGTGACTCTCGTGGTCCATGCCGGTTGAGGCGATGATCTGGTTATGCATTTTGACTGGAAGGCTTCGTCTGGCTCAGACGAAACCGGGGCAGGGCGGGCGGCGTGAACAACAGCTGGGTGCAAGAATTCAAAGGGACTGGCAAATGTGGGGGATGAACCTGGTCAGGAGATGAGGGGAAGACGCAAGGACGGGCACGCTCAGGAGACGGATATGCATGATACGGGGGTAAGGACGACAACAATTGGTTCCTGGATCGAGCATGCAGCAGCGGTCTGGCATTCCAGGAGGTTGCAGGTTCGAGTTCCCGGTATATGATCTTGTACCGTATGTAGCTTGCTGCAGAAGCGTTGGGGGGTGGTGGCCGGTCGACAGGTCTCTTTGGTCAAGCAAAAAACCAGAAGGGTAGGGCGGGTCGAATATGCAGAAACGGGGGGATACTAATGTATATGTGTGAGTCTGATTTTAGACTGCAGCCGCTCCTGACGATGAAGCAGCAGTAAATAATGGTACCCAGGTTTTTTTTGGTCCTCCTTTGTCGGCTCTGGGGTTCGTTTTCCCTTACCGGTTACCGGTCGGTCGAGGGTCCCCAAAGCAAGCAGAAGGAAGAACTCGTCGATATCGAAGACATGCGGATGATGGCCGAGGAGGTGCAGTAGCAAACAACAGAGATCTACTAGTAGCAAGACACTGAGCTGCAGAGCAGACGCCGCAATGCAGTCCAAGCTGTGGGCTGGGTACTGGGGGACTGGGGCAGAGATAACTTTCACACAAAAGACAGGGCAGGCCGAGAGAGACCACGCTCGGGCGGCATATGGTACTTGTACTATGTACGCGAAGGAACCCGTCCTGTATATCCCGGCAAGGGACCAGGGGGGTTTGCTTGGTCCGGATTGGGGGACGAGGTGGGAACCATGCGGTGTTGGGGAGAATGGAAGAGAGCAAGCCAGGGGGTGGAAGAGGGGAGGTCTCTTTGGTCAAGACACAGGCCTCTTGTTCGACAAGAGAGATTTGAGAGGAGAAAAAAGCATCGTTTTGATCCTCGGCACTGCCTTTTGGCGAGGTCTCGTGAAATGATCACCCCGCAAGTCCATTGGGAAGGGCACCTATCATATTAACAAATGGATTCTCCAGTCGAGTCGAATCATGGTCGAACAAGAGATGCGAGTGATGGGAGAGGTGGGAGAGGGATGTGGAGGAGGATCACGGCCGCTGCTAGCGTCGTTAGATGGGGGAAGAGAGGGAAATGCCCATTCTTTTTTCTCTCTTTCCACCTACCTAAGCGGCGGTACGTACCGGTCGAACCTGGGAAGTATCCCGGTAGTATCGTTGCCATCCAATGTGCCAATGTATCTATCGACCAGGGGGGAGGGGTGGATGGTCGGGGGAGAAAAAGACAAGCCAGGGCGGGCCATCCAAGAAAAATCCAAGAAAAAGGCGAGGAGAAAATGAGAGAAATAAAAAAGCACATTTTTATTTTTATTTTTCAGGCCTTGGCTGGCGCCGTTAGTATCATTTTGGCGAAACATGGTGGCTGTTCAGGCAGAAGACTATCGATGAAATCTTTTTGTTGAAGAAGGCAAGAGACGGCATCGTCAAGAACGAGAAGCCACAAAAAAGCCCCCCCGGTTTCTTCTCCAGCTGAGGATACACGAGAACATGGAGGTTCCACACCGGCAGCTGCCACTCGATGCACTCACCCGATTCCGAAGGGTCACTCACTGGCAAATGGAAGGGGCACATACCTGTGGTGGAAGGAATGAGGGTGTGGGAGACGGAGAGCAGGTACGGAAGAGAAGAAAGGGAGCAAAGTACCACCTGGATCCCGGTCTTATTAATTCCCTTTTCCCTTTCCCTTTTCATATTTTCTTTTCCTTTTCCCGTGTCCAACCGAAGAGGGAAAAAAATAAAAAGAAGAAGAAAAAAACCACTTATAAACAATAGCGTGCACGCGGCACTGATGTATCGTGCGAATCAAGAGCCGTAGACCCGTAGTCGACCTGCAGGACGTTTGGCACGTTTGCAGGGTGTTCCATGCACTCAAAAATGTGGTCGCTTAACGGGCCCGCAGCGGTTGTCTGTCAAATAAATCAACAAAAAAAAAAAAAAAAAAACACCCAATGCGATCGACCGACTGTCAAAAAATGTCTTTTAAAGTAGTGCAAGGTCGGCCCGCAAAAAAGCAACCGCCGTGAGACATGCCGACCTTTTTTTTTTCTTCTCTTTCTCGCGGTGGCTTGATTCAGCCGTTCCAAAAACGATGATCTGGATATCGGTTACACCACAATATGACACGACATCATCACCACCCACGACGCCGACGATAGGGAGAAACATATCGCTAGGGACGAATCCTCCGCTTCACCACCAAAGTTGTGCAACAAAATTGATTCACATGATGAAACATGTTGATATTTTATTATCATCTCTGATAACCTCGCAGTGTGGACATCTTTTTCCAAGCAATCACCATGTCTGGTAATGGTTCTTTGGTTGTCCAACGGCCGTCAAGAAAGGGCACATCGGCACATTGATTGGGTGTAATTTCCGGGTCCAGTGAGAATTGATCTTCGCCGCCATTGGGCAGAAAACCAAACCCCCAGCTCTCGAGGGTCAAAGCGCGAAAGCCCGGCGGGATTCCCACTGGTCAAGATCTTTTTCTGAGAGCGACGTTCCTGCATCTGGCTAGCCCGTCAACGCCCGCGAAACCCTTTTGGCGAATCATATGTTGAAAAAGCTACATGCTTTGCCGTCTCAACCACAGCGGCGCAGACACCATGACGATTTTTCTTCAATGGTTCCATTCCGAAGAGGGTTGAGAGCCACGAGAGCTTCACACCTTCAGCAGCAGCAGCCATCTTCCCATGAACATCACTTCGGAAGATTGCGAAAACAAAGCCGGACGGTCATGTTGTTCTCGGACACCAAACCATGCGACACCTTGGCGATCAACAGCAAGGAGTCAAGGACGGCGGTTCAACGACGACCCGCAAGGTGCCGATGATCCACAACTTGGGCAAAGATCGTGGAGTGGAGTTGAACAGGGACACGGTCACTTTCATCTGATCTGATTGAGGGGTTGTATTTGATGGTGGTCAACTGGTCACCAACACGAAGGGGGGGGGGTATCATTGGGGCACATGCTCTCGGGCCAAACAGGAACCAGAGATCAAACAATGCAAACTAAAAAAGAAACTCGTCCTCCTCCTCCTTCTCCTCCTTATGAACCCCCACCACATTCTTGAATCTGACAAGAAAAAAAAACGGTGGTTTCCCGTTTGGGCAAACCCAGTAACCCCCTTGCCTCTTGCTTTTACCGTTCTGGGATCCCCTCTTGCCAAAAGCAACGCCAGACGGGCAGCAGCATGTGGTTGCATTTTCAATAGGGTCATCATCATGAGGGATGATGATGGACAGAAGGATCCGTGCTAACAAGCTACACAAACATATCTATAAGCCCACGTTTTTTAACTCTCCATGCCTTTTTTCCGAGGAGCCTCCCCGCTTTCAATGGAAGCTCACAACATGCCGAAAAGTTCCCTTTTGACACCCTTGTTGACGGCTTTTTTAACAGGCTTGTTTTTTTCTGCTGTCAGTCATTCAATGGTGTCTACGTTTTGGGTACAGTTTCGTTACTGCCTATAGGTTTTATGTTACTGCCTATACCACAAACGCAGGACTGTGGGAAAGACCTTATTACGTACGTCAACACTTACACCGATGCTCTCATCATGGGATACGATTGGAGCAAGACTATCCAGGTTTCGTTTCGGATGAGAACGAGTTTCTCTCTCATGATCTTCATTTATGGGATATATATAATTTATATTATATATACCAAAAAGATAAGGGAAACGGATAAGTGGCACAATCTGATTCATAGCTGATGTTGCCAAGCAAAGGGGAAGTGGAGGGGGATTGGGGGGGGGGGGGCCGAGCGGCAAGAGAAGCTTCGTGAGAGGGTCAAACGTCGACAAAAAAAGAGTGGAGGTTTGTTGGTTGGTTTTTGCACGTCATTGTCACTCTCAAGGAGGGGTTTGTAGATCACCCGTTTTACACTATTTTTGAGGTCGGCATAAAAGCGGTGGTGAATGGTTATTATGCGTTATCAAGACGCTTTTACTAAGCGGTTTGAACTGATCTTTTATCAAAGCAAAGAAGAAGAAGAAAGAAAAAGGGGCGCGGGCAAGTTGTAAACAATGCGTTTACTCCGTACCTGTCATGTGGACAGCGGACGGACTTTTTTTCTTTTCGTCTGATCTTTTGTTTCTTTTCTTGATATGCTTGTTGCAAGGGAAAGGGTAACAGTGCATATGGCATGGCATGAGTTTTTGCAGCTGTTGGAAACATGGCCGCTGCCCCTGATGAGGGAATATACATGCAAATCAGAGGTAAGGAAGGGGGTGGAAAATGGCAAGGGTTTATTTTATTGATGGATGATGAAACAAAAAGGTTTCTATCTTCTTTTCTTTTTTTTTTTTTTCAAGATTACCTATTTTGGGTCATTTTTTGCTTACAAACTTGATATACATGGGTTTGTTTTTGGAAAGGGAATTTTGGTTTAGTGTCATGCAAAGAACATGGTAGTTTGTGGCTTCTGAGAGCAAGTATTTTTTCTCTCTTTTCTGCACTTTTGTTGGTATACGGATACAAAAGTTAGGTACCCTAATTTACGGGGAAGCACAGGAGGCGTACTTGAATCTTATGCAAGGAGACGGCGTAAGTGCTTTTGCGTAGGTATGGATGTGGAGTTTTGGTATGTGTATCCGTATTTGTGCCGCTTGAGAACGGAAAGGGGGGCGTTGGGGACTCCAAAGGGAAGGGAAAGGGTTGTTTGTTATGGATGAGGAATGGATGGAGATGGCTTCAGGGTTGAGGGTCGAGGGTCGTTCATTGAGACGTTGCAGTTCAGTTGTCGAGTAATGCTTGTATGCATGTCTGGTTCAGATGACAAACAAATACTCGAGGGTCTCCCTGGTCTCAAATATGTCGAGTTAGAAGAAAAGTATGCAAACAAACTTACCGGGCGTTGCGGATAAACGAATACAGCTCTGAATATCCAATCGCATCAGAGCAGACCGGAGATATGTTGGAGCAAAGAGGCAAGGGCATGGAGAAAGCAAGAGAGAGGGGCAGCATACTTGGTGCTTTCAAGAACAATTATGAAGTGAACATCAAATGGGAGAACCATTTGGACTTTTTCATAAATGTAAGCAAACTAGAATAGCAATATACATGGCCACCTCTCATTCTTTGATGACTATCACAGCAAACTCGTTCTCTTGCTTTTGATTAATTATGGGTTCATACCCAACGACACAAATCAGCTTCTGTTATACTTTACACCTTTTCCTCTTCAAAAATCCGTCAACACGCCCATCTCGCAATGGAGACAGTGTAAATATATATCCCATAACTCAACATCATCCATTCCTCTAGCTAAACCCTCAAGCAAACAAGTTAAACCCTTCTAAGCCCTTCAAGTCCCCAACTCTTGTACCAGATACATCACGAAGACATGAACAGTACACTATCCATCTCTCTACAAACGTGAAGAATCCAAGAGCAGGAATTCAAGGTAACCCTTTCCCCATATTTGCCCTGCCATGCAAAACAAGACATGGCATGTCTAGCCCTACAATCAAGACATTTGCTCTACCTCAAGAGAGTATCATAATGGTCCCTCACTTCAAGCAACATGGTAAACATACATGCTTCAAGGGAGAAAGTAGACTCAGACAACCCTGTCCTCAAGACATTTTTCTATTATATCCCTTTCCCGAAAGTTCAAAAGGATTCACTCCACACTCCCTTGCTTTCTGCCACTTTCTGCCTTTTTTTTCTTCTTTTTCTTCTATTTCTTTCAAGGAACGGCACACGTTCAAAAAACAAGGGACGACCGACCTCCTACCCATACAATCGGGAATGTCTAGCCCTATCCCCAGGACAAAACCTGAAATAGATGACAGCAGAGAAGGCAAAGGACACCACCACCCCTCCAGCCCGACAAATCCCATTCCCATCTACACGGAAATGTCTAGCCCTACTCCCGAGACAAAACACCCTTCCTGCATCCAATTCCTCCTTCACATTCATAACTGTAGCAAGTGATACCCATACTACAACCACACGCATGATTCCATCCAACAAGTCCATCTACATCTCTATACATAGGAAGACACACACCTAAGCCCTACTATCCTCCAAAAAAATTCTCTCCATTGCCCCTTTCCTTCGTTTCCATTCCATGTTCCCACGACTTCGATTCCTACAGGTACAGACCCAGAGCCTGTGATCATCAACCCACCAAAAACCTCGACGGCACCCAACTAATTCTCCATTACAGCAGCTCTCTCCCTTCCTGCAAAGAAAAACAAAAGCAAACATGAAAATATATATAGAAACCACGTTTCTACACTATCCCATGTCATCCCTGTAGTCGACAGAAAGAAGCAAACATACGCACAACACACCTAGACAGACCTCTCTCTGAAATCTTGGCAATATGTGATGCCAAATAATTTTCATTCCATTCTTTGCGTTTTTTAACCATTCCCCATATACATTTTAGATTTGCCCTAAAAAAAAAACCCATCCTCAGGCTATGTGATGTATTTCATATCAAACTGCCTTCCTCGCTCCCATATTTTTCAATCTTGCTTCTCCCTCAAAACCAAATATGGCAGCTCAGCCGTACGAGGAATAGCCCAAGCGCCATCGGAAACCCAGTTACCATGTGGTTGGAACATTCATCATTCTCCTTCTGCAAGGGAGGCGCCGTTTGGAACCCCAAATCCTCTTCTATCATTTCATTCTGCAGCGAGGTCCGCCGCGGCATGTCGTGGATTTGAACCTTTGATCAAGCGATCAAAAAGAAACAAACCCGTAATTGTCCTGATCTGATGAGCCCAACTCTTACCGCTTGACAATGGTAACTAAACATTACCCCCACATTAGCATATCTCCCACAAAAGAGTAAACAAAAAAAAAAACAACAACATACCAATATCCTCATCAGCCAACTCATGCGATAACCCAACCCTCTGCGGCTGATGCTTAACCGACTTTCCATAAACAATCGCAACCTTGAACTGTTCCAAAATACTCTTATGAATCGTATTGCAAAAGTCTTCCACCGTGCACTTTGTCGACCGCAACACAACAGGCGAATCGTAGTCCGGAAGCTTTCCCTTTGGTTTAGTGTAAACCCGCACCAGCTTCAGCTTCTCCCACATGACTTCCATCAGTTCATCAATATTCCATCCTTGTTCCGAGGAAATCGGCACCGAGTTGGGAATCCTGTAAAGTAAATCCAACTCCTCAATGCTGATGCTGTCAATCTTGTTGAGAACGTAAACGACGGGAATATAACTTCTGCTCTTGGCCTCGAGAATATCAATCAAGTCGTCAATGGTGGCGTCACAACGGATTGCGATATCCGCTGAACTAATCTTGTACCTGTTTCTCTGTCAGCACAACTACTCTTTCTCTGAAGGGTAGAAATACTTACTCGCTCATAACAGCCTTAATCTCATCATGATCAATATGACTCAACGGCACCGTACTAGTAATATTCAACCCCCCTTTATCCTTCTTCCGAAAAGTAATATTCGGCGGTTCCTTATTAATCCTTATTCCAAACCCTTCCAACTCGGCTTCAATAACCCTCTTATCCGCCAACGGCTTATTCACATCCAGAACAATAAAAATCAAATGACAAGTCTTTGCCACAGCAATGACCTGTCTTCCTCGACCTCTACCGTCTTTGGCTCCTTCAATAATACCAGGCAAATCAATCATTTGCAACGGAGCACCGTTATATATGACTTGGCCGGGGACGGAGGTAAGCGTGGTGAATTCGTACGCTGCGGCTTCGGAATGTTGGCCTGTGAGACGGGACATGAGGGTTGATTTGCCGACGGAAGGAAAACCAATGAATCCGACGGAGGCAACACCTGTGCGGGCGACGTCGAAACCTGCTCCTCCGCCGCCGCCGCCTCCTGAAGGGGTGAGGAGTTCACGTTTGAGCTTTGCGAGCTTGGCTTTCAGTTGACCGAGATGGTAAGATGTGGCTTTGTTCTTTTGGGTTCGAGCCATTTCGGTCTCGATTTCTTTGATCTGTATATTGGGGGTGGCATATTGTTAGCTTTCTTATACCTTTCGTAGGTAAAAAAGTGGCAAGCAAAGTGGTGAATTTCGAATTCGCACCTTTTCTACCGTGGTCGACATCTTTGCGGTGTTGGTCTTGCCGTAGGGCAAGTAATATGGCGCTGCTTGCGAGTGTTTACTTGTAAAAGAGTGTGTTGTTGTTTGGAGAGTTTCAAAGTTGTTCGCAACGTCAATGTCTTGGATCCAGGTCAGTGGTGGTGGGTGTGGTGGGAATTTTGATGGTGGGGCAAAAAAAACCCGCCAAGGCAAAAAAGGCATTGGGCCTTTTCTTGCAACTTGCAAGCACTGGAATCGCCCCCTCACGACAGCAAACAAAAATTGTCTTGGCAATCATTTTTCAATTCATCATATTTGCTTTGTTTCTACTATATATACATACTCCCACATCATGTATTTTGGATTCCCTAATCTTTTCTTCGTGAAACCCAATATGCCCCCAAATTTATCATCATCATCATCCATCCCCCCTTCACTCGAATATAATATAAGAATAATACCAAAGAACATACAACATACCAAACATGCCATGCCATGCCGTGCCATACCATGAAGATAAAAAATAACTACGTTTCTTGTTGCTTGCAAAAAAGTCAAGGGTATCTCCCGGAAAACCTTGCACCCCATTTTCCCCTTTAAAGAAAAAAAGGGTCAAACGGTCAAAGGCAACAAAAGCCAACAAAATCTCAAGGGAAAAACCCAGCCACCCAAAAAAGAACCAACCACCCGTTGCCCTGTCCTATTTCCTTTCCTTTTCTCATGATAATAATCCGACATGGAACTTGAATTCAATCGCGAAAGCAACACAAGAAATCTTCGTATCCCGTCTTGGACCCGACACTGGAAGTACAGCTCTAGTGAGCCCCAGCGTTGGCAACGGGATGAATGCCATTAACCAGTGGTCGAGCCTGAGGAGCGCCTGACTCAGATGTTGGTGAAAGTGGCTGGTTAAGAACCCCATTCGTCGTTGCTGTCGCCCTTGACACTGGTGCTGCTGTCACCAATGCTGGTGATCTCAATCCATTGACCGCTCCCGTGGTTCCTGTCAAGTGTGAAGAAGAGGTGCTCACAGGCGACGAGTGAACCCCATTTGGCAAAAGTGGCAAGTCGCGGTCCACCATCATTGAATCATCCCCATCGTCCTCCTTGCAACGCAGAGCACCATATGCTGCTGCATCATCCTGAGATACGGCGACAAATCCATGACGCACGAACCGATGTCTGGGAAAAGGCGACGTGCTAGCCTGTCTAAGACTTGGCTTGTCCTCCGAGACCAATTGACCTCTTAAAAAGTATTTGTTGCCCGGTGCAAATCCGCCAACCGTTTGCGCTTGTAGAGGATCACTCTTCCACTTGGGCTGGTATAACCAACTGGTAAGGGAAGCGCCTGGCTCTGGAAGCTCAAGGTATGCCATTGTGAGCTTCACAGTTGAGAGGTGGTGCGTTGTCGAAGCAATGTACAAGAATTCGGAGGCCTAAAATCAGAACCGTTAAAAGGGGCTTCAAAACTAGGGACTGTCACTTCACTAGACTAACCTTAACAAAGAACATGTCCATTGCAGAAAACTTTTCCCATGCATTGGCGCGAAGTCTCTCTCGGACAGGGTAGCTCATGGTCTCTGGCTCGTTGTCCGGGTAATACCCATTGATTGTTTTGCCGAGCTCATAAAGATTCGAGGTTGTTAGGGCGTATCGATCTGCCTCGAGTCGCCAGATGGCCTCTTTCGCAGTGAGTGTTGCACGCACTCGGGCCCAACCAGTATCTGTGTCCTGTGTCAGTAAAAATTGCAACAAATAGAAAAAAAGGCATCAGGGAGTTGCTTACATCGCGAGAGTTCCAGGTCCTTCTCGCCCAGAAGCAAGGCAACTTGAGTGTTGAGAAGCCATTGTTCCCTTCCCTCAGGGGTGCCGTTGACACCAGGTTGGATGCAGTCATATCGTACGCCCTGCATCGTGCTGAAGTTTTCGGCCACTTCGGGAAGCTTGGGATGGACGGCAGTCTCGAGCCATTGGAGAAGCGGGGGGAGCTTGGCCAGTCTAAGGCGTTCCTCTTGTTCACGTATCCGTCTGGCTTCAGCCTCTCTTACAGCCCGTCTGCGCGCTTCCTCTCTGGCAATGAGTTCCTTCCTCTCCTCTTCCTTGCGCCGGGCTTCCTCAGCTTCACGTTCAAGCTGTTCCCTATGCAGCCGTTCTGCCTCTTCTCTCTGCTTTCTCTCAGCCTCCTCACGCAGCCTTCGCTCCTCTTCTTCTTGTCGCTTCCGCTCCTCTTCAAGCCGACGGCGCTCTTCCAATTCCTTTTGTTTACGTTGCTCTTCTCTCTTACGCTCTTCCTCCTCTTTTCGCTTCTTTTCCTCCTCCTCCTCCTTTCGCCGTTGCTCCTCCTCTGCACGGCGCCGGGCTTCTGCTTCAGCTTTCTTCTTGGCTTCTTCCGCTTTCACTCGTTCCTTTTCCTCCTCATCCTTGCGCCTCTTCTCGTCTTCTTTCTTCTTGGCTTCTCGCGCCGCTGCCTCAGCTTCGGCCTGCCTCTTTTTCTCCTGCTGCTCCTCCTTTTTCTTTTGCTGCGAGAAACGGGACTCGGTAGCTTCAGAGATTGGTGGGTCAGCGTCTGGCATCTCGATATCCTGATCTTCGGATTTGATTGCGACGCTTGCCGAGTCTTGCCGAGCCTTTTCACTTTGCAGTTCGGACTTTCTGGCCTTCGGTACAGGTTTCCGCTCGTCATCGTCCCGGTTCTTGGAGCTCAATCGTGATCCAGAATTTGCAGAGGATCCCCCCTCGCGAGGTGCAGGCGCCTTGAGATGTCTGTCATCGGACTGACTGGGCTTCAGTCGCCGCTCCCTGGCCTCACCCTCAATGCGCCTCCTCTTGATTGGGTTTTCTCCACCTTCCTTCTCGACGGGGCCTGTTGGAGGAGTTGCGCTGGCTCTGTGACGCTTGCCAGTGGAGTCACCAGCAACGGAGAGTCTATCACGGGACTCGTCCCTCTTAATGGCCTTTGTCCGGTCATGATACTTCTCCGTCTTCTGGGTCTTGTCCGGTTTCTCTATTTCGTCACGTGGGCTCGATGGCTCTTTCAGAATCGAGGATGCGTTAGAGGTAAGACTAAGACGACGTTGTTGCTTCTCTCGTTTGTCCTTGAGCTCCCGCGCCGAGATCAACTTGCGCCGTGGCTTAACAGTCTCACCCTCGGAGGACGCAGCAGCAACTTCTGATTCGGTGCGCTTCGGTTTGGCGGTAGGTTTTGGCGCCGGTGATGCCTCCCGATCGGATATGGCGATTAGAGGGATGGTGCCGCGGTCATCTTTCTTTGGCCTTCCGGGTCCCCGTTTTGGTGAGGTTTGGTCGTCGTGATGGGTTGTAAACGAATTTGCCCTGCGTTTCTCCTTGGGGCTAAGAACTACTTTTGATGTGGCAGACTTTTTGGGTTCTCTGGCTGGGCTTGAAGCCTTTCTCTTATGGGACCGTGCGGTGTCATCTTTTGGTTCTTTTGGTTCAACCCTACTTTTCCGAACTTCCTTATCTTGTTCTCGGCGATTTGGTGACCGGTTCTTGGTGATGTCCTTGTGGGACTTTTTGTACTCGTCATATGCATCCTTCAACATGTGCTCCTCATCCATCCAGTTCGGACCACGTCGCCGCCTCGCAATCTCGTAATAAGTCTCGCCTTTAAAACGCCTGGTGGGATCAAAGTCAGTCTGATCAAGAAGCAGCCTGATCACCTTGATGTTTTCTTGGCCAATTGCAGCAAGCATCGGGGTCGAGTATTCGCTGTGAATTCCATCAGGAGTTGCTATCGGCTGTGGATCAGGATTGGCTCTGCCCAAAGCCAACAAAAGCTGCATAACCATTTCATGGCCTCCACGGGCAGCCGCCACCATGGACTCGGGGTCGTCGAAGGTTTCTCGAACCTGAAGAATGCGAGTAACAGTTTCCTCATCACCACGAGCGGCAGCCGCACGGAGAGTCTTGTCGTCCATCGGCATGTACAACAGATGATTGCTGGTTTTGGTCGCGCGCACCGTGCCGGCTCTTCGTCCTCCGCCGCCGTGAAGGTTGCCCGACGCCCCCGGTGAACGTCGAGGGCTCTCGGGGCCGTGAGATGATGCCGCATCGTTGTGCTCTGGTTGGTGCTCTTCTGAAGTTCGTCGACGTTCACCCATCTTCTTCTTGGCGTTCTGCAGCGCTTGTCTGATCTCGTCGGCATTGTCCAGGTCGTCATTGACCCTCATGATGGGCTCCTGGCCGTATGCATTGGCCTTGCGTGGGTTCACGCCGGCATCGAGGAGGATGTTGACAACTTCCAGGTGGCCATTCTCGACAGCATCAAGTAGCGGTGTGTCCTTGTCATTGTTGACGCAGTCGAGGTTACAGCCTGCATCGACGAGAAGCTTCACAATGTCGTCGTACCCATTAAGTGCAGCGATCTGTAAGGGCGTGTTGCCGGCATAGTCGGCGACGTTGATGTCTTCGGGTCGCTCCTGCAGCCTGGTCTTGGCAACCTCGTACTCACCCTTTGCGCAGGCTCTAGCGAGGAAGGTTTGGCCGTGTGCATCCAGATGCTTTTTGTGGGGAGCCATTTTGGCCGGTGAGATTGTCGATTCTGCAGTGGCCGGGGTGGTGAGGCTTCGCAGCTTTGAGCTGCGTGGGTAAGGGCTGCCGCTCGCAGACGACTCGTCGGAATGGTAGTCGGTCGACTGGAGCGGCGCAGGTACTCGCTTTTTCTTTTGGCTAAGGCCGTTGAGGGAGTGGTGGCCGGGTAGCTGCGTCGAGGTGCTTCGCCTATGAGGGCGAGAGGAAGGAAGCGGAGACGCTGACCTAGTACGATTCGAGGAGTGGGCCTCGTGATGTGGCTTTGCAGCAGCAGAAGTCGCTTGGGGTTGCTGTTGTTTACGGGACGCGTCCAAGCCAGAGCCCGAGGTGCGTTGGCGACGAACTTTGCGATTATCTCCTTCGTCGTCCGAGTCTTGACGGGGTGCCTTGCGTTTGTGAGGCACCGACTTATCGGTTGTTTTATCGCCCTTGTCAACAGCCTTGAGCGGTCTGTCTTTATCCTTGACAGAAGTTTTGGGGGAATCCACCGGCGCGGCTTCCGAATCCGACTTTGACTGCTGGGCATTCGAAGCACGACGGCGACGCTGGGGTGGAGACGTCGGCGCAGAGCTCAATCCGCTGGACCCGTCCTTGGTTTTGGACGCCGACGCCGACGCCGCCGACTTGCCCTCGAGGTGTTGTTGTTTTTTCTTTTTGGCTGCGAGGGAAGACACGCTGCTTCCCCCACCCTCACCGGGGCCATTATTTCGCCTTGCTGCTACATTTGATTTTTCTCTGTCGCCTTTTTCATGTCGCTCACCACGGTCACCACGTTCACCTCGGTCAGGTCTGTCACCTTTGTCACCACCTCTGTCATTACCATCACGGTCCTGTCTGTCCTGCTTCATATTAGAGTGCTTGCGACCAAGCAATGATGGAATTGGAGGAGGTTGAATGGTATCTTCTCCGTCGCTCTTTTCTTCATGCTTGATAATTTTGCGCACTTTTGAGGGTGAGTGGTTGCCATCTTTCCCGGGAAGCACAATTGTTTCTGCATCCGAATTTCCGTCGGCAGCGGCGGCATCGTCATCAGGGGATTGTTGCGATTGTGAAGCAGAGCCTGAGCCAGACGCACTGGACCTATTGTTACTGTCCCTAGGCGGCAGGTCGGGTTTTGCGATGCTGGACAACTTGGTTACGGCGGGTGCTGATGACTTTTGTTGTTGATCGGCATCGCTGCCCGGGCGCTTGGGAGAAGCAGCAGCAGGCTTCGTGGAGGCGGGCTCGACAGCATTCTGCGCATCCATGTCATTTAATTGAAAAACAAACTGCCGCTGTGCACCATCCTGGTTGCTGCGTGGCCCCAGATTCTGAAAGAGATGAAGGAACGAGTTTGCAGCGATTAAATCGGGTCGAAAGGAATGATGCGCCAGCGAGAAGGAAAGATTTCGTTTGTTGTGTGTGTGGGTGGGATTTTGGTGAAGGAGGCAGAAGAACCGACAAGTGCCTGAGTGCTGTTGCGAAGAAGCGTTGTGCTTGGTGTGCACAGCCCCGTTTGTTCAAAGTCACTCTTCCTCTCTCTCTGCTCCTACACTACCAAACTCAAGGGACAGGGGAGTGGGTTGGTCTTTTTTGGTTGGGGGTGACGGGGGGAGACACAAGGAGTGGCACAAAATGCTCTTTCTGGATTAGATGGTGGATCAAACAAATATAATACGGTAAACTATCGGAGATGTTGAGAATTTGTTGTTGATGTTGTTGTTGTTGCATTCCCATTTTCAATGATGGATTTGAATTTGAGGTGGTCGGAAAGAGGTAGCAATCAGGATCCATGGGGACCTGGGAGGCGGGCTTCAGGAACAAGGCAGGCAACCCTTTACTCTCTTTTTTTTTTTCTCCTGGGAACTGCGGGAAAAGAGCAGCAAAGGCCAAAGTCTGATCGCCACCTTTCTGATTGGTCCATTTGTTGTACGGTAGTCCAGGAGATCCTGGAAGGCCATTGTGTTTCCCGACGCGTTGGACCAGGATTCCTGCATTAGTTTTTGGTATTGGCAGGGCTGCCTGGACTGCGCTGATTGTTGATGGTACTCCGTAGTAACCGCAATTTCACGGTCTTTTGAATCTTTTTGATTTTGTTGTTATTTTATAAAATAAAAAATTTCAGACTCTTTTTTGAGTTTGCTACTTCCCGCTGCTGCCCGCTGCCCGTTGCCTACCTGCGTTAGTTGTCTGCAGAATTCCGAGAACCTCTGACATTTTTCTCTTTTTTGACAAGGGTTCTTTTCCGCAAGAGAGTCACACTCTAGTAGTGTTTCCAATGTTTCACAAGCCCCTCACTGATCATTAAAGCATTGATCAAAATACGTAGTTGACCGTTTTGCAATCCGCTTTTTCTCTCTGGAGGCCCCTCAGATAGAGTGCACCACTGCGTAAACCGATGAACCTTTTTTTTTTCCACCAACAAAAAACCCTTATTGGATTTCAATTATAATCCCACTCCAGGTTCAGGTACCACTTTCTACTCCGTACTTTGCCTCTCACGTTACCACCTGACCCCATGTTCATCAAAGAACACACAGGCCCGTCACAGTTCCCGAAAAATGGACCACAACAACAACAACAACGACCTCAACCTCCCCTCCTCCCTCTCCTCTTCCAAAATCCCCCACTTACCACCCTCCGCCTACTACATCCCATCCTTCATAACCCCCTCCGAAGAACAACTTCTCCTCCAAAAAGTCACCACCGCTCCAAAAGCCCGCTGGCGACAACTTTCCCATCGAAGACTCCAAACCTGGCCATCCGACCTAGTCAAAAATACTCTCCTCACAACTCAACCATTACCAGAATGGCTCGAAACCCCCGTCGTATCCCGTTTACTCTCCATCTCCCTCTCTTCCTCTTCCGAAGAAAACATATTCACCTCTTCCCCTCATAACCGCCCAAACCACGTCCTAATAAACGAATATCCTCCCAAAACAGGCATAATGCCACATAAAGACGGCAGCGCATACCATCCTGTAGTCTGCACGATAAGTCTCGGGTCTGCTATCTGTTTGAGCCTATACAAACAAAAACCAGACGGAGGGATTGATCCGGAGCCAGTCTGGAGGATACTGCAGGAGCCCAGGAGTTTACTGATTACCACTGATGAGTTGTATAGTGATTATTTACACGGGATAGAAGCTGTTGATGCTGATGTGGGATTATCAGAGTCTACGGTGGCGAATTGGGGATTGCTGAGGGATACCTCTGTGTTTGAAGAAGCTCGGGGTGTGCATGAGCGACAGACGAGGATAAGTTTGACTTATAGGGATGTGCTCAAGGTTTCTAAGTTGGGTGACAAGTTGGGACCAATGTTTAAAGGCAAATGACCTCCATGGGTTTTGTATTCCCCAAGACGAATAATGAGCCTCGATTATGTGAAAGAGGATGTCTCTTAGTGTGAATAGACACATCCTTATGTTGAAAACGCAAAGTAATGAAACGACATAATGAAGACGATATAAACTAGTTCTAATGAATCAATTCTGTGTGTTGTAAAGTAAATCAAAAAATAAAAGGAATCATATTCCACTTTCCAACTTTCTCCTCAAATTTATTTTCATACCATTTTCTTGTCCCCCTAGCCGTAACGCCCAAATTTACTCCGACAAAAACAACAGCAGCTAATATCGTCTTGTTAAAAATCATTCCCTCAGGCGCCATAACGATCGCCAGAGACGTATACAATAAAACCTCGCAGGTATAATGCGCACATATGAACCATTGGAATAGTCCCTTAGTCGGTAAGGAGTATTTTTTCAGGGTCGAGAGGTGCGCATGACATTTGAATTGGTTTGTCCATGCGTATAAGAATAGTACGCTGCTCAAGAATAGTTTGAGTATTGGTGGTGTTGTTTCCCCCGCACTCCTCAGAGCTGAAAAGAAAGTTAATATGCAGTTTTTTGGGTTATCAAAAGTATAAGTGTTTAAATGGAGAGGGAAAACATACCAGAGGAGGATGCACCTTCAATAAAAATAGAGATGTTGATGAAGAAGTAAAAGGCTAACCCAAGAATGAAATGTATTATCCACATTGAGGACGATTTTGAAGGTTTGAGCACAAATAAATGTTCGTATATCCTTCTCAGAGACTGCAAGAGTATTATTGTCCATGCTACGACAACTTGTATCCCGTTGATTTTACTGTTGTCCGATTGTTGTGGTTGAAGAGAAGTGATGTAAGACAGTAGAGAGCCGGAAGAAAAGTATTGAAACCCCCAGAAAAGACAAGAAATTAGAGAAAAAATATAAAATAGTATGAAATAAGAATGTGGGATTTGAGTTCGAGAAGTAACGGTGTTTATTATCGAGAGGATTGTGTTCCACAGTGTGTTGGTTTTTCCCTGTTCTTGTTGTTGTAATCTTGCTGTGTCCGAAGTTGTTGTTGTTGTTGTCGTATCTTTGTCAAGTGGTGATGAAAAATCAGACTTTCTGGCACCATAATCAACTAATAGCTTTTTGACATCGTCTGGAAGGACGGCGATGAAAAGGACAGAAGCAGCAGAGAGCAGGAAGAATGATTGGCAGTATTCTGCTGGTGTGAGTTTCGTGAGGAAAACATAGTGTTTCTCCATTGTTGTGCAATGAGCATAAAAGCCAGATTTGGAGAACCGGGAAAAAAAAGTGTCCTGTTGTTGTTTTTCCAAGTTGAGAATGATGTGTTGTTTGTTGTCTTGAGATAAAGCTTCCTCCATCGCTGACGTTGATAAAATGGATACCTGGGTAATATACCGCCAAGATTTCACATGTCACAATAAAACAACAGCACCTTGCTCCAACTTTAACTTCCACCAAATAGGTTTTTCTGTCTTATCTATTTGATCTTGTATAAAGAGGAATAATATTCATCACATCACAAAAGAAAGAACAAAATGACCACACTTCTAATGCAATATTAACCAAACCCCATGCACACACCCAAAAAGAAAAGCAATATCCCACCCCTATCAAATGCACTATCTCCCCCCAATCTCATCCTTCTCCTCCCCCAACATCACAATATCCTCCTCCCTCTCCCCATCACCATCCGTTATAAAACCCCCCTCACCATCCCCATCAACATCCGTAGTCTCCCCTTCAGTCTCAGTACTAGCTGTCCCCCCAGCAGCCCGTTTCAACACCCTCCTAATATCATCCTCACTCAACAAACTCTCCACACTTCCCCTTCTTCCTCCTCCTCCTGCAATAGCACCACCACCTCCAATCTCCAAAAACTCCGGTCTGTTCTCCCTTCTCCCCCTTTCAACCAACCTCTCAACCCTCAACCGGTTAGCAATAAACTTGATCTTTGGAAAAGCACTCTGCTGTCCCTCATGAATCATTTTCGCCAACCTCGGCGAATCCGGATCGCTCAAAATCGTTACAAAATCCATCGCAATACTCTTTGGCCAAATCGTCACTGTCCCCCCAAATGTAGCCTGCAACCACAGCATGCTCCAATCCTGACCCAGCGGCCTCGGGAGCAACTCCAACTGTCTCAAAACCCTCAACCATTTGGTCAAGTCAAGCTTAATATACTGCTCCACCGCCGACCCCAGATATCCTCCTCTCCATCCTCTCCCCCGTCTGTGAGTAACCGGTTGTCCTACCGATCCCCTAGACGAAAAGAAGAAAAGGTTAATATGCGGATTAACCTGGCTCACAATGGTGAAATTGACATTAAAATGCAAATTCAACGCCTTGATGGGAATATCCGTCCTCAAACTTCCATCCTTCCACTTGTGTCCAAACGAATAAGGAACCAACTGTCCGCTTCTCGTCTTCATCATCAGCACCACGGGATTCAAAATTCCAGGCACGGCAGCCGACGCCAAAACAGCCGACCAAATAACGCAGTCCGGGCTCGTAAGGTAGTTGCACAAAATCGTAGGCGAGTGTGGATCAGCAGGGACGCACGAGACGTTCAGAATTCGCCCGGTCCGTTCATACGCTTCCCGAAAGGTCATGGATCCTCTCGACCACCACGAACATTGCTGCGCCCAATCGACCGAGTCAAACCTCGCCCCAGTCTTCCACCACCGTTTAAACCAGACGGTAATCGGCTCTCGGCAAGCCGTGATCTTGTGCGCAAGCGAAGGAAGGAGAAGCTGCTTCAACTCCTCGTTTGTCCTCGTAGCCACCAGCGCAGCAACCAGAGCACCGCCGCTCGTTCCCGTGATGATATCCGGCAGTTTATCCTCCTCCAAAAGCGCCTTTACAACTCCAAAATGATAGTATGCAAACGACGCTCCTCCAGACAAACACAGCGCCGTCCTTCCATAATTCCCAGAAATGCTCTTAAACAGTGTCCGCTTCTCCTCCCTCGTCAAAACCTTAGTATCAATCAAGAACTTGAGACTTCGTTCCACTATTACCATTATTGTCAGCGATTACAATTCCTTTTCCCCTTTTCTGTTGTATTACTCACCTTCATCAACCCAATTCTGCACCAAATTCTTTGTCCCATAATAAGTCTGACTATACAACCTCGGATTTTCCACCCCAACAAAGTTATTCTTGACACAAGCCTCCACCAGCCCCTTCAAAGCCTCAACAGCCTGTCTCTCCCTCTCACTCCCACTGCCCCCTTCCCTCTCAGCCCTCTCTCTGCACCGCTCCATCTCCTCACACACCCTCTTCACTGTCTTGCAATCATAATAAGCAAAGTCATCAACCTCCTTCCACTTTCCGTTTCCAAAATACTCGTCCATGTCCCTGGCAGCCACCACCCAATCTTTGTAATTCCCCGTGGCGCGCATCGCCCTTCTTAATTTCTCCCTCTTGCCGCGCCACGCAATACACTGCTCATACAAGTATATGTACGTCCGCGTCAAGAGGTAGGCCAGCGACAGACCAATAAGCCACGTTCCTACTATTAATAGAAATGGCCATTTGAGCAACGTGTAAAAGTATCCCTCTCTCGTTTCGTCTTTTGATCGCGAAGAGGAGATGAGGCCTTGAAGTGGAAGTTTAGTTTTGAGTTTGATTTTTCGCTTCTTTTTCTTATTCGACGAGGAATTGTTGGTTGAACTAGACGGGGGATGATCCCGGAGGACTTTCTCGTGAACAGGTGCCCAGTCGCTTTGTGCTGTTATAAAAAGGTTGGAGCTGCTAGCTGAGGATCGACGCACAGCCGAGGAGGGGTTACTACTAGCATATTGTTGTGAGGAACGTCGTGGTGGTGGTGGACCGGATGGAGCTGTTACGTCCCCTGCTGCTGCTGCTGCCGCCGCAGCAGTTTCTTTTGCTCTATTGTTGGAAGTGTCGTCATAATCTTGAGGGCTTAGAGCGACAGAAGCAGCGCGCTTAGTGATGTTGCTATTGTTGTGTGGAACGTCAAGACCGCTCGGACTCCGAGAGATGCCGGGGCTTTGTAGTCGGAGAGAAGAGGAAGGACCGGTTGATTCGTCTGGGGAGTTGAGACCTGGGTCTGGAGCTAATAGTGCCTGAGCAAAAGCTTGGAGGTGTTCGGGAGGTAAAAAGTTGGTTTCGACGTCTGGGAGGTTAGCCCAGTCGAATGCTTCTGGTGGGAATCCGTATGTTCTCGAGGGGATAACGACGCCCGGTCTTGGACCCTTTCCTGTTGTTGATGATGCGCCGTCGCTTTTGCCTATGTCTTGTTTGCTGTTGTTTTTCTCAGCGGCCATGGTTGGTGCGAGGTGGTTATGTATTTTGTGATTGTGTGTGTAAGTTGTTGTGGTTCCCCGTCTCGTCGTTAGGTTAGGTATTAGTTAGTGGTGATGGTGGTGATATTGCCGAGCCCAACCCCAGCACATGTTATCTTTTGAAAAAAAAAAAAAAAAAAGCCTCGATTATGTTTCTTGAAATGAAAGACCGTCGCAAATAAACAGAATGAGTTGAACAACAAGACATATCAATCGTCAGAGAAAAAAAAGAAAAGGAGTGTCTTGGGTTGAAGAACGAAGCAACGTAATAAAGTCAAGTTGGGTATTGTTTGCGGGTTATAGCGGTTTTAGGGAGTTATTTAGCGATGTTTTGGGGAAAGTGGTGTGTTAAGAGGTGAGTGGGTTGTCCCCTCGGTGCGCCGCTGGGGTGGAATGACGTCGGTGTTTTTTCATTATGTTCCATTCCACCCCAAAATAAATTCCACCCAAATTCAATGACAACTGGACATTTCCAGCACATCCTTGCAAAAATGCTTGCCCCAAGCTTCCATGAGATGATGAGCTGTCTGTGGCAATCAAAAATAAAAATAAAAATATAATTGGCACATTGGTCCATCACAGACCTGTCACTGAATCGTCAAACCTCGGCTACCCACTCTTTTATCTCGCTCGGTGGGCTCAGATCATTCCACAGCTGAGCTCATCTCCAAAACCGTTGGGGATGTCATAGATGAACACGGTAAAAAGTGATTTTCAGGTCATATCATATATCATAAGCGCAGACTAAAGAGCAAATAATCTTTGCAAAACAAAAACACTCCCTTCGCAGCCCATGGCAAAAGCCATTCATCCGATGCCAACCCCCAAAAAGGGATCAAGGCACCGACACATTGTAGAGTCGTGATCATCTATAGGTGACCCGTAACACCCCACCACCGCCATTACCCATTCCTTCTTTCAGATTGTATCCCTCATTTATAAATTGTTCTCTGCTCTTGTAGCCCCTTCTCTCCCCTTTACACGTACTGAGACAGCCAGCGAATACCCTCGCCGTATCCCTGTCTCATCACAACGGAGCACATGAAAACCTCAATGGGCCGGATGCCCTCGAGAGGCACCTTGCCCTTGCCTGTGGTCTGATACATGCCGAGCTGATGGCGGAGCTCGTCCTCCGAAACGGCATCGGGATGATCGATCTTGTTGCCAAGGACCACAAAGGGAACCTTGGAGAGCTCCTCCATCGAGAGGAGCGCGTCGAGCTCGGCCTTCGCTTCGACGAAACGTTCGTGGTCCTTGGCATCGACAAGGAAGACGATACCGTTAACTTCGGGGAAGTAGTCTTTCCAGAGGCGGCGAGCTATATTTGTCGTGCGCGTGTCAACAAACAGTGTCATAATCTCCAACGTAAAGAGTAAAAAGAACATACCCTGTTGATGACCACCCAAATCAAAAGTCGTAAACCTCACGTTTCCGATCGCAAGCTCCTCGGAAGCTATTTAATCCCAGAATACAATCAGTCCCACCATTTCTTGTTTCCCATTCCGCGTGTGTGTTGATGGATACTAACTCGGATGCAGCGTAGGCTGCAGGATGGCAACGCGATCATTCTTGAGCATGTGCAAGAGTGTCGTCTTTCCGGCATTGTCGAGGCCCAAAAAGAGCAACTTGGCGTGCTTGTTGAGCAGGCCCAACGAGGAGAGGACGTCCCAGACTATTATTTTCGAATGACATCAATTTCCCAATCCCCAGTAAAAAGAAGTAAATGCGTATCCATCTTTCCAGCCTCTCTGATCGATTAGAGGGGGGGAAAGAAACGGAGAATAGATGATTGCTTACACCAGTTAATGATCCACATGATTATTTTCCTTTTCCTACGCTTTTTCTCGTTCGGGTTGGATTTTTTTTTTAAAAAAAGAAGAAAATAAGTTATGAATTAAGAATAGAGGAAAAAAGGGGAAATTGAATAATTCCTCGGACGGAGAGAGAGACGGTTTTAGCTTATTCGCAATAAAAAAAACCCTGGTGGTATAAAAGATCCCTATGCGGTTCTGAATATTTGTGTGTGTGTGGGTAATTGTTGGCGATGACGAAGGGAAGGGAAAAGTTTAGGTGGTGTGAGGTTAAAGTTGGTCAAGAAAAGAACAATTGCGAATGATGGCAGCAAAAGCAACAAAACCACCACCTCTCTCTACCAAAAGCTAGGCTCAAGGTGGAATGCGCACGTCGCTCACTCGGTAGGTTTGGTACAGGGGGTGGGTGGATTCTCCGCGCCCTGTGGATAAGCTAAAGGTGGCCACTGCACTGGCCAACTGGCAAGGGGGAGAGAATCCAGTGGAAGAACCGGTGAGCACCTGATATTTCAGGCTGCAGTCATCTGACAGCAGCTGAAGATATTGGACACTTTTCGCCTTTGACAGCTGAATCGGGGAAAGGGTCACAGGATCTCCGATGAGAACTTCTTTTTTTCGATGCCTCCCTTTTTGGTATTCTTCTCCTGCCGAGATCTGAACAATCTGGACCATCTCTACTTGTCAAAATTCAATTTTCTCTCAATCACCACAAAGTAAAAAGCAAGAGGAACGGAATAAATATATGTATGTAATTTCCCTGAAGAGACGGGAAGATGCATTGCAATCTACAATAGGTTATAAGGTAGGTAAAAGTGTGTACAGCGAAACCAAAGAATCCCGCCACCCACGGTATGGTAACCCCTTTTTTTGGTGGTTTCCAACCTCCCCTCGGCGAAGCTAGATAGCCAGCCAGCCTCGTTTCCGAGACAATAATAATTACTAAAATAAAGACAATAAACATATGTGTGAGAAGAAAAAATATACGCCTGAGCCATGGGGATCGTGAAAAGGGAAAAGGAAAAAGGAAAGGAAAAAAAAGTCTGCCCATGCTGTTGAAACATGAATGCTGGCCGCCTCTAGATCTGCTCGCCGTCTAGGGTATATCCGTGCAATGCAAAACAAATAACGAGCCTCCCAGGGGTTTAAACCGAAAGAACATAATGACTAGGTCCAACTTTTCCAGCCATGATCAAGCCAAGCTCTCTCATGCGCTCCACGCCCTGACCAGGAGCAGGACGCTTTGGTTCCTTCTCCTTGCGAGCCCGACTGCAGTACTTTTGATAGAACTTTTCCTTGCGACGCGCCCTCTTTGCCTCGAGGCCCTTGACAATGTCAATGGCACCGCGGACGTGAGTAGTCTCCTTGATGGATGGATTCTTGGACTTCCGACCCTTAAAGTGTGGGAAAATGCCGGGTGCCTTGGGAAGAGACTTGGTGCTCCTCAGACCAGGACGGAATGCCAGAGACTTATAGGCAATACCATCGCTGTCCTGGGCGGGAGTAGCAGAAAGCGGCGACCTGTTAGCCATGCGCTGAGGTGCGGGCGATCTCATCCTGCGAGGAGGGGACCGATCGGTGACCTTCTTGGGAGAACGTCCACCGCGGGCCTTGGGGGCAGGTGAGTGATGACGCTTGGGAGGCGGAGACTGAAATCGCTTTGGAGATGTAATCTTCTTGCGTCCGCGACGACCGAGATCCTCGTGAAGGTCCTCAAACTCGCCATGCAGCCAGGCGCAGTTATCACTCTCGCCATAGGCGTTTCCGTAACCATCCTCTTCCTCGTCTTCAGGCTCCGAAGTAGGGAAACTGGGGTCGATGTCCTGAGGAATAGCCTTGAGCTTCTCACGCTTACGGGCCTCGACGCAGGAGATGTATGCCTCTTCCAAAGGACGATCCTCGTCAAAGGTTCCGCAAACGAAATCGGTGCTGTCGGGAAGCTCTGGCGTGGCAGGGCGGATGCGCAGGGCACGGCGAGATTTTGACCGCTTCTTCCTCTGGGCGAGTGCGGCACTTCGCTCGCAAGCCGAAGAGTCAGAGTCGAGAGATGGTCGGCGCGCAGCAGCCACGGCTCCAGACAAGGTAGGATGGTGTCCAATCCGGGTGGTCCACAAAATCAAGTCGTCGTCCTCGTCATCGGACTCGGCAAACCCGATCTCGTTGTCAGTCTTGTACCCGTCAGAGGCCTCATCGTCCCAGGCATACTCGGTGGCGGCATCTTCGTCATCCACTTCACCGTCAGCCTCCTCGTCGTCTTCGTCGACGTCCTCCTCCAAATCGTCGTCGTCATCATCGCCATCCTGGGACCCATCATCCTCAGCGCCTTCAAGATCGTCCTCGTCGTCTTCCTCTTGGTCCACCTCACCATTCTCAAGTTCTTCTTCAAGTTCCGCCTCTTCTTCAGCTTCTTTTCCGAGCTTACGAATTGCGTTCTCCATTGAAAGGGTGTCCTGAATGGTGAGCTTGGGCTTGGAGGTCACGTCATCGCGTCTGATCCAGTCATCCTCACGTGGTGCGTCACTAGCAAACTCGTGGAAGTGTGCACTATCGCTTTCCAAGTCATCGTGGTTAGCAGTAAGCCACTTCTTGCAAGCAGAGCTGGCAGATGTCTTTCGAGCTGTGGGTGAGCGCGTAGAGCGAAGAGTTGACGGGGAGCGAGCCTTCTGGTTCTCGACGACAATCTTGGCCGTGGGGACTGGAGTCATGGGGCGGATATCTCGCTGAGGCGCGGCGGTTGTGTCCCGCTGAGGCGCGGCCGGGCAGGCAAACTTGATGGTTGTCTTCTTGGGCGCCGCCTCGGGCTTGGGCGGTGGAGGCATGGCGGCCTTGGCAGCAAGATCCGGCTTTGCGGCGCATGCAAAGGAAATGGTTCGCTTCTTGGGTGCTCCGTTGGTTGGAACTGGAGTTTTGGCGACGTCGACCACGGCGGTGGTAGCATAAGGCATAAACCCAATGGTTGGAAGACGAGGGCTAGGCGAACTTGTGCGAGCTGGGGTGGTGATGCCAGTGTCACAAGAGTACTCAGCGGTCGAGGTAAAACTGAAGTTGCTCGTGATGGACCGTCTCCGGCGTCTCTGGTTGGAGGACTCGAATTCGTGGTTCTCCTCGTCAGAGTGACCCTGGAAGGCCTTTGTCAGGAGAGATTCCTGATGCTCGCCTCCCTGGCGAACAGGAGTGCGCTTGGTAAAGTGCGTCGTCGATAATGGTGACATGGACTGCAAACAGTCCGGTGGTTCGTCAGCGTCGGCGGCATCTTCTTCCGCTAATGGTTCGACGTTGGCAGAATGTGTAGTCGTCCATGCCAACACATTTGATGTGGCATAGTCGTGTGGTGGGTGGTGGGAGTCCATCTTGTGAGGACTTTTGAATGGGGTGGTCAAGTTAAATGGTGGGTTGTCGTCTCTCAGAGGTAGCAGGGTTGTTTTGGGTTCTTGTCAAAAGTTACGGTAGTGGTGGGTGGGTGGGTGAGAATGTGATATTGTTGTTTTCGCTGTGGATGATGAGTGATAGATGCGTTCTGCAACAAACGACGTGTTGCAAGTTGGTCTATCTGGTTTGTGTTGTACCTTATGGCTTGCTACCGGCGTACAAAGGACGATGTCCCTATAGACCGAAGTGCTATAACAGAAGAGCCATCATCGTTGACAAGAAAGTTTGGGTGAAGTTGTAGGTCGGGGTGTTTGATGGGAGGGGTGATTTTGTTACAGGAAGGGCCTCGTAAGGGAGGGCGGGCACAGAGCAGGGCCGGTGTTTAGTCAAGAGTCTTTCTGGAAGATGACGTTGAATAAAAAAAAAGAATTAAAATGTTGCTTTTCTGTGCAAAAGTTGTTTGTGTGGGAAATTGGGGATGCGGCAAAATATCAGGTTTTTGGGATTTGAAGAACTCCCCAGGTCAGGACGGGATATGGATGGGAACGAAGGACAGGGTTTCGGTGGGTGATTGCTGGGAAAGAGGGGCGATGCAGGGTACCTCTCTAAAAACGCAGTGTAAAGAGGAGACGGGACCGCCGCGCTAACAAGTGCTGCCGCTTGGCTGATGAGATGGCGAGTGTGGGCTGAGTGGGATGGGGGTTCCAGGTTGCTTTGTTAAAGTGGAGGCGGTCTGCGCTTGTCCTTATTCAAATGTTGCGGTGGACTGTGGAGCCCTTTTTGCAGAGATCCGGTGCGAATTGTTAGCGCTGAGGTCACCTCCTTCCCATATCCACAGCCTCGGGGCTTTGGGTTTAGCGCAACAGATGGAAAAGAAAATGAAAAAAACGTACACTCCTAGTCTTGAATGTACGTTGGCGTGGTTCTGATAGTGGAGAATATATCTTTTTTTTCGATAACTTCAAAACTCTGCAGTTAAACAACCAGCAATGACAAAATTGGTATCAAAATTTGCGCTTTTTCTGTGAAATTCTCTCTACCAAACTCTTTTTTTGTCATATTTTTATGTGGTGGTTGAGCTGAGATATATAAATTATGGGTTGAAGTACCGCGCCAACGAACGTTCAAGGATATGAGTGTAAATCGAAGAAACCCGGGCTCCGCCTTTTGTAGCCATGACAAAAAACGGAGTGAAGATTGGCTAATGATTAATAAAATTGATAAAATTCAAATAACCTTGTCCAAATTAATTATGAATATTTATGAAACATTGACAAAGACATCAAACTTTTTTTTTTTCTGGAAAAAGGGTCCAACCAGGAAAAGGTACTTTGTGCTACCCTGAAGATTTGATCTGCCGTGAAACGTTGAAAGAATGGGGAGATTCTGTTGTTAGACAGAACAAAAACTTGATCCAGATGCCAGATGACCCTGAGAATACAAGAAAGGGGCGGAAAACGGCGGCATTTCGTTTTTGGCAATTTTTAGCAAGATTCAATTTTGCTTCTTCTTTTTCCACGGAGAAATTCTCGTATCTTGATTAGCTCCCATGAACTTGTTTTCCGGTCCTTTTGTCACTCGCCCACTTCTCCCACCGTTCTGGCACTTGAGCTTTCCCGCCGGTGTTCCGGTGTCTCGCTTGCGCGCCGTTTCCATCTCCCCTTTTTTTTTCAGATTTCTCGCTTTTCCTTTTCGACCAACGCCGCCGATCGATCTTTTGACATGGGTGTCACGGTGTTTTTTTGATGCTCTTTTTAGTTTAGACCCTCTCGTAGGTTCGCTTTCTCCCACGCCGCTCCACCACCATAGGCGGGTCAACTGGTACCTTCTCCAAATTCAATATCGAACCTCCAACGAGGTTTTTGGTTTAGTGCAGACCCGCCCCCATGAGGTGCAACTTGTGTGTGTGTGTTCAGATGAGAGGAGCACTCAGCAAACCCGAGTATCCGATGCCTCCCGAGACCGCTTCTCACAACTTTTACAAGTTTGTAGGATGCGTATCGGATAAGATTTGCTGACGGATGACGGCTAGATATCTGGTGAGCCGTGAGGGAGACTCTGAGTAACTCTGTGATACCTGCCATGCCTTGACACCCGTGAACAAGAATTGATCACCATGGCGAGTGCCGAATGCCCAGCCGGAAGCTGGTTGATAGGCTGTTGGAGATTTGTATTGGATGCAGGGAGTTGTCCAACCCCCATATGTAAAGTTCCACAAAAACTCCGTATGCAATACTTTACAATACCCCCCCTTTGATCGTTTGTTAGCGCGATACTTTTATGCCTGATGATTAACATGCCTTTTTGATTTTGAAAAGGCGTTTTATTTATGAATCATGCCTACTTTAAAATAAATATGCGTTTTCGACTTCTAAAAGGCATGTTTTATTTCCAAAAGGCGTTTTCGATATTAAAAAGGCATATTGTTAATCAGAGAGGCATAAGTATCGCGCTGACAAACGATCAAAGGGGTATTGTACGGACCCGTATGCTTCCTGCACTCTGCATGCTCACGCAACAGGTTGCATATTATTCCGTCCATACATACGGAGGTACGTACTCTCTCTGACCCGCAATCTTTGACCCAAAGAACCTGCCGTGTAACCGTAAGTTTTGAAGGTCTCGATCAGCACACCATCAATCAATATTCCCATAGATTGCTGACGTTCGGTAAAATCACAAAAATCTCACCGACATTCATCAGACAGTCACACAGTCATTTGGTGTATTTTTGTACCACCACTCCTGCGGTTGAGGTCTTTGAGGACCCTGAGGCTCGGGAGGGAGTGACAAGACTGTGCCCAGTCTGGGGAACTGCCCCGATGTTCACCTCCCACATTTTCCCCCAGCCCACCTGCAACACCACCTCAGAGTGTTATCCGAGATGTTCCGGGTAGCCATCCTGTGCCATCCATCCAGTGTTTGTTCGAAACGTTGGATCGTGTTCTTTTCAGAAAAAGTTTGTGGGGGTCACCAACCGCCGAAGTCGCTTTCTGTGTCGGTCACGTTGGTCCGTCGAGAGTTGGCACTGGCTGCTCACACCACAGACCATGATGGGTGATGAATGCTCCCCCAATTTCCTATCGAGTAATAATGAATGGTCCTTCATGTCAGAGATGTGCATGTGCTCATTCCATTGATTGAGCCAAGCCGCCGATGCTAAATTGAGGGTAATCATCTTGGTCGCGAAAACAATATCAAACCATTGGAAGGTTGGCCAGCAGCTAGCGTACGCGCAATCTAAATCAATGTCTTCGCTCGTCGACAGCACGCCACATCCTACATGCATACTAAACGTTGATCATTGGGTCCCTTCCCCTCGTGCCAGGGTCCAACTGGTTCGCAAAAGACCCCGCGATCTTGTTGTTCAAAGATCAGGTATCTTTTTGCGCAAAAGTACGAGGGCAAAGGTGTGAAACGAAACCCCAAGCTACATACGACCCCGCATTCTCACTTGTTCATTTCTACGGTACAACAGTCGACAATCTCGAGTAGCGTGGGGTTTTGGTTGGTTGGTCGTCGGCGCATGCATGGAAATGGCAATCCGGAGAATTTGAGGTAACCTGGGGGGAGGGCGCGTGGCATATGTCTTTGCCCATCATTATCATTCCCTATCTAGCGGCATACAACCAATGATGTGCTTCAGCTCAGATTAGCAAGCCGTCGCTTTACCAGTTGACGACGATAGCGTGGCTGGGTCACAACGACAAAGTCGCAAAACGACTTCAATAGTACGCTTTCTAGAGTCGCAGCAGGATTCGTCTGTGGTGGATATGAACCCCGAGTTCGTTGTTGACGACGTGTTGCATAAAGTGTGGAGAATGACGACAGACAGCAAGCTTCACTCATATTGCCTTTATTTTGCGGAGGCGAGAGAGAGGATGGGAGAGGTTTGTTTGAGTCGAATGCAAGCTCCGTATTCCGTGCTCCGAGTAATGGACGAACCTCTCCGTTAGTCAGCCCGGAGCCGGGGAAAGCTCCTCAAACTCGGGTCCCTTGGACCGTCGTCCTCTCATAACATCCGAAAGAGGAATATGCATGGACGATCAACGTACGATTTTGTAAGGCATCACAAATGATGGAGACTTTTGTGAACAATTTTTTACCTTGACAACGGCAAACCGGCATGTGGAAACTGAAATATGGATCCTCAACAGGAATTTCCATTCAATCGGCCCTCCTCCCGCCCCGTCCGACGTTCGTCCATGGAGGGAACAATGATATCATTCGTCGGCACAGCCCGAAACCAAAAAAAAAAAACGTGTCCGGCATCGTCCTTCGGGTTGTTTTTTGTCATGATGTGTGTTTCTTTGTTGATGGGAAACGTAAAACAAAACTTTTGTCCCACCCCTTTTTTTCTTACCCCTTGGCCACCGTTTTGTTTCCTCTTGTTTCTCCCCTAACCCGTCTTCTTTTTTTCGCGTGGGCGGCTGCTGTTGCTTCTTGTCAAAAGAAGACTAAAAAGAAACCAAGAAGACCAAAGTAGCCGACCAAAACAAGTCATGAGGACATTTGGGTCAAACCTGAAAACTACCGTAGGTCGGGTGATAATTTGGTGGCCCCAAAGTTGGGCTGCAAGCAAGTTTGTTTATTGATGCCCATGATGGAAAATCAGGCGTTTGAATTCCCAGGAGAAAGAGAGTACCGGTATTGGGAAACACAACATGAAGGGGTTTACTGGTAGGCCTCTGATCCGGGGCCATGACCCGACCCGACGGTAGGACGAAGACCCTGATGAGAGAAAGAGAGAGGAATGTCTCAACCGCGAGTAACCATCTGACGCAACACATGGGATTCATCCCAACTTTCCTATTTTCTGTGGGCTGTAAACCCCCAAATATCCATCGGCTCCCAGGTAATTCCCGTCTCGGGAAAAGATGAGGTTGTCGTACACACAGTCAGGTCGGGTCAACGATAACCGCTGCTGCTGCTACACTTTTATTACACCAATGACGACAGCCCAGAAGATGCGCATCAGGTGCTTTTGGTGGCTTGAACCCTTAAACCTTGGTGCTGTCTTGGCTTTTTTACTTTCTTTTTCTGCATCACCACATGCATTTACACCCACTTCCATGTCATGAGTGCGGGTTTCCCCTCCATTGATGGATCTCCCTCTCATGGTGGTGGCAGTTCGCACGGAGAATTTGAGGCATTAAAATAAGCCGAAGAGGGTAAAAAACCGATGGCCTGTGGCGTTGTGGTTTGAATCAGACAAGGTTCTGAGTCGCGCGTTCAGCAGTTGTGTCCCACTGTCCACAAAGGTTCGCATCACGAAAACGGTCGGCAGCTTGTTGCTGCTGGTGGTACTGGAACGGTACCATGCACATGTTCTAGAAGAAGACAAAAATGTTGTGAAAGAAACACACAAAGGCGCATGCTGCACTGCAGCGGCTTGTCCGAATGGACTGTCTTGTCTTTTCCCTCACTTTCTTTTTCTTCTTCTCAGATCCCCTTCCCGTCTGTCTGCATGCACTGCGCTGGAAAAATTTGATAACCTACACACAAGTTGCACGGCATCAAATGCAGTGCACTGAGGGATTTAGAATTTCTGGTCTGATGATGCGGGAAAGCGATGGCTATCTGAGGTGAAGGAGAAGGGAGTTCAGATGCGGGAATCCAGAGAGAATGTAATTGGTTGTAATAGAAAACCCCAACCCTGATGATGAGAGAGAAGAAAGCTTGGGTGCAACGGCAAATCTTTCTTCCCCACCCGAACCGGAGCATCCCGGCTCCATCGATTCCAATCAATCGCCGGATTTTGGGCAAAGCTGTAGATTTGGCGAGGCGAGACGACCACATAGAGGACCACCAATTGAGCTCGACGCCGTCACCATGAACTCCCTTCGTTTTGCTCGTGCCGCCGTCCGGGCTGCTCCCCGTGCTCTCCGCGCCCCTGTCCAGCGCAGAGGTTATGCCGAGGCCGTCAGTGACAAGGCATGAGATGACCCCTCCATATTATCTGCGCGCGTATTGAAGCCATCACCACTAACACTTTATATACATAACAGATCAAGCTCAGCTTGTCTCTTCCCCACCAGGTACGACTTATTACTACTACTACTATACTCAACCCACCCATACACTCGAGCTTCAAAGGATGAGGAGGATCAATTCGGAGAACGGACGAAATGGCGCACAGACGAAGCAACCAAAGCTTATGAAGCTATATTGAAAAAAAAGTTGGAGAGTAGGGGCGCTGATTCATTTTGTTTCTACTTCGTCCACAGGCCATCTACAAGTCCGCCGATGTGATCCAGGTCAACATCCCCGCCGAGTCGGGTGAGATGGGTGTCCTCGCCAACCACGTTCCCTCCATCGAGCAGCTCGCCCCCGGTTTCGTCGAGGTCATTGAGGAGTCCGGCTCCAAGCAGTTCTTCCGTATGTTATAACGCGATGTAACTTGTCGCCAATGCATGGGTGGTATCTTACACTTTTACACAGTCTCTGGCGGCTTCGCCGTTGTTCAGCCCAACTCCGTTCTCAGCATCAACGCCGTCGAGGGTTTCCCCATTGAGGACTTCAGCCCCGAGGCTGTTCGCGCTCAGCTTGCTGAGGCCCAAAAGGTTGCCAATGGCAACGGCAGCGAGCAGGAGATCGCTGAGGCCAAGATTGAGATTTCGGTACGTTTTCGATTGGGAAAATGGGATAAATACTTTTATTGTACTAACATAAACATCACAGGTTCTCGAGACTCTCCAGGCTAAGCTCAAGTAAATTTATAAAATTCTTGCCGTTAGATGCTTTGTGTAGTATACCTCAAGATTCCCTTTTCAGACAAAAAAAAAAGTGCATTTCAGGGTATAGCCTGCCTTGAGTTTTTTTAATGGTCTCCGTATGATTTTTTTTGATAGTATCGTGACTTCCTCCGGTTCGAATCGCTTCAAGGTATGTTCTCGGGTAGTTCTTGCAGATTGCGGACATCAGACAGATATTCCAGGCCGGATTTCATGCAAAAGAGACTCGCTCTTTCAGGTTTCCGCAAATTACTCTCGACCATCTAATTCCAGACCTCCTCAGATATCAACATCTCCCTTTTTCTTCTTCCTAAGTTTTTTATTTCTTCCAGCCAGCAAACGGCATTTCATATTACAATATCGTTTTTTTGTATTACCGGCGCACGCTCAGACTGTAGAAGGGGCTTCCCTTATAGCGTGCCGCCGGGGACAGGACTCTTCTGAATGATACAAATACCCACCGGTCAACGTACTTCAGCCACCGCCGATCTGTCAGCGTCATCAGGCGTGCCCAGTGGAATCGTCGAGGGCCGTCTTCATCAGCTAGTCAGACGAACGAGGGTGTCAAGGTCGGATCCTCTGCTGCAGCAACGTCTCCGGCAGAGGGATTGGGAAAGTCAGTTGGTATTTTCCCCCTTACCGCTCTACCAACAGTGCTTGATCTATCTAACATGATGGCTTGATTTCAGTCCGGCTGGGGACAAAAACTCCCTACAGAGGCCCGCTTCGTCCGACCGGCTACACATAGCACCTCGATTGAAGTAACACCGCGGCCGACGATACACGGCTCATCTTTTACTTTTGAGCACGACCTCGAGATACACATTTTACATCGTCCAAACATGACATCCAATCCACGGGGCCTCCCTTCTCCTTTGACCGCGTCTTCCAGACTACCGAACAAGCTACCGCTTAATCGGGAAGTTTCCTCCAACACCGCAGGCACTACGGCTACAAAATCGTCAATTATAAGTAACCCAACTAACCGCCTTCTGGCTGCTAGACAATTGTTTGAGCGGCATGGAATATCTCCCCCGTCGGGTTAGTTGTCTGATGAGGATAATGAGAGTCGGTCCTATTTTGATAAGAATGGGGAGCTGCACAGTGTTGGTGTTGGGAAGAAAAGGAAGAGGGCTTGCCACGTTTGTGGTGATCAGGTTGTGCCGCAGAGCTATTGCACGACTTGTGGACATGCGATGTGTGGACGGTGTAGGGGGGCTGAGGGTGGGTATGTGAATCAAGGTGTAAACCTTGAGGTCCCTGTAGAGAAAAGACGGCAGTCTGGTGGGACGGCGGAAGATATGATGAGTATCAGCGCAGCGGCTGCTACTGGGGCGCCTACTACTATTGTTGGGAGTTCAGTCGGTGTAGGTGGAGGGAAAGTATCGCCCGAAAGAGGAGTGGTGATGAAAGCCAAACGTTCCGGAGAGTATTTGGTGAATGTTGAAAAGAGACATTCTGTGGTATGATTCACATTGCACGGGATGTTGAGGCAGGCTTTCACTGACATTTGATGAACAGAAGCAAAACCCTTTCATCGTCGCTGATCAAGCTACCAAAGCAAAGTCTCGGGTGACTACAACTCGTGTCATCGCTAATTCGCATTCGAAACCGCCCAAGTATGATTTCACGCCTGATAGTCATCATCTTCTGCCTATGCCGTTCAAGGGAGCTGGCACAAATGCCAAAGCCCCAGAGATTCTGGTAAGCCCTCCATCGTCTCAGGCTAGTTTGCTTTGGCCAAGTACCACGGGATCGGGAGGATCTTCTTTTGCTGCTCGCTCTCTTCTTCGACCTTCTGCGGTGCCATCTCCTGTTCGATCTCCAGCCAACAATTTCCAAAGTCCGCCCAGCAAAAACTGTCAACCCCCGCCTGTGCTGCGAAGAATTCAGGTACTTGCTCAGCAGAGCGGACAAGGTCCCTCACGGGTACAGCCCGCACCAGGTGGTGGAAAGGAAGGAGTTCCAAGGGTGAGAGTAACGAGTCCACCTGCTTGGCTGAAGGGATCCGGTGTGTCTGCCCCTGTTAAGCCAGAACCCACTGTGAGGAGAAGATGGACATGGGAGGATAAGAGGAGCAATGCCAAGGGAAGGGAGTCCTCCTCAAAGTCATCTATGGCTACCATCTTGGAAGTTGGCAACAGACGACAGCGGGTCAATGATGGATCTGGAAGTTCAGAAATATCACCTCGGGATGGTGCCTCGCCCATTGGTTCCGGGAAGAGAGTGGCTAGCGCTGGAACTGGGTTCGCCAGGTTGAGTGCTCAGAATTTGGCCCGAAAGCAAAGTGAGATTCTGCAAATATCGGCATCGACAGCATCACGGAATTGGAGCCAGAAGTTACCTAGTTCTACTCCGCCTATAAACGATTCTACTCAAACACAACAGCAACGGAGGGATGTTGCTTTGCGTCCAAAGCTGAGCAGCAGGGGAAGTGAAGTTAGTACTACTGTTACAGCTATGGGTACTTATGGAACAAGTGTGATTTTTGAAGAGATTGATGTTTCAGATGTTGGGAGATGGGGATGAGGATGATGAAGATGATGTACTATTTGTTTTGCTATTTGAAGGGATACTGGTGGGAGTCAAGCAGGTCTTGGGGCGGATGGAGCTGGCGGAGTCAGAAGTAGCTATGAATAAATGAGATTGTATAAAGAATGCATGGAGGGGAATAAGGTATCAAGGGTATGGGTAGATTGAGATGGAAATATGTATTAGTAGGGTAGGAGAGTGAATAAATGGTGTCAACATTGCCATCCTTCTTTTCTCTTTCACTTTTCCCCCCTCATCTAGACTTTGTTGAACCGAGTTTGCAATCCCGAGAAACCCATCATGGTCCGGTGCTCACCTCCCGAACACGGGATATAGAAGCGTAACAAGCCGCGTCATGTAGTTTCGTAGATCAAATAAATGGCAGCGGCATGGAAGGTTACATGATTCTGAATGCGAGGAAACGGGAAACGTATGCATAAGACATCTTATAGGTAGGTATTGATGATGGTGTCGTGGCGCGGCTAAATGGCGTCTATATTCGGCATTGATGCCGATTAGCGGGAGATATCAACCACCGGGAGGGGGTATAAAGTTGAGCTTATGTGTATATACGACGATGGCCGCGTCATTTTTGTTTTGTCTTTTTAACGTTTTCTTTTTATGTGATGGAAAAGATGGATTTATGAGATGTAAAATCTCCTTCCTCTCTTCTTCCCTGGCCAAAGGGGAGAGCATCACAAAAAAGGGATATTCTTTTGCTCCCTTCAGATCAGTCAGTATATATATTGATTGGTATTCCAAACAAAAAAAGCAAAAATGGCATCCTCGCTCCTCATGGGGATCATCCTCCCTTTCTTTATACTTGGTTTGATTCCTTGTATATTCACTCAAGACACGACTACAACGACGACGACAACAGCAATAACAACCGTCATCCAAGCATTCTTTATTGGTCCTCGAATTCACCAACAAGGAGAAGAAGGTTCTTCAAGGACATGGACTTGGACAGCGCCGACACCTAAGATTTCTGGATCAGTTGTGGGAGTTGATACAGTATCTAACCTCACGACTATTGTGGTGACGAGAACGGCTCCTACTCGAACAACAGGAGGATATAATACTCGTCGACCAGCACTTTTCGAGTCTTCTCTGTCTTTTAATTCGAGACCTACGCCACCTCCTCATCATGGTTCCGGTCGTGATCATGATCATGACCGCGCAGGAAACAACAAATACAGTTTTAACACCACGGTTGGACGGGCGATGACTATTACTCAGGGACCAGAGACGGTTATGTTTACTGGAGTTGTTGGATATGGAGATCGGACTTTGTATGTTTTTATTTCGTTTTTTGTTTTTCTTTACCATTCTCTTTTTCCCTTTTTTTCCTTTTTCCAATACTGCTTCAATATATATATATATATATAAAGAAACTATTTTTCTCTATTTGCAAAGATTGAGAGAGAGAAAAGATGCTGACAGAAGTTGAATAAAACATAGAGTGAATAGATGCACCCTAAACGGTACGACATCAGCAGGTTGTAATGTTACGTTTTTAGGAGGAGGGACGAAATGGCACGATACTCGAGGGAACGGGGAGACGACGGCTGCTGCTTTGACGCATAGTTATAATTGGACCTTATCGGGGGATAATAAGTTTGGTGGGTGGGCACCCGTGACTGTTACTGCTGGTGGGGAGTTATTGCTTCGTGAGTCTGGGACAGCGAGTTCAATTTCAAGTTCGAGTTCTGCTTCCATAATGAAAGCAAAAGGAGGATGGATGTTGGGAGGAGTGGTAAGTGTGGTTATGTTTTGGGTTGGGTTGTTATGGTGATGAGGGATTTGGCATATATAATGGCATCAAAATCAAATCATGTGTATTTTCCTTTGAAATTAATTCCAAGTACCGAGTTCAATTCTGTGTCATCTCTAAAAATTACCTTGCCTAGATACACACACAAAGTCCGTCCTGATGTTGCGTATGATATTTGACATAATGGTTTTCCCTTTTCTACCACATAATTCTCAGATTTATACATGTACTTAGCTCATAAGATTTCTGACGTTTGAGGATCATTTAGGCCTATATGATAAGATAAATATAACATAGCTTGTTACGTAGGTGTATACGTACGAATTCGTCAACACTTTGGTACTCAGGCAGCAGTTTATTTTAGTTTCTTGCCATACTTTATTTGCCACTTTTGTCTCCTCACAAATATGGCATTTTAGTCTCATATGAAAAAGGGGAAAAGGCATACCTCTTCGGACAACAATGATAATTTATTGCTCTTCCACCACATAGCCTCAAATTCCCTCCTACATACCAATCATTCACCCCAGCCAGGACTAAAAGACGTGTTGTGCTCACCGAGTCCACTTCAATCCATAATCTCTCAAACAAAACCTACCTAATAATGTTATATAAAAATAAAACCCATAGAGATACTTACTTTTTTGGTTAGATCCTGACGATTTTACTCTTGCTGGTAGTTGACCACACCGTGAGATTGTGTGCAAAAGAGACTTTCTGAAAAAAAAAAAGAAAAGAAAAAAGAAAAGAAAAAGCAAAAGGAGCAAAATAATTTACAGAGCCAACTCTAACAGCAAACCACAAATCATATACATTTCCGAGCGAACTAACACAAGGCAACCGCCGCGCAAACCATTCACAAATCGGAAAACTAAACTATATTAAACCACTCACCTAAAATAAATCCCGTCTATACACAATCTCTTTTTTACTCTGCTATTTTTTAAGCCTCAACAACCCATCAATTCCCGAGTCCATGTAACCACTTTCAATCCCGAAATTCCTAATCAATATCTCACTGCATCACTAACGTTACCGAACGATACATACATCCCACTACATAACTATACCCCAACTCTGTGACTCGATATAAATCTGCAGTCATACTTGCTTCTGATGAGAGTGACTCACAAACAAGGCAACTTTACAAAAGCTAAGAAATGCAACACAAGTCCCATGCATCTCATACCGTCCGATGCACAACTTCTTCAGCCTCAATCTGTACAACTGTTATACAGTTTATGCAAGTTGCGCAGCAAGTTGCAAAGCACAACATAATTAACTCAACTTACTCATAAATCTCTCATGTTGCTGCAGTCCTGCAGTCCTGTCTTTCTGTGGCGGTGAATCCTTCTTCCCCAGTCCCCATGTATCCTCACGTCCAGGTCTGCAGGATTTCCATTCCCTTTAATCCTTCCGACATCCAAAATCCTTCCCGTTTTTTCTGTGCCTCAATATTTTCTTGTTTTATTAAATTTTTATATGTTCCTTCAATTTCATGATTTCGAGTTTCTGACACACAACTAAATGTCTCCTCTTTTTTTGTACAGATGATTTTATTCGGTAGTTTTATACACCTTGGGAAACTTGGAAGGTTGTTACGTTGACCACCCACACACGCCACACAACGGTGTAAGTGAGTGTGTGTGTGTGTGTGGACCCCTAAAAAAACAAGCGAAATTAAGATGTGGTATTAATGAACATCCCAACCATAGTGTAAAAAAAAGCCGATCGATCGACGTTTCTTTGACCTAAATTGCTTACTATAGTCCTTAAAACGGTGGAAATTGGGGCGAAACAATCGAGTGGCACAATCTTATTAATACTGTGTTATGAGATTCAGGGGCATTTCAGCAAGCAAAAAAAAGGACCTAGGAAAAACATAGCGAAAAATGCCAGACACAAACACAGAAAAAGCAGGAGGGAACAGAGCTCAAAAAGATAGGTTTCAATCACAAATATAACTTTCATGTTCTCATGTCGTTATGTAGAAAAAGACATCCATTCGATTCGCATCTCCAAAGAAACGCGCTCCAAAAAAGATATCAAAAAAAATACAATTAGAAGATTAAATACAGATAAAGTGTGGTATCATTGTTGCGTTTGTTAAAGTGCAAAAGTCTTGTCATTTCCAATTCCTATCCACGCTCTTTTATAAAAATATTGACAAAAGGAATCCAGTCCAAAAAAGATAGTCCAAGAGAAACAAACATCTCTTTTTTCCCGTTAAAATCGCTTATATAAAAATCAAATTCGTGCAGAAAAAATTGATTTCTTTAAGCAAGGAAAGCGAGAACACCGGCAGCGGCGGCGAGGGCGATAGAACCACCCATGGTGGAAGCGCCGCCGGTGACGATGGGGACGGAAGGCTTAGTGCCAGAGGGGATGTGGCCGGAAGGAGCGGGGTGGCCGGAAGGAGCAGGGTGGCCAGCGCCGCCAGTGGGGCAGGGAACCTCGACGGTCTCGTAGATGACGGTGGGGATGACGGTGGTGATCGAGGTGGAGATGGTCTTGACAGAGGTGCCGGGGCAGACGGGGGCAACGGTGGTGAAGCCGCCGGTGGGGAGGACAACGGTGGGCTCGCTCTTGATGGTGGTGGGGTAAGGGGGGTTGACAGAGGGAGAGGTGCCGTTGGTGTAGTGGGGGGGAACACCGGTGCCAGTGGAGGTGGGCACGACGGGGAAGACGGAGCTGGAGACGACGGTGCTGGCGGCAGGGCACTCAGTGACGGCGGGAGCGCAAGAGGTGACGGTGTAGTACTCAGTGGAGTAGAGGGTAGAGACCTCCTCAGCGAGGGCAGCGCCGGCAAGGGCAACGATGGCAGCAGTGAAACGCATTTTGATGGTTTGGTTTTAAATGTAATTAATCTTTAAAAGATAAAAGAATGAATGTAAAGCTGAAAAGAAGCTTAAGCTGAAGTTGGTTTTTTTTGTTTGAGCGTGGGGTTTAAAGAATGGACGACCGAAGTCAAGAGAGCTGGTTGAGGCTTGAAAGGCTTGAGTGAGCTGAGGAAAGGAAAGGGAAAAGAAAAAAGACATGATCAGCTCGGCGGCGGGCCATTGTTAAATATTCACCGTGATAGCTGCCCTGTTAGAACCTGTGTTCTGAGGGAAATTGCCGTCAGCGCCGGCTGCCCAATTCGGAGCACGCTAATCCAGGGGTTCGGTGGAGGGCAACATGGGCACATTCACAAAAAGCAACATTACCATTCCCCGCCGTGGCTGCGGATCCCCTGTTGATAGTCCCGCGAGTCCAGTGAGGCCAGACCAGGTCATCTCGCAGTACCAAGACCAACCATTGTCTAATTAGATTTTTAATTGGAACACTGGAAAAATGGGCAAAACTACTCGAAGCGCTGAGCAGACACAGAGAGACTGTAACCCTCTTTCTGATTCGTCGTCTTTTCCCAGAAAACAAATTTCGTCTCTCCGGGCCTTTTCCTGTTGTGTTGCATTCGGTCATTTAGGGAATAGGGTACGGGATACTATGCATTTGATTTTGATTTCTTGAACATCTTGGAAGTTGCGGTGGACATTTCCCTTTTTCCTGCATCGTCTGATATGAAGTGGATATCTTTCTCCGCATTTTCTCAATGGCGCGAAAAGTGTTGGCATTGACAAGTTGCAACGGTGCGAAAAAACTGCCGCCATTCAACACGGACGACGCGTGATGGGATCTAAAGTTATTAGCGCCTCTCTGTCCTCTGTGATACGCCGGTAATTAAGATAACACATGGTATACGCATGTTCAGCTCGTGGAAACAACTCCTCAAATCGTGTGCTTTCTTTTGTGGCATGTAAACATTATGCAAATCATTGCAGTGTCCCTTTTTTGCTCGAATAAAAAAAAGACGGCCCGGGTGCGGGGGAGAGAATTGCGCTAATGCAGGTACCACCAAATGCTCCTCTCTCATTCGACAACGATTCCTGGTCGACCAATCCAATCTGGGGACCCGTTCGAAACGCAAGCGAAATCATTTTCTTCTGCGGTGCCGCCCGTCCAGCAACCACCCACACACCGACCTTGGAAACAGACACGATTGGAGATTGAAAATTGGGATCGAACTTTCCTTTTTTTGTTTGCTGCCGAGAAACGCTTAATTTCGTCCAACAGAGCGTGCAGATCTCTTGGGAGCGGGAACATCTCATGCATCGACCTTTTGCTTTTTTTTTCTTCTCTCAAATGGGATGACGGACGATCAAAGACAATCATCATTTTAATTCCAGGTTTTTGCTTGTAATCTCATGTTTGAAGTCCTTTACCGGGTCATCCTTTTTGATTTTGTTTCTCCTTTCCAAATTTGACTTTCGAGGTTCCATTGTTTCGTGGTTTTCATCTTCTCCGACTTCTTGCATTATCCGGATGCTGGGTTCATCTCGGTATCAAAAACTAGGGTCCCTGACTAACCCAAAAACAAGATTCTCACCGCCAAGTTTAAACATCGCAAAAAGGAGACGGTGAAGGTTGATGTTGGAACTTGGCGGGGCGTATCAATGCCGGCAGCCATTTTCTCCACAACGGCAAAAGCAACAGGGTCATCCATCAAATTTTCTTTTCCGCTTCGACGATGACTGCTTCCGCAGATCTTATCAGTCATGGAAGTCTCCGCTTCCAGCTTCCTGGAACTTTGCGTGTCTCCTCTACTCATCACCACCGCAACCGCTTCGATCCATCCGTTCATCACAACGCAGTTCGCCATCGTATTGATTACGCCACCTTTCCATCGCCGTAGGACCGCTGGGTATGGCCAGTCCAGTCATCTCAAGACAAACCGAACTCTCAAGTTTGAAAAAGGCATCATACGACCGACCGGTCCTCAACTTTGGAATCGGCGTGAACAACCTTCCTGTTTGGATACCCTCACTCTCAGCTCCAGGCTATCAGATGCCATTCAGAGACCGCTCAGGCAAATTGCTCAGTCATTCCACCAGCCGCCGTAACCAGTAGTTTCTTTGGACCCCAGGACAAGCTTCTCATATCATCCAGCCACAAGATCGTCGACCAGACCTCTCACTTGGAAGCAAGCCATGAAGGCTGCGGCGATGGACTCTGGATTCTCCTAGTGTCAGCAGAGGTGTCAGTGCACCTTACCATCCGGGCTTATTTTCTCTCTTCTTTTTTCCTGGTTTAGAAGGTTTGGAATTCTTATGGACCTGTCGAGCTGAACATGACGACACGATGAGAGTCCTCTCTGGAATTTCTTGCAACCGCAGCGGGGTTGACAAAGCCATCTTACGAAACTATTGACGTGGAAACAGATTTCAATCAAGCGCGTTTCGGCTGAACCTCTTTTCGACATCGGCGATCTCTCCTATTGTGTTCCAACAATTGTGGCTGCTTTGGATAGTGTGAGCAATTGCGTCTACCAGAAAAGGGGTTGCAGACGAACCTTGGTGTTGCCCAGCAAATCAACGACACTGCGATTCGACAATGAACGAACGTGGGGGCTAACGATCACAAGCAACTAAAGAAGATCAGCATCTGCTCCCTCCCCAGCGGAGGAAGCCAGAGAGTAGTTGATGGATTATGGGAAATCGGTGCCGTCAAAGCACTCCGGGTCGGAGGGCCCTCTCTTGGGCTCGGGTTGGTCCGATGGATGCGGCTCGGCGGAACAAACAGCACAAAAGGCTTATTGGGCCGGGGATAATGTGTTCCCAGTAACCAGGGACCATGCGCCATTTCCGGGAAGCTGCATTGTACTGCGCAAGTAAGGCATTTCGGTGGGCTGAAACTTCACCACACGGCTCTTTTCGAACCGGCCAGTAAAACGGCTCGATCTTGGACGCCATGCGGGGAGAAAATGGGCTCTTCCATTACACAGCCTCGGCCTTGATATGTGGCCGGTGCGGATGCGACCACGGATTACTTTACGACTGACAAGTTGCAGTTCGCTTCCAAGCCGGATGAATTCACGTGTTCTTACCGAAAACAAGTCGTCAGATTCCCAGTTACGAACTTCTCACGGCGGCAGCCCACCCCAGCGTCGTTTTCAACAAGAGAAAAAAACCTGATGAAAAAAAGAAGGGTTGGGGGCCGTTTTGGCAAGGACTTGCAGAAATCCCGCTTGGCTCTCGGTCCTTACTGGTTGAAACGGCCCACATCGGTATGACAACCACGCCGTTGAAATACCGTTCTTGAGCGGCAGCCCGCCTTGTCTTGGCTCGGGATGGGATTGGTCAGGTCGCGTGGGAATGAGGACAGAGTGGTCCGTGCAATCGCCAAGGCCTCATGGGGGCCGAAATTCCATCGAATCACGATGCTCCAAGGAATGCGGTCCTCGCCTAGGGTAGGAAAAGGATGGAAGGAAATTCGGAGCCCTACGGAATGCCACTGTGGAACCCCGGCAAGTGAGTTGAGTCCTGCGTGGGTACTGGATAGGACTAGGCGGCTCTATTGGATGGATTCGACAGACAGACAGAAAGACATGAAAAGGCAGAGAAAAAGGCGGCTGCGCATTTTCTGTCCAACTGCATACACGATACTAGGGAGTGTAGGAAGAAGCTTTCTAGGCTAACACCACTGCTGCTAGGCAGCATCGTCCTTTTTCTCCATCTTGTCACTGGATCAGGAATAGATGCACCTCTCCGGGGAACCTGTCGTTCGTTCACTTTGCGGCTGCATGCATGATGGACATCACAAAAGATCATCGTCACCAAGTCCCCCAGTCGTTGGTTCCAACGCTACATGCAAGTCTTAGTGGCGGTCCCGCATCTTCAACGAGGCTGTGGCTGTCCTCAATGTCAATTCTTTTTTTTTTCTCGATTGCCGTCATTGGTGCCCTCACTTGCCGTTGATGCTCATGTCATCTTTTTCAGCTAGACTGTGATTCTGCATCATTCCATCTATAAAGGCCTGAGATGGCCTGCTTCCCCAGGATAGGACGAGACCCCCATCCCACACACCCACACACCCCAAATCCCTATAAGGCTGCTGGCTGCCTGCATATACCGTTTTTGAGTGCGCGGACCACGTACCTAGCCGACTTACACCCGCATACGCCTCACACACCCATATTCCCACCCATACTTCGCCGCACTAGACCTTTCCCCGTCCTCGTCTCCCCCTCCCCCGCACTAGGAGTCATCCTTCCTGGCGTGCCTTATAAACCAGATTGTCCTCCTCTCACTTGACCACACACGATCTTCCTGTCAAACAACTTTTTTCTTTGGAATTGGTGAGTGAGTCTATATGTGTGTATGGTCCATCGTTGCCTGGGCAAGCAGTTAACGCTCCTGACCCAGGACATTCAATTTTTTGTCCCGTATTGTTCATCCCGTCTTCGAGTACACATGGCTTCCAACATGGAAGTGAGCGCGGCGTCAGCTGCGTCTCATGTCTGCTCTCATTGCAAGAAGGCATTCGCACGCCTCTGTGATTTGAACAAGCATGCAAAGTCCCACAGCCGCCCATACAAATGTCAAGTTGTCTCGTGCAAATATCACGAACACGGCTGGCCAACGGCAAAAGAGTTGGAACGACACATCAACGACAAGCACTCACTCTCACCAAAAACCTATGCCTGCCTGTACCAACCTTGCGCCTACCGATCAAAGCGAGAATCCAACTGCAAACAGCACATGGAGAAGGCACACAAGTGGAATTACGTCCGAAGCAAATCCAACGGCAAACGATTATCAGACCAATCTCCCGAGTTTGCCAGCTATCACCTCACGCCCGAAGACGTCTCCATGGTAGATCGAAGCCCATCCGGTTCGTCCATCTCGCCACAGCCTTTCCTCGGACCACAACCGGGCATGGACTTTGTGCTTTTTGACGACCAAGCGGACGCTTACGGCGAAGATGACGACGACAGCAGCAACAATTACACCTTTCAAAACCAAGCACCAGATACATACATTCCATGGACCTCACCAACCACTCGTGTGAGGAAAGCCGAGAACTTCATCCAGGAATTCACCCAAACTTACAACGGCGTTCTCAACACCAAACCTGCCGATGGCAGCTTTCAACACGATGCACTTTTGGACCCAAGACTGGCTTACCATTCACCGCTGAGCATACAGACCTACCAGTCAAGCGACGACCACAGCGTCATCGGAGAGCCAATCATCAAGATGGAATCACCCATCACTTCGATGAAGTCATATTCTCCTATAAAACGAAAATACGAGCCAATGGATGGGACGTCGCAAGAGTCCAAGCCATCAAGCACTCCGGCCTACGAAAGTGCTATTCCCCGCCAGGCCTCTCTGGCAACTCGGGCACCATCAAAAACCCCGTCATCTCATCGACGAGAAAGCTTTGGCGAAGACAGCCGTCGTCCAGACAAGAGGCCAAGAATAGACCCAACCGAGAACTTTACCGACACGAACATGCCCGACATCTTTCGATATGCTCATCCACACATCTAGTAGGTATCATCCCCATATTCAGAGAGAGAGAAAAGGCGAGCTCGCCGTTGCTGACTTTTACAAGTGACAGGGATCAAAAAGAAACGTTTTCTCCGTGCCACACCCTACACCGAGACATTTCGACTCTGGTGTGAGTAATCCTTTTTTTGTCAGATAAAAAAAAGAAGCCCCAATGGTGCAGTTTCGTAGCCGAGGCTGACACCAACAAAAAAAATAGACGACACTTGAGCAGACCAGCTCACAAGTTCAACGTCACCGATCGTTACATTTCATCTTTCGACCAAGAAGAGGGGTATCCTCATCCAAGAGTCGGTGTTTGCCGATGGTGCTGGAAGACGTTTCCCGACCGACCGTCGTTCTTTGCTCACGTTTCTTGTCCATGCGAGAAAGTCTCGAAAGGAAAGCGAGAGAAATGGAGGGTTTTGCTTGAGAGTTTCACGCCTCTTGTCAGCGACGTTGTCTCGCCTTCACATGAAGGGTCAGATTTGGTTCAGGAGAGTGAGGAGGAGGGATGGAGGCAGTTATCTCAGGGTTTGGAATCTGAGGACGGCGGCGGTCAAGTCTGCAGATCACCACCGACTTCTGTTCCGTCACCTACTATTCTTTATCCTGCAGCAACCCCCGGTACTGTCGCTTTCGTTCCTGTCAATGAACACCGCAGGTTACAGAAGGAACATGAGCAACTGCGTGAACAGCATCAGTTACTTGGTCAGGTGGCGAAGGTATTGGTTGCTAGACAATTGGAGGAGAAGAAACAACCACTTGATCCGAGGACGAGCATGTTGTTGGCTGCTATTTCTGCTAGCGCTTCTTCTTCGAAGCCAGGCGATTCAGTCTCGGTCAGCGGTAACTCTGATCAAGATAACCTTGTCCAACACATGGACTCACAACGTACCGATCATGTGGATATTCAAGGACTGATGGAGGAGGTTGATGAAGTGCACAAGACTTTGTCTAGACAAAACTCGGGGATGAGCACGGCGTCAAAGTCTACTGTTCATCATGTTAGGAATAGTCCTCCGCCGTTTTCTGTTGCTGGCGCGGGTGCTGGGGGTTGTACTTCTCATGCTGATTCGGGGTATGGAACTGAGCACAATAATAATGGTGGGAAACAGCAGCAGCAGCAGTTGACGGCAGTGGAGGAAGGTCAACATTTTTTTGGTGATGCAATGGTTGATGTTGATGAGGGGCATAATACGTTTATGATGGAATCTCAGGGAGGTGTTTCTACGGGAACAGGGGTTGCTTATGATGGGGGGTTTGAACTTATGGTTAATGATGACGATATGGGTGTTGTTGTGATGCCTGGGGGGTTTGATGATTTTTCTGTTGTTGCTGATACGTTTGAGTTTGGTCTTGGGAATTAAAGCGGGGGGGTTTTTTTTTTTCTTTTTTTCGGGGGCGGGTTTTGGAGCGTGTTATTTATTTTTTTTGGTTTCTCTTTGAACCGGTTTTATTCCCAACTCTCATCTCATCTTTTTCCTTGGGAGCGACTTTTTTTTTTTTTTCTTTTTTTTTCTTTTCTACAAAGATCTCCATTCTTTTGGGTGGTTGGATTGGATAATCTCCCTTTTTTCTTCTTTTTCTTTATTTTCTTGGAAACTCTCCTCGATCTCTATTCAAATCTTGATTCATTTCTCATTTCTAAGCAAAACTCAAACAAACTCTGGAATATATACTATATTGGGAGGAAAGATTGTAACAGATATCATTTCTGTCTGGGTTAATAAACGAGCAGGTTCTCGGTTCTTATATATCTCTTTTTTTTATTTTATAAAAAAAGAGTAGTAATAACATCAAGACAAAAAAAAAAGAAAGAAAGAAAGAATCGTGTTTAAGCGATGTATATTTTAAAGACTATGAAAAAGCATCTTTTATTTTTGTTTATTTTTTGATGTTTGAATGTTTGCCAGGCTATTTTAGAATCCGTAATCCGTAATCTGGAGAACACACAAACACACAACCAGCTTCATCATCAAGGACAACTACAAACAATAAAAGCTAAACTTTCCAGTCCTCTCAAAATAATACTATAATAAGAAAAATACATCTAAAAATGTAACTATACTTTGTCAAACAATTATAACATATCTTCCGTCCTCATCAGTCTCGTCCTCAACTCAACTCTCTACAAACACTTGCCATACCCACTCTGACACCCTAAAATAGCCAAACAAGCGATAGTATTTGAACTGCACCTGTTTGAAGGTCCACAGCAGGTACCAAATCGGGATCCGTCGCAGGTTTGTTGATAGTCTGGTCCGCAGTCGCCTTCTGTGCTTACTTGAAGACCTGGGGGGGTTTGAGTTGGCTTTGCGGTTGCTTTTGTTGCTTTTTTTCTGTGTTAGCGAGACACGAGAAAATGATTGGTGTAGAGCAAAAAATTAAGAGAACTTACAACTTGGAGGAATCGTACTTCTTGTGTTGATTGTTGTTTTGCTTGTAAGGGTTGGTGGGATCGTGCTTCTTGTGTTGACTGATGAAGAAGAAGGAGGGATTGTACTTCTAGTGTTGATGGATGACGAAGGAGGTGGGATTGTGCTTCTGGTGTTGACTGTGGATGACGGAGGAGGTATCGTACTTCTAGTGTTGACAGATGAAGAAGGAGCAGCAACACCATCACACCTCCCCCAAGAAGGTTGACATCCATTAGCCATAGCACAATAATCATCACCTACTCCACAAAACCCATCACCAGAACAACAAGTCCCAAACCTCGTCTGGCCGAGACAAGTAATTCCGTTTCCGCAGGAGCCGTCACTGCTAATCCCGGTCTTTGTAGGAACGGCAGCCAAGGTTGTTCTTGTTGGAACTCCAGACGAAACTGGCTGTGATGGACCATTCCTGTACCAATTCGCCTTTGGATCACCGAGACATTCTCCTACCGTAACAGCTTGATACCCGTTTGAGTAGAGGGAAGTCAAGATATAATCGGTTAGATTATAAACCACTTGCTCGTGAATATCGTGTTCAATCTGCAGGAAACTGTCCTCGGAAGGATCAGAGGTACGAATGGCTTTATCCCAGATATTCTTGGAGTTTTGGATCTTTTGTGGGGTCTCGTTGATGTAACCTGCTGTGTCGAGATCAAAGTAAACGGCGTGATAGCCCAAGTTTGAAAGAACAGTTTCGCAGGAGGAAGGACAGATGGAATATGGAGGACGCATGTAGGTAGGGAAGAAACCCAGGATGGAGTTGAGGGCGATTTCGTTCCAGACCATTTGGTTGGTGAATTGCGTGGTTGATATGGCAGAGGCATTCTCGTGAGACCAGGTGTGGGATGCGATTTGGTGGCCTTCTGCGTGCATTCTCTTGATGATTGCTGGATATGGGGTTGATGGGTCGTTGATTTGGCCCTTGCCGATGTTGTTTCCGGTTATGAAAAAGGTTGCTCTTGCTCCGTAGCTCTTTAGCTTGTTCAGCAGATCATTGGTGTAGAGGTATGGTCCGTCGTCAAAAGTGAGGGCAATGTCTCCGGAATTTACGCAGTCATATATGCCGGCTCCGCCGTAGAGAACTTTTCCGTTCTTGGGACGAGCGACTCCTGATGTATCTGCGCCGCTTGGTTTTTGGTTCTATTGAGGCTTGTTAGTAAAATGTTTATGCCAACTGATAGACAGGAGGAGACTTTACCCCATCACATCCAGAACCGTAGCTTATTTGACAATCTGGAGCTGTACAGTAGTCTCCACCCTTTCCACACCAGCTGTTCTTGTTGTCAGCTAATATTTTGCTTAGAGGGAGAGTAGAGATCAAACGTACCCTGCTGCCGAACAACAGTATCCTTGGGCACAACTTCCGGCACTACCACCGCACTTGCCATTTGTGTTTTGTCGTTTGTCTAGACTTTGGGCTTGTCTTTGTTGTGGACCGTATGTCTTTGTAACTGTAGCCTCGTGAGCTGCCATCTTCCAACGTGCCACAAGCCCAGAGAGAAACTTTCTTCCTCCCAGGAGTTTGGGAACGTGTTGTCCAACATGGTCATCGTGGGCAGTTACCCACCCGACTGAGGCAGCAAGGATGGTTGTTGAAAGCTTCATTCTGGCTGATACTGACCAGACATGTACGAAGAGCTGAAGGAAGGGAGAGAGAACTCGAAAAAATAAAAGTTCTTTACAGAGCCTTTTCAAGACGTGATCACAAGCTTCAGCTCGTCCCAAAAGTGGCAATGGACCTTGCAGGTACACGCAGTAGGGTTACAAGCGAAACCAATAAGTAAAAGACTGATGGAAGGGTAAGCGGGTAATATAAATATAAAGAATTGAATGATACCTTGACGGGAAACGCGGCCTGTTCAGGTCATGGAACCCTCCAGGTTGCGTTCTTTTATATTGATGTCCATCTCCGTAGACTTGATCAGCTCGGATTGCCGAAGCATGCTGTAAAGAGGTTTCCTGGTATTTTGCAAAGTCGAATCCCGCGGCCCGTGTGACGGAAAAGTAGACGGAGAACCCCAAAGAGAAATATCACCACTGCCTCCTTTTCTGCCACCACTTGGGGGCCAATGGCAAAACCAGAGCCCGGGATTATTTCCACAATAGTCGGAAGTATTCACAGATATTCATCTGGTGGAAATAAAGAAAGATATTGAATCAACGCAAGCTCAATATCTGATCCTCCACAACCGGCAGTGCGGATAGTATCACCCAGTGTTTGTAAGTTTTTACAGACCCGGAAGTAACTGGAAAACAGTCAAAATACGGCCACTATGCCGATCTAGGTGGGGTTAAAGGGGACATTAGAAGAAGAGTTCTTCCGGAAGTCTTCAACCCGAACAACAAATATCCAAGATGTGTCGTATGACAGCATAGCGTAGGAATATTGATTCACTTCAGCAAACAACAAAAAAAAAAAAAAGGATTCCACGTTACAATGATCAGCCGCAACGGCCACGGCCATGGTCACGGTCACGGCGACGGCTGATGATGGCCTTGTCAGGTCGCTTCCCGGCAGATCTCGCAGACGCCGGCGTTCTTGGTGTTTCTTGTCTGGAAAGCTTGTAGTGCTTGTTCTTTTTTGTCTTGGAAGATGACGCGGCAATATTATTATCCAGAAGTTGGGGTAAAAGAAAAAAAAGAAAAAAAAAGAACGACGATATTGTATTTTGGCTGAAATCAATTCCCATGGTAACGGTGGAACTACGGAACTGGCGGGTTTCCAGGTTGCAGTTGAAATGGTTTAATTTTTTGTGGGAAGATGGAAGGAGAAAAGATTAGTTACGCAACTCAATTAAAAAAATTCAGAAAAAACTGGAAACTTTGAACTCGGCGCCTTCAACTAGTTGCAGCATCGGGTGTGGGGGGAATCTTGTGAGGATGTCACGACTTCCCAAGATGTGCCAATCATGCCCCGGTGGTGCAGATGATGCACCGCCAAAGTCTAAACTTCAATCCATAAATAAAAGAATTGAAGCCCAAAAGTTCTTGAATTGGACCTTTTGAACCAACAAATCTGACCTGTCACTTGAGTGAGTGAGTGTGTGTGTCAGATGCCTATTATACAAAACTCCTTGACTCCATCCTACTCCAATATATACCACCCGTCGCCAAAATCCAGTTTCCAGACTTTTAATATTTAATACAACAAGAAAAAAATACTCCGACGACGCGAGTGTAACAATACCCCAAAAGAATATATAAAAAAAGCAACCTTACCCCCAATGTCGTGACACCAAACAAATCGTCGTTATCGTCACCAAAGTGGTGATACCTGGTAACGTGGCATGCATTATCCATTATCCAGCGATGATGCTGCCCTTCTTGTTGTCTCCTTTGCAACGCTCCCTCTCCAGCTTCATATCCATGATTAAGCTAATCTCTGGGCAATAGTTGAAAATCTTCTTCCTCTGATCCGGATCCTCCCAAACGGCCGCGTTGATACCGTTCCCGCCGTCTCGGATGTGGAATCCCATCGAGTTCTCAAAGTATACGTCCTCGACGGTGAACGCTTCTTCAACGCCTTTTGCAGTTTTTGCGCCCGGCAAGACATAAACACGCTTGCCAAACCACTCGTCCTCGGGCTCGGTATCGTTCAGTCTGTTCTGGAAACTGAGCACTCGTCTGATGGCTGATGCCCGTCGAAGGGATAAGCCGCCGTTGCCCGCGAAATGGTCATCCGCTCTTCGTGGCGCCCCAACAAAATCCCAGTGCAGCCATTCGTCAACGCTCATCTCAGAGTTGGCACACAAAATGCTGTCGGCCTCGTACTTTAAAATCCACTCGGCAGTTGGCATAAACTCGTCATAAAATCGTATGTCGGTCAATGTGCGATAAACCCCTTCTTTGGTGCCGATATCCCACGGCTCGGGCAGCACCATCAGATCCAACTTTCCAGCAACCTGTTGGTGTCGGATAGCGGCTGCTTCAGCGACACCGGCTACGCTCTTCTCAGAACCGATGAAAAGAAAGCGCCAGTCTGGCGGAACCACTCCAATCATGTACAGAATGTGCGGCACTAAATGGGGCAGCGGTCTCGGCTCGATCAATAGGGCCACCTTTGAGATGTTGTACATATCGAGCGGGTCAGTGTCAACTTCCCAGTCGACTTTTATTGATGGTATTTTTTGAATCGCCGAATTCAGCTGCGCGCTGAAATGTGCCTTGATGGCCGGCTTGTAATGTGGAAGGAGTGATGCGAACCACCATCTGGCGACTGTCAGCGACGATCGAGCCCGAGACGCCATTCTTCTTCAACCTACGTTATTATTAAAGATACAACCAAGAATATTTTGGCTTTGGTAATGGCAAAAGCGCTCGTGATCCCGCCGCCCGGTGACGGGGAGGAGGATCTTGTAGAAAGGACCGCCATGGTGGGAAACTTTTGGTGGAAAAAGAAGAAAAAAAAAGCGACAAAAAAACGTGTTCAAGATAGCTGACTTTCTCTTTTCTATCAGTTATCTGCAGAGGGTTGCTGAATCTTCGTGCGACATGATGGACGTGGGGGATTCTAGGGAATGAAGTTGAAAGAGCTACAATGGCACAAGTTCCACGGATACGAAGACAGGCATTCAAAAAGATCAGATTGGCGGTAGAGACATTGGTTTCAAGTCTCAAGGGTCACCTCTCTCGAAGAATTCCAGATGGTGGACATGAGCAAAGGGAAGCGCCATATCAATGACAGGGGTGCACGTCAGCCTCGACAGGATTTGGTACTTGGGAGGTACTCGCGGTGTTTTCAGGGGGTCAAATTCGGACTAATACGAGCCAACGACAGAGCATCAATCTGCAGAGCTGAAGTCCGAACCCTGAAACGAACATTGCAAGCGGAGATTGACCCATTGAACAAACGCTGCTGCCTTGCGACATTCTCCATCGTCACGTTTTAGAAATTCTTATGCCCAAACGACCGACAGAAAGATGCTTTTCGCAACAGAATGTCTCTCTGATATATACTACCATGTAAGTGACTAGCATCTTGGCATACGAGTGGCCTGTGTGTTTTACGTACCCTACACTAGTGTAGAGGACAAAGATCAACTATTTCATCAACTAGACAAGGCCTTGGGAAGAATGTGGCTGGCTGCTCAGAGACAGCCGACATTTGGGGCTGTAGGTATTTCACCCCTTTATTCTGCACAATGCATAAATCTCAGACGAACCAAGAGTGGTTTTCTGGGCAAAAATCTCACCCATCATGTCATACCAAGGAGCCGCAGCAAGGAGAAAACTGGGTTCGAGTCAGCAAAGGGTTACACAAAAGGATTTGTGGAACTTGAGTGTTTGCCCTTCGACTTGGTGACTTGCCAGGTTACGTGGAATGACAAGCATTTTTATCGACATGCAATGGAACCAAAGATGTGGGAACACGAGGCTCGACCAGCCAGTGACAGAAGGGCGGGAGGAAGGATGGCACGGGTACCACGGCTGCCCTGGGTCAAAAAAAGAAATAGATCGCCAAAAACCTATTGTCAGCTTTACCGCTTCTGGAAAATACTCGTGGCACAGCTGCTTCAAGATAAGCCCAAGTACCTTGGAGGTATCTTTTCTTTGAGAGAGAGAGAGAGAGAGGGGTCGATTTTTGATCTCCTTGGTTGGGGGGAACGTACGGGCGTAATCTTCGTTCTTTTACGCGCTGCTAATTCAGGGCGCGTGCGTGTCCTGACATTCCAATTCCTTCATTCTCTCGGCATCCCTTTTCTCTTTCCTAATTCACATCTTGTCGTGTTTGATGATGATGATGATGATGGATCATGCCGCTTACCCATGAACCAACAACTCAGCCTTTCTACGGAGTACCCATCTTGAACGTATCATTCGGATTATCGGCTCCTTGTCTGTGTAACCGGGGCACAACCGAGTTTGTAAGACGGGGCGAACAAAAAGTATGGAGAGGTTTCGAATTTCCCACCTTAGGGAATCTGCTGGCGAGGCTGCTGGTCTGCTTAGGAATCGCTTCAGTGAGAATCGAACAGCGCTTGGTGAAGTCAACATGAGTGAAAGGTGGCAGAAGGGGAAACTCTTGGCCGTTGCGCTATGGGGACGAACGAGTAGGAGGGTACGAATGATTGGGGCGACGTTTTTCTTTTTGTAAGTTATTTTTTTTCCTGCTCTTCGCATCTCAAGTCTAACTCTCGATGTGTCTTTCCAGAGCACTTGCAACCTATCTATCCCACATCGTAATCCAACAAGCCGCCGTTCCTTTACCGACTGTGTCGTTTCAATATGGAAAAGAGGTTATCAAACCGAAATTCAATCACTCCAAAGTCGCTTTGCTCATCGAAAACCGACCAAACCCAATTCTGGCCCCCTTGATGCTTCACTTTATCGGGGTTGTCCCTCCAGATTGGAGATTCCGCTTCATGGGCTCGATGGAATCCGTAGAGCACATCAACAAATCCGCCGCCATCAGATCGCACGTCAAAGCTGGAAAGTTGGACTTGACGTACATCCCCAGCAACATGACCACCGGCTCTCAGGAAGAAATTTCCAGGTTTCTGACCAACCTTTGGCTGTATGAGACCGTCTTGCAACCTGCGGAATGGTTGCTCGTTTTCCAAACAGACTCTATCCTCTGCGCCAACTCCAAACGCAATTTGAACGAATACCTCGACTACGACTGGGTCGGTGCCCCATGGTCTACAAACGCTAGGTACGGAGGCAACGGCGGTCTTTCCCTGCGTCGCGTCAGCGCCATTGTTGAAGTCCTGCGAAACCAGAAACGTGTTGACGGATCTGATCCGGAAGATGTCTGGCTTTCAGATAGATTGGGTCATCGTCCGGGAAGCAAAATGGCCAACGGAACCGTTTCCCTTGCGTTTTCGGGGGAACAATACCAAGGGCAAGCAGTCGATATCAAAAAGCCGGTTACGAATCACGAAGGAGGGGAAGTAGATAATATCACTCCGTCCAACGTGACTGTTCACTCTAATGATACGGACGTCTTGACTCCCGCGCCGTATATTGAAGGGGTTGACGACTGGAGACAAGGGTTTTACGAACCGATGGGGTATCATACTGGTGGTGGAGGTGCGTATTTGCATAGTCAGGTTTGGGGCACCCCGGAGAAGAGAAAACATATTTGGGATTATTGTCCGGAGGTTAAGATGACGTTGAAGATGGATGCGAAGAAGTATGTGCCGGGGGATTGTAATAGGAATTGGAAGAGGTGGGATCAGGGGGAATTAGAGGGGAGGGGAGAGTTGATGGGGGGGTATGAGACTGAGGTTATTGATGGGGTTGAGTATCCTTTGTTGAGGGGGTTGATTCCTTTTTGATTGTCATTTTCTTTTGCGTTGTTTTAAGTACATGGCGTTTTTGGGTGTGGAGCTGCATGAGCCGAAGGGAGATGGATAATTGATTTGGCTTAAATAACTGTATTATTATTTTCTTATAAGACGGGTTTAAAAGCAAAGAGTTGTAGTTCAAATAAGAAATATATATCTAAAAAAGGTCATTAAAAACAGACTACTTGGGGTCGGTTTTCTTGGTATATGTATGTACATGAACATGCATACAAGACGTTTGTTTCTCAAAGGGGTTATAAAACAGGGAAAGAAGACAAATACCAAGAAATTTGACTTAGAACCTAAAACTGACCTCCTTCCTTATAGGGAGGGGTACTCACAATTGTTCTTTCAAGAGGAGTTGTTTTCTCAAAGGAATAAGTTGTAAAATTGGCATGTGTGAAGAAGATAGTTACCCAAGACTTTTATAAAAGAGGCAACCTGAGCAAATGATAAAAACCATAGCTTTGAGGAGGTAGGTTAGTTTAGTTTGAACAAGAGAAGAGGCCAGAGATAGGAAGAAAAAGAGAGGAAATAATTAAACCGTAATAAAAGGGTTCATGTGGCAGAAATGCGTAAAATTAATATAGAAATAATGGTTTATATAAGCCTCATTATGCAAAAGGAAAAAAAAGGTAAAGAGAGAAACGAATCTAGGTGTGGTGGTGCATAATTATGCGAAACCAGCCAGACACACAGAGATCCATCAGTTATCTAGCAGAAAAAAAAGAAGAAGAAAACAAAGGGAAAGAGATAGAGAGAAAGAGAGAAGGTTCTGAAAAAAGTCAACGGCATTATCACCATTAATAAAAACTCTTCTAATAATACAAAACTTTTTCTTTAGCTAATAAGAAAAAGAATTACCCAAGATTTCACTTTTCGGGTTTGAAAGGTGAAATAAAAAGAGAGATATATTAGTTATGTAAGACCAGAGATTTTAGTTATGGTAATGCGGGCGGGAGGGTATGTGTGCGGATATGTACATGTACATGAGTGGACATGGCGGGTATGTACATATATCAAGGGACAATTGACAGGGACATTTCACATGACACATACATGAATAGGCTACGTGCGTCTGCTGTGAAAGCTGAGGTTGATCACATATGCAGGGACCCGCGAACCCAGATGATGTCTCTGGAACTTAGTTTCAATTATAGTATTAGTTTCGTTCCTGCTGCAGGGCTAATGCTGTGTTTTCGTTTCCGTTGACTGTATTCTGTAACTGGCTCTGTGTCTCGGTATTACCTACTTTTGTATCTTCCCCCCTATCTTGTATTGCTGTCTTGACTCGGTTGTTTTGTCCCTCTCACTGTTATAACTGACTTCTGTGTTTGGAATTTTGTGTGTCTGTAATATATATCTCTCTCCCTCTCTCAATAATTCTCTGCTAGTAATATGGGTTAAATATTAATCTATCTGTGAATGTTACATATTCTGTCTAGCTAAGTAAAGTATAACTATTGTTTCAACACAATCAAGTGGGTTGCACCGTTATTTATATGACACCTTGGTCCCACCGTATATTAAAAATCAAGTCTATAAAATGTTTTACATGAGCCATGGCACACAAAATTTGGTCGGGTGATAAAAAGATGTTTTGCTTTCTTGTTGGGGACAAAAGGGTGAGAGAGTATCAGTCAAGCGGCAACCAAAAAAGAAGCAAAAAAGAAAAAAAGAGTTGACAGATTGGGACATAACTTCGTGCATATGTGTGCTCAAGAAAAAGAAAAGGGCAAATTAAATAAAAAAAGACTAACAGTTAAAGTTTTTGCTCTACTGCATTGATATCTTTACTCCTCAACAACAACACGCATAAAACGGACAAATTTAATACCCAAGTAGTAACCAACTTAAAACCCCAGATATTTGATATTCTTATTAACTTTTCAACCTCCTTTTTTCCCTCGCCAAAAAGTACCCTGCAAATCTTCACACATTAAACATACAGTTCTACTCTCCACCATAACAAACATTAATTATACCCTTTCAAAACTTACAAATACAATGATTCATTTATACCCCGAAAAAAAAAAAAAACTTTCTCACCCCACACTCGACTATAAGTTATTTCCCCCCTTACCCCCTAACAGCATTAGCAACCATCCCCCCAATCTCCCCAAACAAAACCCCCTTAAAAACAGCCTCCCCAACCTCCTCACCCCAATGTCCAGCCCCCTTCAAAACCTTTTTCCAAGCCTCCTGCTGCCTCTCATTCAAATCCTCCCAACTCTTTCCATCTCCTTCCTCATCAGTCTTAACTTTAACCTCACCGCTCTCCTCATCCGCGTGCAACACAACCGGCTGCTTCTGCTGCTGATATTGTTCATCCTGCTGTTGTCCCAAAGAAGACAAAATATACTCAGTCAGGATACTTGCCCCCGATTGTTGTTCTGGTGGTTCTGAATATATACCTCCGTTGTTTTCAGTCGGAAAAAACCGAGAACTAATATGCCAACTCTCAGGCAAGAATTTCCTTGTATGCAATCGTGGCTGAGCCAATCCGTTCATTTCCAAAACTCCCTGAACGAGAATCGAGGCAATCAAGGCAAAGATGGCGGTAAAGATTAAGAGGTGAGAACCGGTTCTTGGACCGTAGGATTTAAGGGCGAGGACGTAGCGGGGGGGTTTCTTGTTTGAGGTTTGGAGAGAAATCTTTTTGAGGGGTAGAGTGTGGATGACGAGGGTGTTTCCCATTGAGCCTATGGAAGCCAATTTGAGAGTAGAATTAGGGGTGGGCTTGGAGAAGGCGACTCCAGAGATTGGGGCAGGATGGACGTTTTTGAAGGTTGTGACGACGTGTAGCTTTGTGATGAGGGAGATTCCAGAGAGAGACTGATGTTCGAGCGTGTGGAGAGTGATGGAGTTTTGGTGGTCGGTAACCGCAATGACAAACTGGGCGTCTCCTTGAGGGGTTGAAGGTGTGAGGTTGCTGATTGCCAGACCGGTTGCTCGCTTGATGCTCTTGGGCAGCTGAGTGGACACTGCGAGACGGGCTTTTCCTCCGAGGGGCTCTGAGGGAGAGGGGAGACGGAAGCCCTGGAGGACTGCTCCTCCGGAATTGGGGATATTTGCCACTGCCAAAACAAAAGTTGGGGTGAGGTAACGGATTGAGCGAAAGATTGTGCGAGGGCGGCCGGTTGCATCGTCGTCTGGGGTGCTCCAAATGTTGTTGGGACCGTCGATCTTGTCTTTGGTTATGTTGAGGGTGTGGAGCTCGTAGTTGTCGCAGTAGATAAGTTGGTATGTGTCTTTTGAGATTTGTAAAAGGTCCATGTCAGTCGCTTCGCGGACGAGCTCGAGGTTTCCTCTTGGCTTGGGCGCAGTTTTTGGGCTGTCTGGCGCGGGGAGATCAAAGACGGATATTTGAGGGTCCTTTGATGTACCCGTTGCGACGGCTCCGATCCGGTTGGATATCCTCAGGAGTCTTTGGTATGCCTCCTTGTCTGAAGCTGAGAAGAGGGAAGTGCGCGAGGACTCAGTGATGTTGGTTTTCTCGGCGCTAAAGACCCTGAAGTGCTCATTCTTTCCCTTGTTGATATCATCCTCGCTCGAGTTGATGCCAGTATAAATGAGAAAGTCATTCTTTCGGCGGGGTCCGACAGCGATGGTGTTGACGCTGTCTTCATCGCGACTGAGTTCGATTTCGGAAACGATTTGGATTTCCTCCTTGGAAGTGTTTAAAACGGAGATTTTGTTACCAACGCCACTCCTATTGGCCCCACCACCACCACCAATTACCAGACGATTAGCATCCTCGGGGTCGAATTCGACGGCGTAAAGGGGGTACGAGAGCTTCAGCTCAGAGGAGGGTATGGCGGGCGCCATCGAGTTGTCGCGGGTACGGTGGGGTTGTTGTTGTTGTCGAGAACAAGAGGAGCTACGAAGCGGGACTTGGAGAGCCTGACAGACAGATTTTAAAGTATCGGGTATACCTCATGTATGAATACCCAACTTTTGTCGAGATGTTGAGGGAATGCGACACGTGGAGACAGTTGGTGATGGAATGGACCAGTCAAGTTCAAGCCCGCACTTGGGGAATCTTGGCGGCCTTACTTGACAGGGGTTTAGCTCCAAAGCCCAGCGCTGTGAAACGCTGGAATGACGTCTTTTCAAAAGTTACAGTGACATCCTGGAGCCTGACTTTTTTAAACTTTTTTTCATTTATTCATGACGAAAGAATAGAGAAAAGGCGAGACCGCTTGCTCAGATTCGGTCGCTTAACATACACACATTTTACACAAGAATAAAAAAATATCATGCCGCCATATTCACATGAATGGCCTTGACGTTGCAATACGCAGCCAACCCCGCCTCACCAAGCTCTCTCCCAATACCCGACTGCTTGATACCACCAAAAGGAATTCTGTAGTCAGAATCATTGCTGCTGTTGATCCAAACCATACCGGCCTCGATCTCCCTGGCAACTCTGTGCGCCCTCGTCAAATCCTTGGTAAACAGGGCCGAGCCAAGACCGTATGTGGTATCATTCGCCAACTCGATGGCCTCCTCCTCGTTCTTGAATGACACAATGGCAACGCAAGGACCAAAGATCTCCTCCCGGTAAATCTTCATTGTTGGCTTGACATCGGTAAAGACGGTCGGCGCAATGAAGAAGCCCTTGCCCTTGTGAGGAGCCGCCTCGCCACCCATAAAGATGGTGGCACCCTCTTCCTTGCCCGCCTTGATGTATCCAAGGACGCGCTCGTACTGAGTCTTGGTAACCTGAGGACCCTGGAATGTTGACTCCTCAAATGGGTCTCCAACAACCGAGATGTTCTGGATGGTTTCCTTAAACTTCTCGGTGAACTCGTCATACACCTTCTCGTGGACGAGGATGCGGGAGGTAGCGGTGCAGATCTGACCCTGGTTGCTCATGATGCCGATGTGGGACCATGTTGCTGCGAGGTCGAGGTCTGCGTCCTCAAACACAATGAGAGGGGACTTGCCGCCGGTCTCGAGGGTGATGTTCTTCATGGTGGCCGAGGCCATCTTCATGATTTCCTTTCCGGTGGCGGTGCTGCCGGTAAAGGCAACCTTGTCGACTTGAGGATGCTGCACGAGAGCAGCACCGGCTTCCCGGCCGTATCCGTTGATGATGTTGACCACTCCGGGTGGGAAGCCGGCCTCCTTGATCAGCTTGGCGACGTAGAGCATGGAGAGAGGAGTTTGCTCAGCAAGCTTCAGGACGACGGTGTTGCCGCAGCAGAGGGCAGGTCCCAACTTCCAGGCGGCCATGTCGAGTGGGTAGTTCCAGGGAATGATTTGACCGCAGACCCCGAGAGGCTCCTTGAGGGTGTAGGCGAATTTGGCTGGGCCGACATCGATGACCTGACCAAAGTTCTTGTCTGCGTAACCGGCATAGTACTTGAAGACGTTGATGACTTCTGGAACGTTCTCGGTGAGAGCAACAGAGTAAGGCTTGCCGTTGTCGAGAGTCTCGATGGTGGCAAGAAGTTCAGCGTTTTGTTCCACCAGATCGGCCAATTTGCGCATCAGGTTACCGCGGTCTGAACCAGAGAGACCCTTCCATGATGGGTCCTTGAAGGCCTTGCGGGCTGCGGATACTGCCTTGTCGACGTCATCTGAAGTGGCGGCATAGACGGAGCAGATTTCCTCTTCGGTTGTGGGGTTTATGGAAGCAATCTTTGATTCATTGCTGCTCTTGACGAATTCATTGTTGATGAAGAGACCGAGTGGTTGAGACCAGGTCTTTCCATTTGGAGCTGTGATCTCTACCTCCATCTTCAAGTTGTGTTGTTTGAGTCGAGTAGATATTGAGAAGCTGCGTGATTGTGATTTGCCAAGAAATACAAATAATTGTAAAGATGGCCTCACAACAAACCGTGATGAAGACCGGAACATGGCCATCTTTTATATGTACAACTCCCCCTCCCTCACACACCCTATATCATCATCGACCCCTCCTTTCCGTGATGCAGTTATCCAATTGATAAAGCCAATGATAAGCGCGTGTTTGTCACATGGAATGCGGGGATCGACTTGATGTTCCCAGATTTCGAGGACTTTTTAGCCCTTTTCGGCGGGTTGCAGATGTATTTATTGCTATGATTCCCGGTGGACTGGACCCGAAGTGTTCAACGATAACCGGGCTTTGTGAGGGGCTTATCGGTTTCTTGAATTAACTGACCAATCATTTCACAATAAAAATAAACCGGGGTGAACCAACGTCCAATAAAACGACCCTTGTTAGCGGGACCCTTCCGCTGGACATCCACCGCGTTTCCCGTCTGGTGACATAATGATAATTCGTTGCCTGTAAATGTGAGGTGATACCATCTCCATCATATTCTTTTAAATTGTCTGTGGATATGCGATACTGTCAAAAATCACAATAACTATTCAAAAATGATAATAGAAAAGATAGCGACGATGGAGTCGCCGTTGACACCGCCGTCACCTGTTTTCTCCGAGATCTTTTCCCTTGTTTCCCTCCTCTTCATCTCCATCATCGTCTTGCTCATCCAACGATATTATCTCCCATTACGAACAACACCAGCTTATTTACTCGTACCCATATTCTTTGCGCTATGGCTTCCTGCGAGTATGGTTTTGTTGGTCCCCATCGACCTGGCCTCGAGCGCTACTGTCGATAATGATACTGCTGCCCGGGGAATTTGGTTACTGCCCCGCGCGCTCAAGGTGTCATGGAGGATAACTTACTGGTTGACGTTTGCTTTGACTTGGTATGCTATACTCATAGACTGTTGCTCCCACTCTATTGCTAACATCCCTTTTCAGGTTCATCCTCCCAATCCTCGCCGAGTACTCCGATTCAGGCTACCGCGAACCAAAAGCCAAAGTCCTCGACTCCCTCAACGCAAATGCACAATACTACCTCATCGTCTTTGGGTCCGGGGCCGTAGGCCTCATCTACGTCCTCATCTCCTACGGCCACTTTTCCGAATCCCTAAAAAGCACGGTAATGGCGCTTGCCTATTGCTGGGGTTTGATACTGGCCATATATCTTATGGGGCACGGTCTGGTCTCTATACCCCGGCGTCTGTTCCGAGATGCAAACATCAGCGGGAAGCTGCGCCGGATACAGACTCATGCGCCGAGTGTCTACGAAAAGATGGAGGATGCAGAGATGGATCTCGAGGATTTGGAGCTACAAATTGCGGAGCTGAGCAGGCGCAAGGGAGGCAGCGTTACCTTCTTTCAGGATTGGATTGAAGAGTTGGTTGATATGACTAATTTGCCCGAGTCTCAACCTGTTCGAACGAGGCTGGTTCGTGGATCGGGCGAACCGACTGCTTTGCCGAATGTCATTACGGAAAAGTATCTCGCTGAACTTACGAGACGGTTGATGAGAGCCAAACATGCGAGGTCGAGATATGTGAGCGAGTGGAATCGGTTGCTGGAGGATGTTGTCAAAACGCAGAAGATTATCGATTCTGCTGCGTCAAAGAAATTGGACTTTGGAAATCCTTCTTCGGCGCACACTGGGTTTTGGGACAGACACAACATCCTCACGCCGTATACTCGATACCTTTTGCATTATCACGTCGTTCCTTACTTGCGTTTGGGTCTCGGGGGTTTCTTGGCTCTGGCTTCAGCATGCATCATCTGGTCCGAATGCGTCAAAGGCCTACTCCCTTCCCTCTCGGTAATCAGATACTCGGTCGTTCACCACAAACTTGGCGACAAGGGACAAGTAGGCTTTGCCGGACAGGCAATTGCAGGATTCTGGATGCTGTACATGTGCGCCGCCGCTCTCATCTCAATCACAGAAGTCAAAGTGTGGAGGGGTCGAGCCCTCGTGAGACGTAACACTGCTCACGAATCTGCGTTTTGGTACGCCAGTCAGGTTGCAAGGTTGAGCGTGCCTCTGACGTATAATTTCATGACGTTTTTGGGGAAAGAATTGTACGAAGATACGGTATTTTACGACTTTTTGGGACAACTGATTAACCTCACACCTCTGGGCAAATGGTTTGATTATTTGTTCCCGGCATTCATTTTGGTTCCTGTATTTGCTACGCTGTTTGGTTTGTACGGAAAGGTTAGAAATGTGCTTGGGTTTGACGGCGGGATTGCTGGTTGGGGTGGGGATGATGATGAGAGTCAAGGGGAGTTGGGGTATTATGGAACTGGAACTTGGAGGGAGGGGAGAGATTTGATTGAGAGAGAGTTGAACGGGACTTCTGCTGCTATTAGAGGGAGAAGAGCTGATGTTATTGCCAGAGGAGGGAGCAGTGACGGCAGTTCGAGGAAGCCGATCCTGAAAATTCCTGGGTCGAGGGGGAGTGGTGGTAGAAGTTCTAATGGGGCTGGTCCTAGTACTCCTTTTGGAACGAGTCCGACGGGGACAGGTGGAGGTGGTGGACGGTATGTGGCTAATACTTCTGCTAGGAGGGTTGGTGGGCCGCCGTCCAGGGGAGGAGGTAATAGTAGGAGAGGGCCTGCAGTGTTGGATGATGAAGGGGATGATGAAGGATTCTTTGGGGCTTTGGGGCATCGGTTCAAGAATACGATTGATACGATTGATGCTCCTGAGTGGTGGACTGGGATGAAAAAGCCGAAGTGGATGAGTGGAGATGATGATGATGGGGGTTCTTCTTCGAGAGGGAATAATTCTGATGTGAGGAGGTGGTTTGGTGGTGGGAATGGGGGTGGGAATAGTGGAAGCGGTGGAGGGGGAAGGATTAGATTGTAAGAGTTTGTTTGTTTGCGTCTTGTTTTTTTAGAGATTTGTTTCGAAGCATTGCGATGATGGGATGATTTGGTTGATGGAAGGCGTTTGGCGTCAAACAAAAAGGGGTTTCATTCGTTTGGTATGTACTCCTGATGATTAGTTTGGGGGTTTATTATGGGATATTGTTTGTTTGTGGTAGAGATGAATGAATGAAGATTGTTTGTTTGTTTAACTGTATGCAGTATGTATGTTGTTTTTTTGTGTAGACAGTTGGCATTCATGATGACGTTTGGCATCAATGGAGTGACACTCAAGGAGGGGCGGTGGAGGGTTATTTTGAGAGAGAGAAAAGGTATAAGTAACACCCCTTTTGACACCTGGTTGATCACACAGCTGACAACAACAATATACTTTAAGCAGATTATTATTCTTCTTGTGTTTATATATACTCAACACAACAAATCGGTACGGTACATCTCTTCCCCTACTTCCTCACCTTACCTTACCTGTTCTCTATTCGGCCCTGTCTTGTCTCTGCACAGCGTATATCAACGACAAATGCTCACTAGATAACCTACACACTGCTGCCCTTCTTAGGACACACTCCCTCCTTGCTTTTTCCCTTCGTTTCTTTCCTAGCTTTTGCAGCCCATGCATCTCGGTCGTACCCGTGGCGAAGGAAGTCGTCTATCCTACTTCGTCTTCGTGTAGAGAAGCTGTTTCTTGGTCATGGTCTTTGTTCGGCGGCCGTTTCTGCAGCTCTAGCCCGAGGCGAGGTTCCCTGCGTTATTTCCATACGAGACAGACATCATTGTGTTTGCTCATCTTGCTCGGTCTCAAAGTTCAAGTTCTCGCATAGTTGCTTCTGCACTGATGGACGCCATCAAGGTGGAGATCATCGCTACGGACGTCGCTATTCATCGGCCACAACAACGCCTGTGTTGTCGGGGACTTCCATTACGGACGAATTGTATCGTCTCGGAGTCATTCAGTACCTACATAAATCGGTCAATCATGGTAGCTTTCCCCCTTATTATATCATTACGGTACCTTCTTTCCTTTCTGCGGCCAGCAAACTTTGCCTTCTCGACCAGTTCATCAATCTCAACAACACCGAAGTTGCCCCTATCAGGACTTTCATCCTCCCTTGCCTTTGTTTCTTGTCCTTCTACAACTATATCTCTTCTGTGGAGAGTCAATACTCTACTACACTCTTTCTTCCTTTCACTTCAGATATTTGATGGTTGGTTGTTTGGTTGCGGTTCATAAGGTAGCCGCCTCCGCAGCTATCCAATGGAAACTCACATATGGGAGAGGGTTTACCTGTTCTCGTTCCATCAGATCTGCATCTTCCACGTTAGCGTTCGATGTTGAGAAGGCAGCTTCCCATGAGCGGGCTGGTACCAAATAAAGATTCCATCCCAGAAGAACCTTTTGGCTAGCTCCCGTTCGGCCTCGTTGGGAGCCTGGGGCAAGCACTGCGGCGGTCTGTTCGCCCAACACCCTATATTCCTGTTCTTGGTATTGGATTTAAAGAACATGAGAGCCAACCGGAACGTTAGCCATGCTCGAATGAAGGGTTGGCGACTTTGAAAAAGCTGTCAAAAATCCTCCCCGGCTGCAGAGGGCACGCAGAGGCTGAGCAAGGCTGCGAACGGATCAGCAACGACGATGTTAGGTTTGTCATGGACGAATTGAGGTTTCTTTTTTGGTTGAAATTATTCTTTATTGAATGAGCTGACAATAATGGGTTTGGGCCAAATAACCATCACGTTATAGAGCATGTGATGGAGAGCCCATGGCGGATGACTCACACGGCACACAATCAAGCGATCGTCGTCTTGGATCCAGCGCATTGGAATATTATCTCTCTGGAGATGTGGTTACTTTTGTTTTCAACGACAGCATTGTACAAAGCCTGTTGCCGCTGGTGGATGAGCAGATTCTGCCGTCGTCGGAAAAGAGGGACTGCCTGTCAGCCTATTTTTTATGGTTCCTCCCTGGCTTCCCTTCTTCTTTATTTCTGCCGCCAACCAATGATCCCTTCACGACAAAAACACCTGACGTCGCACATGTGAGGACCCCACTTCCATCTACTTTATTCCTAGGGTTCTTCACTTCTGCAGTGATGTCAAGGACAGACCGTCGTTCACTTTGATCGACGTGTCTTACTAGCTGCCGAGCAACTTCTTTCACAACTGTGAGATTTCAATCTCGCGGTAATGAAGCCACGCAACACCAAATCCAAATGTTGTGAAGATGGAAGGATCCTTGCTGGTTTGTCTCGAAGGTGCCAAAGTATTGGGAAATCCATCCAAACGCCCCTTGCTCTGCTGGTAATTCGACTTTTTGCTATAGCCGCTTCGATTTTTGGGTTGACGTTTTTGGTTGTTGGGGAAGGTCATTTATCCCTGGCATGGAGGAAGAAGATAACTATTCTCTGGGACTCATTCACTACGCAATCGGCCATTCATGGTTGATCCTCAGCGTTCTTCCTTCCCCTTGGCTGTGATCACGATCTTTTTTCCGAGCAACGCCGTTTAGTGGGAACAAATGTTATTTCCTTCACGACGAGAGCCCCTGACGTAGCACATATGAGGACTCCTCGCTCCTTGCCTTTTTCGCTTGGTTTCTTCCTGTATTCTTGCTGCGGGGAGCTCGAAGCGAAGGAAGGGACAAGCAACCTTCTTCGATAGCGTCTTATTGTCCGGCCAGTTATCGTGTTTGTGGTCAGCCTTAGCAATGATATAATCTAGCAGTCTCCATTACTTGTCTTGTGCTGCCAATTCGACTATTTTTTACATCCGCTTTCGGGTTTTCAGTCATGCTTGGGGTTGGGCAAGGTCATGTTGTCTTTGGGATGGAAAAGGAAGACATCACAGCCTGGGACCTTTTCAGCACTCAACCAGCCAATAATCTTCTTCCTCAACGTTTTTTCTTCCCTCTTGGTTGTTATCATCACCCTTCCTTCACGACGAAAAACCCCTAAAGTAGCTGGCCAGTGATTTTCGTCGCGGAGGACTTATAAGATCCCGAAGTAATCATCACAGACTTCTGTCCACCGATGAAAGCCGCCCTCGAGAAGATCTTTCCTGATTCACAGCAACAGCTGTGTATCTTCCACATCCTCAAGAACCTGCTTCTCAACTCAAAGAAGAAGTGGATCAAGGGCGACGGCATCATTATTATCGATTCCGACGATGAAGAGGATCGCGAGCGGGTAGAATAGGAGTCTTTACCGGCCCGATCGACAATCAAGATCAGTCGTTTCTCGCCGATCTACAAGCCCAACATGATGGCGAGGGGGAAGGTGATGCCCCTCTTCCTACCGGCGACGATATCCTCCAGTCTGCTCCTATGTGGTGCTCTGCCGTCTGGGATTGATTCACCATACAGCCACCCATACATGAGACCCCCCTTTGCATGGTTGCCTGACGGGTGTTTGGATGGATACTGAGAAGGATTCCTCGAGGATTTTTGGCATGTTTTGGTTTACATGGGGGGCATTGTGCAAGTCTGCAAGAGCGTGAGTGGTGCACTATACCATATTATGACCCTGGTTATGCAGTTTTATTGCCACTACAGTCGCCGTTTGGCCGGCCTCGATTCCGACAACGATACCGACTTGGACAGCAACGACGACGACCCTGTCAACCATCAAATCGTCGTCACGGGCGGAAAAGGCACATATGGCTCTAGCTGAGACGAGCTCCAACACACATATTACCAATATTCTGCATCACTCAGGTTCCGAAACGGCGTTTTCATATATGGGGGGGCTTGTTCAAGGCGCTTCTCGCCTTCTTTCACTTGAAAGTTTCTGAAAGGATACCACGGGATGACTCGTTTTTAGGCGTAAAACCGACTTGAAGAGGTTGAATGGAGTATATACTACTTCCGTTTAGCAGGATACAAGTCTAGCTGCGCGCTGAGTGTTTGGATGGATACAAAGAAGTCCCCCCAGAGAATGTCTGAACGGATCTGTTGACCGATTCGGACTTCATCCCAGTTGGGGGTCCGAATAAAATGACTGACCAATCCAGATGGCTCTAGACTCGACAAAGAGTGAGAATGACGACGTGAGAAATATACGTCAAGATGGAAGAGGCTCGGGAATGCTAGGTAATCGAGGCTGCTCGTCATCTCTTGGGTCAACTGGGAAAAGTCATCTAAGAAATGGAGTAAGTACACTTTAGTTTTTAATTCCATTGGTTTTGGTATGGTTGTTCTCATTATACTTATCTACAGAAGGGCTCAATAAGTGGTGATGGAAAGGATGTTTGCTGCAGTCCTGTGTTTATTTTTAGTTTGAACGTATTGCGGACGTGTTCTCTTTAAAACCACTACCTTTCTCCTACAGACGTTGCACACATTTTAGGACTGGCCAGTCAAGAGATTCCAAACCTACAAGAATGAGCTTGAGCAAAAGAAATACTTTTTGACAAGGCAAGAATCAACAAAAGCCGGGCTGGCTTTGGTCGACTACTCTGGGAACTCGAAAGGCTCCTGAGGGAGATGGAGTTAACGAGCTATTACGTTGACGAGTATAATGGCGATTAAAGACCGGTTGAACTGGACACTAGTCCTGCTATTGGATGATTGTACCGGTAGAATTGGACGAAACATTGTCACGAGTCTACGAGTTTCTGCGGCTGAGAGATGGGTAGCTGAGATACTGGTGGCCACGCACCGCCCGCTCAGTCAATTGGTGGAGTTGAGATCAATTTACACCCTTAATCTTATTGACCAGTAAGTGCCCTCAGTCTAACATTCATTGTTATTGTATCTTAATTTCTATTTATGAACAGGAAGAAGAACTGCCGAGACAGCCAACAAAACCACATCAATCGGTGTTGATCCTCAATCAAGACAAATACACCCTAACCTAGACGTGGGTCGACTAGCAAGTATTCGTTTTAGTGTTCAACCCAGGATTTTTTTGCCGCATCGCTCTGTGGTGACGGACTTGACATTCACCCAAGATCGGCCAACTGGGAATTCTGGGAAATATCATTCCCATGTTAGTCAAGGTAAGTAATTTCATTCACAAATTCACTGATATCTTTGTGGTTGTGAGTTCTGACTTGATATTTATCTTCTAGACAAGGGCACGCACCTGGCAAAATGGATTGGAATGGCTCGCCGGATTTGCTTTCGAGGCTAGACCACGAGAAAATGAAGGCAAGAGGTGGTATATATACTTAACTTTTATCTTTCAGAAGATTTGTCTTCCCCAGCACCAACAAGATCCGATATGATGTCGTTCGGAATCCGCCCTGATTTCCTGGATTTAACCCATCCGGGGACGAAGTCGGATATTCGCCTGCCATCAAGGATTACGAATTATTGTTGGTACAGTGAGTATTGCTTTTTTTCCTTCCTTTTTTTGTTGTTGTTGATATTGCTTTTGGCTGGTTGATTGACTGAATATAGACAGGCTGCAAGATTTGGTATTTGTCACCATTCGAGAAGAGTCTCTGGATACCGTTAAGCACGATGCTCAAGATGGTGAAGTTAGTCTGTGTAAGTTATCTGCCCACAATACTTGGACTTGTAAGTTTTTTTTTTTTTTTCGTTTTATTATCCCTGAATTTTATACATGAAGAGAGCCCGGGTTCAAGAACTCGCTGACGTCAACCACGCAGACACACCCATCGACACCAATCCCATTTCCGATTATCAAGCCGAATGTTGCCCTTATGATTTGCAGATGAGAGGCGAATCCACAGTTATCATGTTCATGTCTCTCTCTGTGTGTATTGGAGAAAGAATTTTGCTCGGCATACTTCGCATTGAAGTGTACGGGACTTTTCTTTTGGGGCAACTTCTTGATGGAAATGAAGTAGTCAGGGGTTTATATATATTTAATCTTTTTTTACTTTTACAGGCGTGTCGGATATGAACCCACGATCACAAAGGCCAAAGATATTGGCCGAGGGCTTACATGCCATTCAGACACGGCTAAAATGTCTCGGTATCGATGCAGTAAGTGACTGATATTTTTTAATTTGAAAAGGAAGATAATTAATATAACTCGGCAGGTCTGGGAAGGTCACATGTTTGAGACGATGACGGACAAGTCAGGAAGACCCATATGGGCCACCTACTATCACATCTGGACCGGTCCTAGGATTCTGCAACTTCTACCGCAAGGTTGACCTTTTGAGCCGGTGGATATGGGGGTCATAAGGGACCTGGGCGTGACTGACCGAAACGATTGAGTCTAAAATACGGAGACACCAGGGCAACTTTGAGATCGCTGCTCTCATCTTTGGCACGGATCAATCTCTTGGAACATGAATGAATCTCCCGACAAGGTGCCGGTTGTGAACTTTGGGGGTTACGCCCTCGAATTGTATGAGTTTGCCTGCAGGGACATTCTTGGTGATGAGGTCGAGTATGTCGATATGGACCTAGAACCGCGACCCGACTCATCACCTATATTGCAGGTGGTGGGTTGAGTTCGTCGCCCTCAACTTTGACTGGATGAAACAGGTAGCTGCAAGCATAAAATCAGTAAAACAAAGCCGGTTAGTTGTCTTTTTTCAATTTGATGGGTTTCTGGGACTGATGAAAATATAATTAGCAAAAGTCCCTCTCTGAGGAGGATAAATGGCTCTCATGAGCTCTAATTTGGGCAACTATATACCTTGAGTCTCTTACCTGTGTAGGGTGACTCTTTAATGGTCTGGCCGACTCCCGGCAGCGGTGAGGGGGGCGAAGGACAGTATTTCCTCAACGGGCCTGTGCTCCCAGTTGAGTACGATTTTCCGTTTTTCCAAGAATTTTTCGAAGGAGACGAGCTTGACCTTCCGACTTGTGGGTGGAAGCGTATCTGGGATTGCCGAGAAGGCATCACCGGGTGGGCGGCGAAGGAGATCTCGGGGATGGTTTAGCTGGAGACCGCAGTCCGCTGGCCATTTTACATCGATCTGGAGGGCAAACCCAGTATATGACAGTGAGCTTCACCAGCTTGGTAGTGGTGCCAACGCGCGATAAGCTGCTGAGATTCTTGTCCTTTTCGTCTGCCCAATTAATCTTTCAAAGTACTTCTCGATCGTTTTCCGAGGACTACCCAAAAAACTAGGTACAAGCCCATACATTCCTCCTGTGTTGGTGTATCTCTTGATGGACAGCGAGACACAATTTCGGACCAAGAGCATGAGACCAGCCAGTTATAGACAACGCAGACGATCCCGAACTGGGAGTCTGGGTCAGTGGGTTCCACAGAAGCGGCTGAACAACTAAGAGTCGGACAATCCTTCATCCTCGCAGCAAACAACTACACTGGCAAGACGATTTCCGACACTCTGGCAGTCAGTTCCAATAAGCAATTTGATAAGGATGGTGGTAAAGTGCCTTGTCCAGCAGCTCCAAGGAAAATCTGTCTCCTGGAGCCGTTAACGAATACCTACCCTGCTGGCACATGATATACCCAAGACAACACTTACCGACCATGTCAAGGCCATTGAATTTCGGTTTAGGTATTATTTCTGACTCAGTCCTTGAATGGCCCCATGTCTCGCTTTAGACCTTTGGTTTCTCATCGGGTTCTTCCTTCTGTGTGGTTTTTGTTCTTGCGTCTGCCATTTCTTGTATATTTCGTTGGAACCTGCTGGACAACTCGAACGGCATACACAGACTGGTAAGTCTTCTTTTTCTTCTCTCCTTGATTTAGTTCCTGTTTAGATTATTTAATCATTGAACTTTTGCTGATAATATTGCCCTGAAGGTCCTAATTCAACATTTTCTAATTTCAGTGCCTTCATAAACGTGCAGTTGTTGAATCTTGCAAGGTTCACCAACAGCTTGATGCATATGGTCCGACTCAGCGAAAATATCCCTAGTACATTGCTGTCTTGCAGCCATGACTGCAATTGGCTTGTTTTCCCCGGTTATGCAGAGACATTGAAGCAAAGCCGCTCAACGACTATCAAATAACGACACTGCTTTAAGATCGGTCGCGGATTAGAATGTCTTTCGATGCTACAGGCAATACAATACCTGTAGTCATCTTGCCTCTAAAGCAGACCGTCAAGGGTTTTGTTTGATATAAGGGTTCGTTAGTGGAACTAACAGCCATGCAAATTAAGACCTAAAAACTTTTTACTGACATCTTCCCCGAAGACGCCGTCTTACCCAACAGATCGCCGGTCCTCTTCCCAACCAGGAGCAAGGTCAACAAAACCCTGCCGTTCCTCAGTCAGCTCAACATAGTTTTGGGCAGTTGATGATGGATGGCCCCAATGCGCCACCAACTGGGCTAGAGAGCCTCTTTCGCCAACCATTCTTCACGAACCCTTCTACACCAACGTCTTCTTCACACAGCCTCTTCAACAACACCGTCTTGCTCCCTCAGCATTCTCTTCACCGACATCTTTGTTCTCAAGGACATTTTCTTGATTAGCGTCATCTGCTTGAAACTGGTTGCTGGGTTGGGTTTGTTTACTTTGCTTGGTGTAAGCTTTTACTCCCCTTTCACCTATGTGGTCGAGATTCCATAACTAACTCGGGATATAGTAATGGTTCTATATTACTCTAAAAACTCCAAAATATATTGAGAAGAGTCGTATATATATTCAACTTTTACCAACTTCTTCCGAAACATGGAAGCTCTTCCACGTCTTCCTGCATATTTTTTGGGCTCGGCAATGAGAAGCCAAGTTAACAACCATGAATGCTGGTTGGACGATAGAGATCGTAAACAACAAATGGGGGTTTCTGTTGCGCCCGGAACACATTACGCCGTCTTTCTTCGATGTAGCGGGCAAGGAATTGGAGGGCATCGAGCTCGGGGAAGAGCGGTCGTTGGAACAAAATAAAGAGTCAGGGGCATTGATAGTCGCCGAGATGGTCAGAGCCTTTGCGCTTCTTGCTGAAATCCAACAGTCTGTTGATGGGTATTAAGGTGTCAATGGAAGACCGCGGCAACCTCCTCGGTCGCATTCTTTTAACAAGGAAAGCTTACCAGAAGCTTTGTAGCATGATTTCTGACGCCATCGCCACAAATCCCGAGTTTCTGACGAAAAGAAAAGGGACGAACTCCCAACGCCGAACGGTTGGGATACTGTCCCCCACGACGCGGTTGGCAAATAATGGGTGGAAAAAGGCAGCATCCAAGCTGTACTTCTCCCTGACCAGGGAGTTACGGAAATCACTACCACGCACGCGATCCAGCCGCCTATTTCCATCAAATATAATCCAGAGCAGTATACGCAGAACCCGACGGCGGCATTGTCAATTAGAGACCAACCACGCTACAATACCGTGAAGAAGCAGTCAAAGCAGACCTCAGCAGACTCTCTTGCCTGTTTGAAGGAACTGTCACATTGACTGATGGACAAAGACTGGGCAGGCCTGGCCCGAACTGTACTTTGAGACAGATGTGACGCCCATTTAGAAGGTTCCATGGAGAAGCGTTGGGGCAAGCTCCGGAACAGGGTGCGAGATACGTTGGATAAGTATGGGCCGCTGGCAGAGGAATGGGGTTCAGTCAGTGTCCTGAAACTCGGCCAGTTAGGGCATCAAAGTCACCAGCCCCAGAAAGGCTGCAGCCAAAGACTGACGACATCTTTGGGTCAAGATTGGAATTCTGGAGAAATTGATCAGGGATATCTAGGAGCGCGCCCTCAACGCTCTTGGATATCCAGCCAATGCACGTCGAGTGCCCGAGTCCAAGGAAGACGATGACTACGTCGTCATAGTCTTGATCATTGCCGAGTGGGAAGTAATGACCAAGTTGGTGCACTGGGAAGAAGTGGATGAGTACCTATGGTGCAAACAAAAAGGAAAACCGAAGGGAGAACCCTCGGTTTCTGTGCTCTTGAGGCACCATCAACCTATTGGAAACATCCAGGACTTGATCCGGCTCAGAATCCTTCTCTCAAAGCCAGAGCCACGAAACGAGCAAAGTATGGGAAAACTCAGATATGCCTATTTACCGGGGTTGTTTTTTTGTTTATAATCGAGGAGTCGGAAAAGTTTAGTCCTCTCCAGACAACGCTGAACCACGAAGCAAGGTTTCAGTTTATCAGGTCGAGGCCGCCAGCAGAATTCGAGCACTGCTAGACAAGGCCAAGGCCGACGCGGTAACTCCCCTGCGAGGCAAGGTCAAGGCCGTCGTAAATATCAAAACAGGAGTAGCAGAGAGGACTCCTCCAAGCCTCCTGTTCCCTCATCTAGGGCACTCGCTCGTGTTGTCGGGAAACATATCAAAGGACATATCACTGTTCAATCATTATGTTCCCCCAGAACAAGACCGAAGATATCTCAGTTGTTTGTTGAATCGGGCAGAGTCATCTGCTAGGTACCGGATGCTGCCAATATTTTTCCTTATATATTCCTCTCTACACTTTAATGACTTGGCCCAGAATACATCTCTTTTCTCGCCTGGGAGGATCCCAAGAGAGTGATGTCCATCTTCACAGGATGCCAAAAAGAGTCGGTCACAGCGCCATGCAACCTCTCCATGGTGGTGGGGAGATTTTATTCTTGGGGCCCCTTTTAGGTTCAAGAGAATCTGTTGTGCTTATGCCAAAAAAGTGTCCAGAGCTTTATCCGTCTCTTGACCACAGACATGTTAGCAAAGCTCCAGGTCCAACCACAGTAAGAGGAGGGTATTCCTGCAGCGAAAGATACCAGCACTCACGGCATCAACAAGGGGCGCATCATCATGATAACCCACAAAGCCCTCAGCCTTTTCCCTATTTCATATATATTCAAAACTTTCTTCAAATTACCCCTTGTCTATCTCTAAGGTGGAGGGCGCTGCACGCGCAAGTCTCGCGATTTTACAGCGCGCTCTAGAGACGCTCATAACAAGCATGACCTCTGCAGACGGCATGGAGTGTCTTCAGGACCCAGATGGCAAGTGTACTCCCTGATGAAACCCAATGCTCTGTCTTTCTGGGGAGATTAACCAGGGTCAAGACAGTGATAAATCCAAGAAACAAAGGCCATATATATACAAAAAACACAGAAAATATCTCGGACATGACGATTCTGACAGGCAAGGACTCAGAAAGACAATGGCTCTACACTCTTTCCAGCCTTTTAGACAAACAGAAGGGGTCGACGTTACCTCTTCAGTCCTCAAACATCTCCTCGGGGCTGTTGATATCATCTGGTGGGACGCTCAAGTCTAACAACCTTGGTTTAATCCCATCAATGTCCTCGTCCGCCGAGAGAATACGGTTGCCATTATCAACTTTCAAAGTGTATTAATTTACAACTATGAGGATAGAGAAAAGGACCAGGTAAAAACACCAAAACTATCGTGGCCACCCCAAATACTATCGATCCAACGTCCCAGCGCTTGTCCCGAATCCTCTGTGCATTGGCCGTTTGTAATATTCAAGGGAGCTATGGCTCCAAGTTTATTGGATGCCAAAAACCAGACATCCAAGTCACTGGGCTACTCACTAATCCACGAATCAAAATCCAACACAGGCATTACGCTCCCAGCTATAGGGTCAATCTATATGCAAAACGTGTCGGAGCCTTTTGACTCCCGGAGGCTTGTTGTTTGGAGCTATGTGTCCATCCTTGTCGACGAAAAAATTGTCGCCCCTTCCGCTTGAGTTCTTTTTGGAGAAGCCTGGCGGCGCGTCGGATAATAGAGGCTGCCCGATCCTGACTTGCTTTGATTACCACTGTAAGTTTTTCTATTTTTATTTTTTATTTTTTTAGAGATGCTTTTCCCAAGTGGTTTATTTCAACGTTATAATAATTCTTCTTTAGTGCCTGAGTTTTTTCGCACCCATATTCATCTGGTACAAAGAGGATGGAAGTGGTATCCCAAATCCGCTCAATATCTTGCAGCAAATTGGGCGTACCTATCCCTACTCTGTCTCAAGTCAATCAACACACCTGCTGGACCAACCCAAGTTTATCCCTTACATGATCCGCTGGGTCGATCTTGGTTTAATTCCATAAGTTGCGGGGATTGTGGATGTCCGTCCGGGGGCCAGGCATGGATATTATTCATCTCAGAGCCGGAGGCAAGCTCAGTTCACATGACGATAATTTCTTTCGTCTAAGGACAGAGGGCGGACTACAAGATAGACGCATGCTTAGTTACAAAGAACCCAGCGCCTGCGGCAACATGCATCCGAGAGCACTCTCCGTCCTTTATCTTCTGATCCATTATATATATTTATTTTTCATCATACTATCGCCGACCACCAAAGCATTCGCTCGCATGGAATTAGCAATCCACCTGTCTCCGTTTCCAACCTCGCCTGTTATTCATGCCTTTTGCATGTCTCTGGCCCACTGCCTAGCAGGCCAAGAACTCGAGGATACTTGTGAGCCAATATAACGTGGTAAAATCCAAATGTTCAGCTCAGGACTTCGCGAGCTCCGGCCAAAAGCTTCGTTTCCATGCTGGACCTCAACACTCCATCGGGAAGGAAGTATCAGCTTCCCGGCCTGAGGGGTGCTGGGAGAACCCTTATGAGATACCTTCGTTGTGGCTAGCCCTCACAAGACACGGTTGACCAAGCAACTGCACGCAGAGCTCAGCATCAGATCAGTCGAAGTCACAGAGCTGCTCGAAGGGCAGGCGAGCAAACATCTATTACTCCTTCGCTAAGAGAGATCATGATCGCGGAAACAACAAGCTTTATGACCGACATGGAATGGAGGGTTTGAGAGCTGCCGATTCACCGTGGAGTATAACTATGAGGCTAACAACAGACAATGGTCAGCCCGAAAAGGGACTGGAGCTGGTTCGATAAACTTCATTCTGCGTGCTCGGATAAAAGTTGGTCAGGGTTTTTACTTGGCGGGCGGGGACAATGAGTAGATGGTGCTGATTTTATGAGGAGTTTGGGGTGGTCGAAATGAATAGAGATCTTGCGGTTACCGGTGGGCTTGAAATCGTAGTGGAGGACATGCTCGAAACAAAATCACCAACGAGAACGACGGAATGGAGAGAATTCAGAACCGGCTGATGAAATGAGTCTTTTCTGGAGCCCTCGGAACTGTTACGGTATAGAGCAACACGGCCCCTGGATGGGTCTCTTCTGAGTTCCTGTTCAGGGTGACTTTGTCGACCTCTTGGGCTTGCGGACCATTGTAGCTATATATATTTACTCATTCAACGTTGACTGGGACCTTTTTTGGCACTAATGCCATCCAGAAAGACTTTTCAAGCTTTCTCCATTCACTGGAGCTTCCGTTTCACCTTTCGCGGGCCTTTGAAAAGGTGACTGGGCATATACTCCTGGAACCATAATTCAAGTCTTCTCTTCCACCGCCAGGCCACAGACCCTATAGGATGTCATATAATGGAGAGGCTGAAAAGGCTGAAAGGATTGTTTTTTCTTTCCTTCTTTACCGACTGAAATCACCGCCTCACTTACCCAAAGGCGACAAGACTCCTAAAAAGGTCATGATGGCGAAGGAGCTTCGAGCGCTGAAATTGCGCGAAATCGCCACGGAAACACCAAACGGAAAGCCTGGCGGTAAGGCAACGCCGGGCACGGCAAAGCCAAAGACGCCGGGCAGGGAGGAGGAGGACAGCGACGAAGAACCGCCGAATACGAAGCGAAAGCCATCGCAGCCCGTACCCGTGACTTCTACGCCGACTCCGGCACAAAAGACAAGGAAGTAAGGTCACATTTTAACTGCCCATCCCTGATACTGATGTGGTGAATGCTGCTTTGGCTCGTTTGTTTGTCTTAACGTGATCAGACGAGTCGCGTGGAATCGGGATTGTTGCGGCACTTGTTCGATCGCTCAAAGCGATGTGGTTATATATAACTACGAAAAGGAGTCATATTTATTACTCCATTCTTTACCGACTGAGATCAACCACCTACCTCCCCTTATTCATACCACCACACAATAGGTCCGCAATCTAATATCCTATATATATAATTACTCAAACTTACAATACCTACTCGAAGATCCATTTGCCGCCAACCGCTCGGAAAGAAGTCAAACCATACGAAATTGCCGCATCACTCTCTGGCATCAGAATTAGACTTCCATAAAATGAGGTCAATCTAAGAACATCATCAAACCGGAAAACCAGCGGCGATGGGAAGTTTAGAACGGTACCTACCAGCGACATTTACAGCCTTGGACGACAGAGCACCAAGAGTGATCAAAAATGACACACCCGCCATAAGCTGATGAGCTTCTTCGACAAGTGGGAGACAATCCACTTTTAAAAGGGGGATCACTGGGCGGCAAGTTCATCAGATTCATGGTGGTGGTGTTTTTTAATGAGCTTTGTGATGGCAATAGATGGATATCTGAACTGTCAAGAGTATCAAGGGGGCTTTTCGACAATGGAGTTCGACGAAGAAGAGCTGGAACAGATGTGGATTGTGGAATGAGGAACTTTTTTTCGTCGTGGTTTTATAAGGCCCAGAAACACTGCAACTGGCCAGTCTGGGAAAAGTAGTACTTTCAGCCCAATACCTGTGAAACGCCTCAAAATCCACCATTTCTTTCTAGTCCAGCCACCAATACAGCCATTTCAACGATACCCACTGCCCAGATTTTGACCAGTTGCACCAGGAAGATTGGCCAGTCTAGAGGGCTTATAGTGATTATAGGGCCTGAACCACTGTAAAATCCATCGCATTCGTCGCGTCAATTGCGATTGGGTTCATTTCGTCAATTACGATCGTAAAAACCTGCAGTATCGGCCGCAAAAAGGAATGGATTTTTGGTGGAAAATTGAGTGGTAGAAGAGAAAAAGAATGACAAGATTGACGATGTCAATATCGGTTACGGACCTCCGGACCTATGGTGGTGGTGGTGGTGGTGGTGAAGGTTGTGGGTGGACAACGGGGAGGAACCGCTTGATCATGTAGGAGGTGATGGCAGCAGCCTTGCGGACAACACCAGACTTGCGAGCGTTGTTGGTTCTCGGTCAGACGGCTTGGGCTCGGGTTGGTGAGGTGTCCTCAATCGTTCTGAAGAGTTGGAAGTACTGGTTCGAAGTCAAACATCTCAACATCAGTCAAGAAACCTATACATTGGTTTCCCATAATGATGATGCCAGAAGGAGAGACTGATTGTTTCTCTTGAGGTCATCTCGTTGAGGCTCCTTTCTTCGTTCATTCACAACAGAGCCAAGCTCGAGTTCTCAGCGCTCAGCCCTTGAAGCAACCCTCGAAGCTGTTCGACAGGCAAAAGTTGATCAACATTCCCATGTGTGATGCTCTCGACGCCGAGTAGCCCGAGTGTTTTTATTTGAACCAGTCAAAGACACAGCTCAGGCAGCGCCTTCCATTATGTTGGGGCCTGTGGGCGAAAAGCCTATCGAGGATCCCGATGCGGTTGCTTGGAGCAAACCTTTCATGAGTTTTCTAAAACCCAAGAGCGACAGTATTGTATGGGAAAAACGAATAAAGATGCTTTCTGAAGGGAAAAATAATTACCGATGAAAAAAGCACTCGCACTCTCTCTCGGTCCTCGCAATAACTGTAGACCTAAGCCAAGGTTCTCAGCGAAGAATCAGAACATACCAAGCGAGATCTCAACGTCGCGCTCCCCCGTTGACCGAAGATCAATATGGCAGACTGGTCAGGATAGTTGAGGATGAGAGGATAATGAGACTTTTTGAGTAAGCGATGAAGGCTATGTTATTCCGAGCTGGTTTGAAGCAAATCCTATTTTGTTGCCCAAGTAGCTTTGGGGGATTGAAGCTCTTCAAAGGTGGTCTGATCAAAGTCAAATTGACTGGTGGTCCCTTTATGGCGGTTATAATTTATTTATGATACAATGGTTCCTGTGATACTACTGAAGACAGTTGTCCCGGAACGTCTTTTTAGTAAGGAGCGATATCGAGGCCTGGACGGGAAAGCACAAGACAGTGAAGGACGCGCTGGCAAAAGGGGAGAATTGGGCCCCAAGTCACTTTGCACCATCTGGCAAGAGAGACCTAGGCCCGGAGCTCAAAAGAAGCCGAATTCGCAAACCTGGCACCAGCTGGGCAAGCGGTGAGATGTGTGGCGGAAGTGTTGGAGGAATGTGGTGCGCCTCAACAAAACCCGCTTATTCTATTCACTGATAGTAGGAACGCGTTTATTGCCGTGATGAATCCAAGGAACAAGGCAAGGACCAGGTGTACAGATATCCGCTATAAGTGGATAATCGAGCAGAGGGAGAGAGGATTCTTTGACGTACAACACATGAGCGGAAAGGAGAGTAGAGACGGGATCACAGGAGGAATAAAATCACAATTTATGCCAGTAAAATCAAGTAGTCGAGCGACACCAAACGAGATGGAACTAAAAATCGGGAAGACAAAGTAAACCGTGTTTTGAGAAGGAGGAATGATTTATGCGGGTTTAGACACACCTGTGATCTTATTGCTTGATAGTCATGTGTAAAGGCAAGAATAGAGGGAAAAAATTTGACGATTGTTGTTTTCGGTACCTATATATCACATTTATTCCCTTGTCAGGAGACAAGATAACTTTAAACACAGTAGAAAGAAAGTGTCTTCTTTGCATTGAAAAAAAAAAGATTGAGTGAAATAAAACATGCTAATATAATAATTACATCCTCCCCGAAAAATCATTTACCCCCATCGAGAAGAAAACAATTGAAATGAGAGATGATCTTCTTTTCCCAAACAGAACAATCTATTCTTCACAACGTCGTACTGTACATCCCTAATCCAAGTAACGTTATACACTCAGAACTAGAAAAACCACCACTTTTCCTCCCTCTCTCGATCCTCTTTCATCTCTCGATTATGTTTCTTCAGCCACTCGCAATATTCACCAACTTTGTCGTTAAATTCCTTCTGCTTGGCATTCTTCCCCGACGACCTTTTTTATATTCATCTAGCTTCTTTGACTGGTTATAATTTTATCGAGGAAAGAAAATTAATATCGAGTTCTCAAAAAGTAAATATAAAATTGTCATTTTATTTTCTGTTTTTGGCTTACATAAATGGATAGCGCTTCATTGGTATCCTTTAATATACGCTGAAATTCACATGTATTACTGTCCGACAGCGGCGTTGAAGTAGATTGGGGAGGTTTCACGTCGGATGATGGTGTTGCGTTTGAAGCTGGTTGTTGGGTTGAACCGAAGTTCGTGTTGTTGTTGGAGGAGGATGAAAAATATCTCTGTGGGAGACAATGATGATTGAGGTTCGGTAGTCGAATGCAACATCTGTAATGGTTGTTGTCGTTGTGATCGAACGATGGACTGAAAAACCTTGGAGGATAACATGATGAATGTGAATCTGCTTTGTGGCTCGTTGTTGGGATGAAAATTGGTAAAAGTGGAAGAAAGGATGCAAAAGGCCTCTTTTTATAGATGGTTGGAAGGCTTTGCCCCCTTGCCATATGATAAAGTTTTTCGATCTGCAAAGACCATGGTTGAAATTGAGCATGTTGATAATGATGATGTTTGGCTTTGGTTGAACCAAGTGATAGCTAATGATGGTATGGTATCAAATAACCTCATGACCATGTGGATTTAAAACGTGGAATTGGATTTGTAGTAAATTACTGCGCCCCTTAAAATAAGATAGCATGTTTATCCTTTTGACTTGAGGTTATAAAGATTTCGCCTTCAACATCAACTTCAAAACATTCATCTACAAAAAAGACTTATAAAAACTGTTCCACCAAATCGAAAGTATAAAATCCCAAACCTACCAACAAAGACAGCACATATACTTTTCTTTTCATATTCCCACTGTGAACCCAACCAACCAAAGTGGAAACCCCACAACCCATCACCGCCCTCGTCGTCGACAACAACAATGACATCATTTCCCACCAACTGCCAGCTGCCAAACCCCCAAACCACCCCTTCATATACAACTTTCCAGCCCCCTATATTCAACAAGTCAGAGTCAACACCCGGGGGCGGGTGGTCGAGGGGAATGGAGCGCCCTATCAAACCTGCGTCAGCCTACACAGCTGACTAGAAAACATGCCGGGTTCGATTCCTCGCACTCGGTGATTTCGAGCAACAAGTTTTCGCAGACAAATATACTCCATGGCACTTACCCCCCTTCCGACCCCCCCAAAACCTAGGAAGGGGTAGGGGGAACCCCTACGTTCCGGGTGGCAAATGGACGCTGTTTCCTGAAATCTAGGAGGGTTCGCCAATATTAGCTATTATGTTCGCTACAGCGCCTTCCTTTCCTAGATTTCAGAGGGAGCAGGGAGTGGATTGTCTGGTATTTTTTACAATTTTTGTCAAATCATCTTTTTCAAGAAATCAAAAGGGGGTATAAAACTCATCTCCCAAGATCACACACACACACACACACACACACACACACACCACCACCTTCCCTTTTCAATTAATTGTCTTTTTTCCATGTCATCAAAAATCACTGGGTATAAAACTTGTTCACTGAAAAGATCACCGTTTCCCCCTCCTCAATTCCCCAAACAACCCATCCACAACCTGAAAAACCGCCGTAACATCCTTCATAACCCCTTTCCCAACTTTCCCTCCAAACCTCTGTAACATCTTATCCGGATGCCACCTAACCCTCTCCTCCTTCAACCTGCCCACCTTATCTTCAACCCCTTCCAACCCAACCTCAAAAAACCTCTTCACTTCCCCCGGCACACCAACACCCTCAGGCCACGGTATCCTATCCTCACTCAACCCATCCCATTCCTCCCATTTCCTCAAATACCCTTCCCATTTCCTCCGTCTCCTTCTCTCTTCACCTTTGGCCAAACTCCTTTCCATTTCCTTTTCTATCCTTGCCCTTTCCTTTCTCCTCAGTTCATCTTCCTCTTTTTGTTTCTCCTTTGCCATCTTTTCCCTGGCGCGAGCTTCTAATAGACCGGCATGCGTCTTTTCCCACATTTTTCTGAGAACGTAATCGGCGTATTGATCATCAGTCATTTGTTCCAAATGTCCGCCAGCGCCGCCGCGCGCAGAGGAGCTTGTGCCGGGTGGGGGATAAATATGGATTGGTTGTCCGTAGATTCCTTCCCAATATGCTGCGCCTTCGTCGTCTGCCATTGCGTCGAAGAGGGATTCCCGAAATGCTGTTTCGCGATCTAGAGGGTTGGGAGCCCATGGGTTTGGTGCAGGGGGAGGAGATTTGGAGCGAGAGTGACGGTGACGGTGGTGGTGGTGGTGGCGGCGGTGATGACTGGATCTTTTACGTCCCCTTGATTCCTCCTCTTGCTCTTCTGAGCGATCATGTCTATCGTCGTCGCGATCTCTGTGTCGATTGGAGCGAGAGGATTTGAATCGGAATTTGGTGACTTTTGGACGGTCGGATGAGGGTTTGTCATTGGGGTCGGTTTTTTTTTGTAAGTATTCGTCTAGTTCCCGTAAGTGTTCGTCTAGTTGTTCCTGAGTAGGGAGACATGCGTCGTCGTAATCGTCGCCAGCCATGATGATGACTTTGATGATGGTTGACGAGATTGACGATGTTGACGATGACGAAAAGGCGTTGTTGTTGGAACCTGGAATTCGCCGATAAGATAACGTAGGGCAGAAGTCAAAAGTGGAGACTGTCAAACGGGTTTGGTGGGGTTTCAGCTGCAGCGGCCCCACTCGGAACTTTGCAGCCCAGGAAGTGGACCAGCCCCGCCTTGGCACTTTTTTGTTCCTGTTGAGGAATTTAGCTGCCTGCTTTTTCTGTTTCAACTTTGCACAATTTTGACTTTTGTATTGCATCACCAATTCATCTCTTGAGTTTTTCTCAACCTTTCTTTTCTTCTTAAATTGCATTTGAATGCTGCATATACCTCGAACCCATATTCTCATATTCTTATGTTTCCTGTTTCATCTCTGCCACTCCATAAACATCAATTTCCATTTCCCCAGATTCAGGTTTCCCGCCATTCTGGAAGGCATTAAAATCCACATTATTAAAACGACAAGTTCCTTATCCATGTCATCCATTGCAGTAGTCGCGTTACATCATCCAGAGCATCGGGTCTGATAACGGGGCGGCTGTGCCTCCCACACACGCACCACACCACACCTCCTCGACAACAACTTTTTCAAATCACAATCAAACCGGTGAAACACCAATTCATCAACTTTGACGCCATTTCACTCCCGCACGACCCGTGAACAATCTCTCGGGTCTCGGATTTGGAACAAGTCTCTTCAACCGAGTCCACATCTTTGAACCGCCCTCGAGCCCCAGAAAGTGAATTATTGCGCACACCATACCGACATTAACTTTTCAATCGCGAGTTATTTCCCCCAGTTTCTTTTTTTAATTACCTATTGCTTACGACGTACTCGAAAATAACATGGTGTACAGCATCGGTCCGAAGCCCCATCCCACTTTGGCCTCCGACTCACTCATCACACCTGACCAAGGCTTTTTTTTTTTTTTTCAAATCTCTCAAACCCCCTTTCATCCCGGTCTCGTGCCTCCGAAGCCAGTGACCCAACACGGTGATGGTGAGTCTGAAAAAACCTTGGAGTCATTCAAGAGTGGACGGACAAATCTCCCAAGACGGTCCCATCCTCGTCAATGTCACCTGATAATTTCGACTCAACTTCTTTTTTTTTTTTTCTTTCTCCGCCTCACAATTACCGCGAATGCCCTCGGCTGAAGAACACAGTACATCTAAGGGCAAGTGCCGTGCAAGCGAGGTCGACTAAAACTTGGGAGCGAGATGAAATGGAACCCAACCCCAGCTTTCGTTTTCCTTCCCATCACCGTTACAATCAAGATCCAATAGCGCGCTTCTTGGTAATCAACGTTGGAACATTAGATGCCGCTGTCGATTGGAATCTTCAACGGCTCATTTGTTAAAGGAACCTCCCTGTACCTGGTTCAAAAGAATATTGTAGCTTACCAACACCTCATTTGTTTGGGTTCGATACGAGGTCCCCCGACGGAAACTACCAACCTCCTTTGATTTGATTTGTTATTTCACATGACATGACACTTGAACATCTCAACAAGCGGGATGACACGACGGAGAAAGATTCCTTCATCAACTGCTACCACACCGGTCTTAGCCACTCCAGCCAATGGAAAATATTCCAGTCCCGCCGAGGTTGGCGACTGAAATGACATTGGGGAGATAAGCGAAAGCTGGTCACTTTGTTTCTGTGGAAAGAAATTCTGTGAGGCGGCGGCACGACAGGAAGGGTCGCACAGCTAAAACCCCGGACCACCCGACAATTTGGCCCCTAATATCCTGTAAAGATGGGGCGCACTGGGCGAACGGCGTGGAAATGGGGGGAAGCGGGGGTGAAGGAGTAAGAGATGGGGGGATGATGATGACGATTTATCATGGAGCGTGGGATGGCAGGAATATTCTTGTGAGGTGAGTGAGTGAGTGTGTGTGTGATTCGGTCAACAGGGGTTTTGTTTGGGCAGCGCCAGCAGCCAGCATCCTACGTTTTCCTGCAGATCCGGGCGATTACAGATAGAGGCGGCGGCTCGGTAAGTGAAAAGTCGTTGATCACAAACATGCAGTAATGTTGTGTATGTTTGGAAAAGTGCTGCTTTTTTTTAGTATTTTCCTTTTTTCTGCAACTGCATGGCAACGTCCACTCATACGCACCCACCCACACACTTTTTTTTCTTGCCTCACCCACACCGGACCGGCTTTGTCTCATGCCACCCCCATACAGTTTAATCAATAAACAAAAGACGGGCTGCAGCCTATTCTGCAACCCACCCTTCCCACAGCCTGCAGGGTTACTGTCTGCGTCTAGGTACATATGTACTCATGCATGTTCTTAAGCGCGGTTGGCTTAACACCTTCACACACACTACTTTACTGCTGACGCGGGTATATTGTTGGGAAGAAGCCTCGTTTTTTTTTACTCCCTCCTCAATAAGCGCGGAGAGTTTCCTTCGGTCGGGTCGATCGGGGAGTTTTGTTACGTACAGAGAGCCACGCACTATTCCTTTAAAGGTTATTTTTGCATGCACATGTCCATTTTTGGTCACTTTTTACTTGGAGATGTATACAGTACTTGCGAGTTGAACAACAACACACCACTCAACACTAGTTAGTACTCATGATAAAAACAAATGCAAAATGCAAAACATAATAGATGCGTTGTACAAATGAACAAAAAGTGCATTTTATCCCTCCACAAAAAACATCATCGTGTTAAGTGTAGTTTTGCAACGGGGAAAATAAAATAAAGCACATACAAAAGTGTTGAAATATGCACGTACAACGACACTACATACAGCCGGGTCTCGTTTACACCAATACCACCTTAAAGTGCACATCTTATAGGGCGGGCCATATGCCACTGCAGGATTATATGGTTGATGCCATCTCACTCGCATAAAAAGAAGCTAGTTTAGATAGAGATCCTGCTGCTGCTTGCTGCTGGTGCTGCTGCTCAATTGTGCATATTCAGGCCCCAATTTTTTAGTGCAGTTGATATGCTTGGTATGTAGACTTTTTTCTTGATTGGGGATGGTTGGCATTGTGACACCAATTTTTTTTGTTGACAAAGACTCGGGGGGTGGATGGGCACACTTTTTTTCTTCTACATTTGTTGTGACGTCGTGGATGATGATGCATTTCTTGAGGTGGACAAGTTGGCATATTGGGCACTTTTTCTACATTGGAGACTGTGACGTCGTACTTTGGTTCCAAAGAGAGTAGGGATTGGGCAATATTTTGTATGTATTTGCTGGCCAACTCCAAAAAAGGACTATTTGCTGATTATATACTGCAACTCTAGAGTCGTAATATTGTATGTGATAATGATACGATAATTCCCCTGCACCTCTTTCTGGTATCATTTGCCGCGAGAAATGTATGTATCAATCTGCCCATTTTCCTCCGTTGTTGTTGTTGTTGTTTTCCCCTCTTCTTGTAACCGATGAATTGACCAATCCCATGCCCTTGCAAATTACCCTGCAGATATTTTCTTTCTGTTCTGCAGGTTCTGGTTCGCTGAAAAAAAGAGTTTCAATTATGGTGGGTATTTATTGATTGACGCCGATTCGTCCGAAAACTTTTTCCCTTCTGGTGCCTGTCCCCCCCAACCTCCCGATCTTCTCATCTTCCGTCCCGCTCTCTACCCATCCAATCCCGTCGTCATCATCATCTGGTTTATTCCGTCTGTCCGGTTTCGGAGTTTGTAAAAGGTCGATCAGTGATGGTGTTGTCCGTAGAGAGAGGTGTCAAAGTAATACAATAGAGATAGAATGGTGAAAACAGGAAAAGCAATAGAGAAAAAAAAAGCATCCAATTTGGTATCAATTGCTGTTTCCCAAGAGCCAAAACAGAGAAGAAGAAAAGCCAAAAGACTGAAGAGGTTATGAAAATAGACAGATAGCAAATGAGGGAGAAAAAAGAAAATGAAAGAATAAAAGATGAATGCCTGCAGCTCCCCCCCTGAGACTCCCCAAACCGATTTTCCAACACTCAATACCAAGATCCTCCCTTTTTTTCCGAACATATATTATTATATACTTGTATTATATAGAGACAGATGAATATGAAGCGGAGGTGTTGTTGTTGTTGCTGCTGTTGCTGTGGTTGGGGAATTAATATAATATACCGAATAACAAAAAGAAAACCGAATGAATGCAGTATTGTGTTGTGACTGTTGCTGTTGTTGATATCCCTTTTTTTCCCCACCGATTCCCAAATGTCGCTCCAGAAATGCTGTAACAAAGGAAATGCTTTTGGCGCCGTTTTCCCGTTTCAAGGCAACTTGCCCAGTCGCCCAAGCAAAGTCGCAAAAAACCAGATAGCCGCTCTAGATGTAGTAAACCCAAACAAAAGAAAGATAGATGGTAAATAAAAAAAGGGATAAAATATATAGAGTATATGTGCTAATTCATCTCTGCTTGCCATCACCTGGAGGTCCCCTTGGATCCATGACCCAACCGGCAGTCTCGTATGAAGTCTTTCGATAAGGTGCATGGGAATATGGAACGCTGGTCGGTGGGTGCATCGATGGAGGGGGAGGGCCAGTGGGCACGTTCGGAGGAGTAATCGAGGATGGTCGTGCTTGATCGAATCGAAGAGGAGGGAGTCTAGAAGGGCCTGGAGGGGGAGTGATGTGCGGCGATGGTGGAATTCCAAAGGCAGCCGGTGGGCCAGTAATTGGCGGTAGCGTCGTGGGAGTGGAGAGTGCAAAAGACGATGTAGGAGGTTGCGGCTCTGAATCGGTCCTCCTCCGTCTCAGAGGGGGCTCGAGAATGGAAGGGTCGCTGTAGCTGACAGGGCGTGGGTGTGGATGAATTAGGGGGTGAGAGTACGATGGCGGATGCGACTGCGATTGGGAGTGAGAGTGAGTCGGTGTCGGGGGTGGTTGGGCGTGAGATTGATGTGTGGCGAGTGTGTTGCTCTCAGTTGCATAGGAACCGACAGGTTTCGATGAAACAGGGCTTGGTGGAGCTCTTTCAGCCCATTCACGAATGCTGGGTGTTTGAAGAACAATGTCTCGGAGACGGTTTCGTTCGTTTCTGTAGAACTCCCGCTCAGACTCCAGCTCCCGACAGCGTTTCTCAAGATCCATGTTTATCTTCTCCAGCTCCCTCGAACGGTTTTCCAGCTTCTGAAGTCCCTGTTGTTGCTCTCTCTCCCTCTCCTTCTTTCGCTGTCGAAACCTTGCCGATGCCCCTGCGTTGCGCTGTCTTTTCTCGTCTGCCTGCTTGGACGCCTGGTGAATATCAACAGGCACCAGGATCTCCTCTCCGTGCCTCGGTGTAATGGTAAGCATGGTCTGACCCTCCTGGAGGTGTAAGGCGGCTCTGTTTGACAAAGAGCTCGGCATTACTTGAGGCCATCGTCCATCTCCCGCGTAGCCGGACTGAGGAACCGGCCTGTGGGCTTGAATTGGAGGTGCATATGGTGGAATTGAATACACAGGCTGTCCAGTGTGCTCGCGTTTCAGGCCAATGGATTGTGATGGCTCTCTTGAATGACTCACGGGGAAGCCCTGGCTGAGACTAGGCTGCGAGAGCGACCGAGAAAGCCCAGAAGTTGGTCGGCTGGGAGGAAGAGTGGGGTGGTAGTGGTGTGATGATGGGAGAGGCGGTCCGGCGAGGCTAGAGATGTCGTGTGCTGGGGTGGAGCTTCTTGGTGTAGGCGCCTGCAAGCTGGCAAGCTGTTGATGCTGAGGCTCAACATTTCTCAGAGCTGCTCGGCTGAGGTTGGCCCTTGGTGACTTTGGCGTCAGAATCCTTCGGGCAACAGCTGCCATTGCTGGTTGGTGAGACCCGTGCGGCGAACCCCTTTCTCCAGACGAAGGGTGGCCAGCAGGGGATGTAGTCGCACCGGTGTGCCTCTGTTGTGGTGTTGAGGCGCCCTGTCCTGGAGGAAAAACGTATTGACGAGAAGGCGAGCCTTCGGTCCCGTATTGAGCTGTTCCCATCGTCGACTGCAAGTTTTCCTCCCCGCTCGGGTTCAGAATGTTGTGAACGGCAGATGGTCTGTGAGTGGATTGCCGGCTTGTTCCACTACCCTCGTTTACCCCAGAACCGCTGGCATCATAAGAAAGCCGGTTGTTCTTGGGTACATCTTGATTTGGGGCAATGTTCTGTCGGGTTGTTGGTGGTGAAGAAGCGCTGTCTGCCGCCGGGGACTGCGAAGAGTGGCGAGGGGTAGGGTGAAGTGCAGATCCCCCTTGCGACATTGAAATCTGATCCCCTTGGCGGTTTAAATCTTGACGACGATTATGACATTGGGCATCATCCAGCGGCCTGTTTTGGTCGCTGCTCTTGCCCTGGGGTTCGGAGCCACGAACCTGAGATGTCGTGGCAGACCAGCGGCGTGTTGTTTCCTGGGCACACCGGGGGATCGCTTGAATAGCCAGGCTGACTGACTCCAGCCCGAAAGAGCTGTTGTAGGCGTGCTGTTGCTGCGTCAGAGCCAGGTTTGCAACTGGGGAAAGAGTCGTGTGGAACGACTCTTTTATGTTGCACAGAAGGCAATGTTTTGGTGAAGGTCGTAGAGACTGGACCACAGGGAACCCAAGTCAGAGGAGTTATGACGATGAGAGGAAATTCCCCCGGGACGATGATGCCAAGTTGAGCTTCTGCACCAAGTACGTGTTCACGGCCGAATTCAGGTGTGTGTGTGTTGGCTTGCGTTAGAATATGCGTGCCACACGTTCGGATGAAAGCCACGGCAGCAAAGTTACTTGAAGAATGGGAATCTGGGGTTCTTAATCGGACAGAAGGGGGAGAACGAGGGGGCACCACCGTGGTCGGCAAAGGAGTGACAGAGATGATCCGTAGGATTAGATGCAGCAGGGCGGCCACTCATGACCCTTATGGGAAATCGCAGAAGACGAGTGGTCACAAGCAGACCGGGGCATGCGCTAAAAGGTGCTTTGCAGTTTGAATGGGCAGAACTACAGCCAAGGCTTTTCTTTTTTGCCTTTTCTTTTCTTTTTCCCTTTTTTGCTTTTTCTTGCCGTATTAACAGGCCTCGCAATTTCTCGGGAGAGAGGGACCTGCGTTGTTTCTTGAGTGGTGGATATGTGATCGAGAAAGCTCGGGAAGGCGAGAAAGGTACTGGAGGTGTCCAGGGTACTGTTGATTATCGTGAAATACACGACCAAGGCGACGTATGTACTCTCCGGCACGGGTTGCTCCGTTGTTGCCCCGAATCAAGAGCTTGGGGTTGAGGGGGGGTGTGTGTGCGTGAGGAAATTGTGAAAAAGGTTCCTTGAGGAGTGGTATGTATCAACGTCAGTGATGGCAGCAAGCTTTTGCTCACTGCCACCAACCAGCAGCGTGCCAGACAGAGTCTTTAAAGAATAGGCACATTCTAGCCCATGTCGTTACTATGACATTCCCCCATGCTGCTTCTTTGCATCCACCCCATCTAGTCCCTTATCCTGGCGAGGTACTGTGTACCTGGAGAGTCGACAGGTACCTACCGGGCTAGGATGGCTCAGCAAAAGCGGTTGGGATAGCTTTTTGGTTGTTACCGGGGTTGCAACGTGCCAGGGGGTCATGCTGTGTGTGCTAAGACGATGATGGGGCTTGAATGACGGTTTCTTCTGAGATTGGCTGGATTCAAAGTTTTCTCCACATCCTTCCACTTTTTGACTTTTGTATTTATGAAGGAGAAAAATAACGGGGACATGAGCTCGAGACTTGGTTGCGTGATTCCCGGCTAGAAAAACCCGCGTCTCCAAATCTGAGCCCCTACACACAACCCCTAGTGTAGAAGCCCATCAGGACCCGATGGACTGGCCCCCGGCCGGGTGGGCGGACGCCCTTGTTGCTGCCCTGCACCTCCACAGAATCCACAAAAGACCAAGTCATGAAGAAGCTAGGTCGAAACGAGGTCTTGAGAGCCAGCAGAGAGGTTCTGTGTCTTGGCATGTCTTGGCAAAAAAGACATCCTTGACCGGGTTTTGGTGGGATGGGCCTGGTGTTTAGCAACAACTCTTCTTTCTGTTGCAAGCCAAGACGAGAACGAAAAAATACAAGACATATTTACTTGCAGGGCTACCTTCCTTACCCAAGACGGCAGGAGGAGACGTGGTGGTGGATGTAAGTGGTAATCTGTTGACACCGAGGATAGAAATTACTGGTCGTCAAGAAAATAACAAGGCCGTCACGATGCCATGTTTGGGAATTGTTGACGATCTCTCCTCCGCATTTGGATTTTGGAACATCGTTTTGGGGCGGCCCCGGCGCTTATTCCAGGACGACGACGGGACGGAGAGAGGAAGCTTTCTAACCGCAAGAGGACACATGAAGATGTTCTCTTTTGCCGATCGCATACACTACACTCCGGTGGCTTCGGGTGCGTCTTGGTGGATTCCAGATCTTGTCCTGAATGTATGCAATGTGCACTACGTACACTACATGGTGCATATGGGGTTCAGCTTGTCCCGTCCAATCCCGTATTTATTATTCCGAAAAGCTGAGAAGAAGCGTCTCAGCGTACGGATCCAAAACTGCCCGTCATTCGTGAGGCGCAGCCGCTGGCGGCGGGGTCTGATCGCTTTTGAGTGGAAAGTGTGATGCCATCCCGAATGGTGCAAATGAGGGTGGCCCAGAATAATCCCGAGATGGCAGATGTCCACTTTCCATCATCCATGTCGTCAGTTTTGCTTTCCTCACTCACACACAACAAGAGATGATGACGATAAAAATAAATTTACCTCTTTCTCAAAAGAACGACAAGAAGTGGAGTGACGGAGGGACGTGTCACCTTCTAGCGGTGCCGAAGGTGCAGAGACAGGATCCATCCATGCACTGTGTTGGCAATTTTGGCAGTTTTACACATTTGGGTATTGACGAGGTGACGACGAAAGACACATTGCTGATGAATTGTGCGGACTTGCCGAAGTAACCCTTTTTCCAAGGTTCTTTCGCTTTCCAGAAGGGCTAAAATGAGCTCACAAAAGCAGTAATTTTCTGGAAGGCATGATCTCGGTTGGGAATCTTGGGAAGGCACCGTGGGCAAGAAGGCACAGTCTACACACTGTACTCACCGTAAATTCCACACCATCGCTCACCGCGAATTGCATGGAAGCAATAGCAGGGATCTGACGCAAAGGAGACTAGCGTACCATTCCGCCAGGACGTTTTATTTTTTATTTCCTTAAAATCGCGGAAGACGGAACATGCACCTTCCACCATGGACAGGGCAACGTCAGTCCTTACCATTCTTTTCCCCTCTTGTCACCCGTCACCGCCATGATCCATCGCCCATGATCAATCTTGACAAGAAAAAAGACGGATCTCACTCCGAGAGTTGCGGGTCATCATGCCCACCACGGTGCACCACCCCCCATGGGATGGAATGGAATCCTTGGGAACCTTGGAACCTAAAATCTGTGGATCGATGCCAACTCAGCAATCGTTTGACTCGTGGCTCGACAAGACGGACTTGTCTCCCTGCTAGTAGGAAAATCTATCGATGACCGGCGGGCGGATACAGCGCCATGGGTTGGAAAAAGCTTCATGATGGACCATGGAGGTTGACGACGGACGGATATGAGGCGGGTGGCACAATTCTGCCAAGAATGATCCGCCTGAATGGAACTTTCCAACGCTTCCACCAACGACCTTCCAACTCCAATCACTCGTTTATGCTGACCATATCTGATATAGGTACGTGATGCGGAGGAGATCCTAGTCGAACAGTTTCTGTTTTCATTTGTTGTTTCTGACCGCCGCTCCTGCAAGCCATACACTCTGCACATTTCTGCACAGCTCTGCTGCAGCAGGTTGCATTGATGCCTGACGGACTTGCTTCCTGCAGATGCAGCAGCCCCTTGCAAGTGTATATGTATTCGAGTACTTGGCACACCAGCACAGCACAGGCTGACCGACATCCAAAATCTTTTTTCCTCAAAATCGAGACTGTCATGAGAACAAAATTTACGACAGAAAAAACATGACCTTTTTTTGCCTCACCACCCACCCCGCTTAGCCTATATCCAGCAGACCAGACCACGAGATGATTACGTGCATACGCTACCCGAACGGTTCGCTTTTTTCTGTGTCGTGCAGAATGGCCCTGTCCATGATGATACACTAAAATCTTCGCAGGGTCAGGGCCGGGTATTAAAGTGGGCGGGTACTGGTACCAGCAGTCAAAAGACTTTTTGATCGATGATATCTTTTGTGGTGATCCTTTCGAGTGCCGGACCTCTGGTTGGGCTTCGAAGCGGAGCGCCATTCAAAACATGGAAACTTGGCCCGGAATTGGATTCCAAAATTGCCCCAATTTACTGACCCCAGTGGAAGATGTTAAAGGTAGGATCAGAAAAGTGTAACAAGAAAAGAAAGAAGAAAAGATGTGAGGGAATAATCTCGGTCTGAGACAATTTTATGAAGAGCGTCGGCGGGGGGTTGAAGATGATCACCGCAGCCATGGATTTGGTCCTGAGACATTTTGACGGAGCAATTTTGCGATATTCGCAATGGGTGGCTCAGCCGCCTTTTTCATCACCCGTCGCACGTCAATCTTTTTCCCGGAGTTTTTCGTAAAATTCGCCAAGTGCACGAACCTTGTGATTAGGGAAATGACGAGCAGCTCATCATCCTATCCAACAGACATCACACCGGCCCGTCCCATTCAAATATTACGTCGTTACACGCGGTTTGAAGAAAATAATAAATTGCGTTTTTCGCCATTTCCTGTTGGTTTTCGTCGGAGCAATGGGCAGAAGAAGGAAGGAAGGAAGTGTGTTCAAAGTGGTAGTTTGATATCACAGAGAGGGAATCCAATTATATGACCGTGCTTGGGGTGACACTACATGATATTTGATAATGAACTGGTGGTATGTGCGTTTTGTCGCTAACAATTTAAAAGTCACTTTTAAATGGATGAACAGTGGGGTTCGGAACCGTGCAGTTCATGTCCGGCCCCGACGAAGCGATTTCCATCTTTTCTTTCATTCTCAAAATAAATAAAAAATAAAAAAAGACAAAGGATTTCAAGAAATGCAGCGCAACGCAATCAACTTCAAACCCCCACATCCTTTTTTTCTTTACTCTGGTCAGGTGCGTCACATAAAAATATGATCAGTAATTTTCTTGCTCTTTGGTTTGCTTGTTGGATCAGTTTATCCTTTTTTGGGATGTGCAGAAGCGGTCCAACCTGCATCAAGTTGAGATCAGGTGAGGAGGTTACCTTGCATATGTATTTTTCCCTCTTTTTTCTTTTTCTTTTTTTTTCTCTCTTAACCTTTTTTTTCATTTTCACAAGAGTCAAAAAAAGGAACGACCCGAGACATTGGAAAACTGAACTGCAACACACTTGATATGAAACAAAAGTCCACCCGTTTTACTTTATCATTATTCCCGCAATCGTCTCTTAAGGATTCATGTAGTGTATGTATCATCCCGGTTACACAATATGCAATATGATGCACGCGCGGGGGTTGTGGTTTCTTTTCTTTTTCTTTTATGAAAACCGGTCTGTCTTCTCATCGGCGGGCAAAGTTACCCCGCTGACAAAGATGAATATATTCCCCGAACTTGGGGTTTCCCCTCATTTTTGAAGAAAGTAAACAACAATTGATATTTGAGAGAAAGCGACAAAATAACCGGTCGGCAAGCTTTCTCTAAAAAAGACAACGTTAGGCGAACGCAAGTAATGTGCATGTTAAGACGGATTGAAGGCCCGTGTATCCCGATATTTACGGCAGCCGACGCTCCGGTGCCTCCGAGTAAATGGCGGGCAATGCTCCGTTGGCTCCGTATAATGCCTCAAAAAAATGTAAATAAAGGAATGATGCCACGATTTATTTATTTTAGAAGAAGTGCTCTTTTCTGGACAAAGACACACCTTGGAGTCTACGTGTCTCTTCAACATTGTCATTGTTTACTATTTACTGTCCTGTTGTCATCTTTTGCGTTGTTGTCATCTTGCTTCGAGTGTTCATCCCCCGCGAAGTACCGACTCCACTTCCCCGCCGTCCCTCGGATCCGAACACATCATCAACAAAACAAACCAACCTCAACCTTCACCACACAAAACTTTTTCCACACCAAAAACCAAACATCTACCACGGAAAAACAAAATAGAAAAAAATGGCCACCCCCAATTATGAGATTATTACCGTCCATCAACCCTACCTAAACCTCCACAGCAAACTAGGAGAAGGCCCTCACCACGAACCCTCTTCTTCCTCTCTGCGATTCGTAGATATCATTTCCAAAAAACTACACACAGTCTCTCTTACAAACCCTGAGGACATCACTACACTTGATTTCCCTGAAGCAGTCACCGTTACAGCTGATATAGAGGGTATTGATCCAAAGGAAAAGATTTTGGTGGGAGTTAAAGGTGGGATTGCGGTTTTGGATAGGGAGAGTGGGAAGTATGAGTATTTGAGTAGGTTTGAGGAGGCAGGACATGAGGGGGGGTATGAGGTTGGGAGAGTGAGAAGTAATGATGGGGCGGTTCAACCTGGGGGAAAGGGGTTTTGGTTGGGGAGTATGACTGATTTTGGGTTGGGGGAGTTTAGGGATGAAGGTTAGTTTTTTTTTTTGTTGTGTTTGTTTCCATTGCCTCTTTTGGATTGGTATATATGGAATACTTTGGGAATTTTTTCGGTGCAATACTTGTGGACTGGGTGAGATGTGGGTAGAGAGGCGGGTGTGGGTAGAGTGTGGGACGTGGGGAAGAAGGAGGAGGCTGAATTCCGAGAAGGAAGAAGAAGAAGTGGGTGTGTTGAGGCTGATTCAATGTTGGTGATAATGATGTTACCTTTTCTCGGTGAGAGCGGATCCAGTAGCCCTTACCCACGTGGCAAGTCTACGGCGCAGTTTTTCTGAAAGAAAAAAACACATCATGAATGCATGAGGCTATGATATGATGTCAGGAAAATCTTTTTTGTGTTACTCTTTTTCTATTCTCAGTTGTCGGGGTCAGACTTGTATTGCTGACACATTTGGACAGGTCACCTCTACCAATTCACTCCCAACTCACCCCCCACCATCATCTTGTCAGACCTAAAGATCCCAAACTCGGTTGGATGGTCTCCTGATAATAAAACAATGTACTTTACCCATTCGACAGAAAGAAAAGTCATTGCATGGGATTACGACGCCGAAAATGGTACCCTCTCAAACAAGAGAGTGTGGTACAAGCATGAAGGACCTGGCGAGCCGGATGGGTTCAGAGTTGATGTAGAGGGAAATATTTGGCATGCGGTATACGGTGAGAGTAGGGTTTTGAAGATTAATAAAGAGGGAAAGTTGGTTGGGGAGATTAGATTGCCGACGAGGAATATTACTTGTGTGGAGTTTGTTGGGGAGGAGTTGTTTATTACTACTGCTAATGATGATGAAGGGGAAGGGGAGAGTAAGGAGTTGGGAGGTGCGTTGTTTAGGGTTAATGTTGGGGTTAAGGGTGTTGGGTTTGATAAGTATAAATTGGAGTGAGTAGAGTAGAGTAGAGTAGAGAAGACTAGAATTTGTTAGATGTCTCTAGATGATAGAGAATAGAGTAGAATTGGTTTGGTTTTGGAATGTTGAGTTATTTTCTGTTATTCTTTGTGATTTTAAGTTTATTATAGATATTTTCCGGAGCTGCCGGGACTTGGAGAGTGGCTGCCAAAATTCGGAATGGTATCAATGCCGTCATTAAGTGGGAAACAGCACAACAAAATATTCTACAGAAATTAGTTTCCCCACTGGCCAAAAGAAATAAAATCTAGCTTGGTACTCAGGTTCAAATTCTCCTCCTAGTTGCCCAACGTGTTGTTTATCTTGCGAAACGTGAGAGTGATGTGGCAACAAGTGCACTTTCTCCTGTGATGTCACCCCTTGGGCAAGAGATGAGCCCAACAATCACGCGAGTGAGTTGGAGAATATGGAAAATTGATCTCTTTTATTGAGCAGCATTGTACCAGAGAGGTTCTGTTTATTGTTGTGGATGTCTCTTGTCACCTCCCACCATGTACCGCCAGTGTTCTCCCGTATAACCCTAGCCCTCCCAAATTTCCTTTGCGACTTCAATAACCTTTATAGTGTGATAAATTACATAGTGTAAAGAGACATTCTCTTATTGTTTACTACAAACGCACTCTTTCTTGGTGCCAGGTTGACTTGTAGACTACCGCAGACCCAACAGAAAGTGCTTCAAGGTATTCAGATGCCGCTCAACCACGGTCGCCAATGAATACCTTCAAACTGAAATCAACACTGGTGGAGGGAAGTGCCTACGTGTAAACAAGGGGATTTGCTAGAGTTTCAATGTAATTTATGGCAGTCCGGAACTTTCTCTTGAGGTCTGGCCCGGAGAACTCCCCAGCCATGCTGTGCTCCACAGGCTCTCAAAGGTTCTCCTGAGTCAATATTGCTACAGGATGTGCGAGAAACCTCGAGGCCTTTTCAGACTGTGTAAAGCCAGAAAGGAAATGGAAAGGGCACAATCAATGAATAACTTTCAAGCTCATCTTGATCTACCAAACATGGTAAATTAGATGTTTGCAACCTCTGCCTTGAACTCCTAGAGATGCCTTGTCACAGAGTCGATGCCAGGGGGTTATCCCCAAAATCGATCAGGGAGAATAAAGCAGTGGCAGTACCTGGAGAGCCAGTATGCAACACGGGACTTCTGGTGGTCAGTTTAGCAAGCTGCCGGAAACTCTCTCAGCCGTGAGTAGTAGCCCCTCGTGCCCCTCTCCTCAACCGGGGCTCTTCCGCCCCCCCTCAGTTTCCCTTGCCATAGAGTTACTTTGTCGGCGGGTCTATATCTTGACAGGCCCAACGCCGCGTGATGATTCGTTTGAGTAGTTTGTTCCTCCCGCTTGTTGAAGCTACCCCAAGGTGCCAGGGTAAACAAAGACCACATGCAGAGACATCACACCTTACGCACACCAGGGCAAAACGCTTCCCGCGGCTAATGCACACTTATATCCACAGAAAAACCCATCATGACTGGCCAGTGGATGAGAGATGATGGGTCTCGGATAATTTTGCCTCATCTGATGTTGTTGATTGCTTCTTACTGGCCGATGAAGACCTTAACAGGGGGGTCGGACGGTTGCCCTCGGCCCCAAACATGGCGGGAGAGAGGAAGGAAAGGATGCTTCTGATAGGTTATAGATAGGCTCTGGGGTAGAGTTACAGACGAAAGTATCAGTGACATTTATCATTTGTCTCGGTACATTCAACATGCCTCCTCTGATGAGATGGGTCTGTCCCGGTTTCTGGACTTCGCCCCGGTTTTCAATGATTGGATGATGATGGCAAAGCGGTGAATCTCTCCGGCGAATGAAAGCCGTTTGAACCGTAGATAATTGGCGTCCGGGGTCCCTGTGTGGGGAGAAGACACTGCCTTGGATGAAGGATCGAGGCGGGGAGAACATCTCTTGGCCAACCAATGTCAACATTGCCAAACCCCAACATGGGGTGAGAGAGAGATTTGATGTGACTTTCAAGTTGAATGAATCACAAAAATGGAAATTTAAAAATCAATTTCCACCGTCTGATTCTCCAATCCGAGGAGGAAGGAAGGATGAGTCAATGCAATTTAAGTTTGAGCACCGAGGAAAGAGCAAAGAGGAAAGAGCAAAGAGGAAAGAGGCAGCAACGTGTTCTTTCGGTCCCGGAAATTTTGACCACCTGATGTTTGTCTCGTCTGAAAAGATTTGACTGCAGCAAAAATTCCCATCTATTCGGTCAGGTTTTTGTAATTTCCCATCTCATCTCTTGCTTCTCAGTGACTGTGATAGTGACCGTTTGCCAATATTATCTTCAGACTAAACCTTAATCGGCCTCTTTTCCCCGGATAAACCTGTTTGTCTCCATAAATATTCCGAATTACCTCTATTTACCTATTCAGGAGTTTCCGGACGAGACGAACAATAGTTCAGATGGCAAACAAACAATGAGAAGGACACGCTGCCGTCCTCAAAATTGAGGTTCTACACTAAACCGTTTATGGAAGTCCGCCCCGCTTTTTCAGTGAGCTGCTAAACTTCAATTGAACCTCACGAGCCTTTCCTCTTTTCTCCTCCTTCAACCTCAAAATCGACGTCATCAACATTGCACTTCAATGCGTCTCTGGCCACACTCATTTTATTCGTGTGATCAGTGATAGCTTTGATCGTTGGTGATTTCTTTTTTATCCTTCCATCACGTTCGCAGCCATGGCCGACCTTCACTTTGAGGACCCAGCCGTTGGCCATGACGATCATGATGACCTCTTTTCCGACGACGAATGGGATAATCCATACGAGACACTGCTCACACTCCCAGATGATTCCAACGGTGGCCCCGACTCGGTTGTCCCCCCAACTGAGCACACTTCGGAGGTTCAGACTGTTAGTACTACACGTTTCATTTGTCATTTACCTCAAATTTCATCTGCAGCTGGTCCATCGGTCGACAATGGAGTCGACGACGACGAGCTCGAGCAGTTGTGGCATGAGGTTTCAGTTGATGAGCAAGTCATTAATCAACAGGGCAACCTAGACGATAGCGTCATAGATCCAACCCTCGTCATCTTGGAAGAGATTACCCGCCGTCAAGAACTTGGAAATCAGCAACCTTTCACGGATGGAGCTCTCCAGGTCGCCCCGGAACAAGTATCACCAAACTTGGACATCTCGACCCCAGAGTCTGGCCCGTCTCGCCAGTTCGCAGACTGTCAAGACCAGCAGCCTTTTCTTAGTGACGCCTTTTTTGACGAATATTTCAGATTAGACGTCTCAGATCCCGTACCATCGGTCCCGCTGCCCAGTTGTCCGATAACCGAGTCCCCGGTGCTTCCCCCTGCTGGAGTCATTTCACAGGTCACCTCAAACTTGAACAGCCGCTCACCACCTGTCGCCCGTCTGGACGCCTCATCGGTCACTCTCCCTACCTCCCCTCTCCCCAACCCCACCCTCCCCAGCTCCCCATTGGCGACTGCATATGGACAAGATGAGAACTTCATCGTTCTCTCAGACATCCAGGGGTTTTTTTTGTGCCAAACGGAAACTCGGAGACATATTAGAGTTCCCCGTCGGATTGACCTAGATAGAGCTGTGGCAAATGAAGTTATAGAGCACGTAACGTTCAGTAAGTCCCCCCGCTTCTTCACAAATTAGAAACAAAACTAACTTGACTCAGAGCGCGAAACTAAACTTGAATATCTTGTGCTGCAAGACCTCGAATTATCTAAACGGCAACAGAAGCAAATGAGGAAATCGTTGGCGCTCTATTTGAACCAACAGCATCCCCAATGGGTCGCGCGCGGAGGGAAGCCGACACAGAATGCGGTCCAGATCAAGTATTTTGTTCGCGATCTTGCTTATGAATTGTTGGTGGCTCAAGGTTGGGGTCCACAATGGTTCGGCCCTCAGATCCAAGCAACGACTGCTAGAGAACGGGTGTGGCCCTTTGACTCGACCTTGTAAGTTGTGATTCCATCCATACTCATAATTATCGGACTCTAATATATTTTTGCAGCATCTTCCTCTACTTTTGTCGGCTCATACACCGGCAAATGGAGCTGACTACCGCTGCAAACCGCAAATTGACGTCTGGTTCATCCGAGTCGTCATCTCCAGGGGCAAGCTTTTCGTCACCAGAGCCTGTCAGTGGCCGAAATTCGCCGTCACTTCAAAGCACTGCCTCACCCGCCACTGCCTCCCCTGCACCGAGTCGAAGGCCGCTCCGTGGATCCGCGCTGTCCAACCTTGTGCGTTCGACGCCAGAACCTGTACTGCACGACAACTCCACGCCTCGTCTAGGTTCTCCGGCAGTTGCCAGCCCTCTTGCCACCGCCGTGCCCAGCGCTCAGTATCTTGACAGGCCGGCTTCTTCTCCAACTGTCCCGTCAAGTCCGTCGGTTCCTGCTGTACCGTTGCCAGCTCGGTCCCCAATCGCCGAGCCTGCTTGGGCAACAGCCGAGAGCAGAAAACGCAAGTATGGAGATTTTTCCGCTGGAGGCAGTCAATTTCAGCTGTTCAAGCCACCCCCGACCGCCAATCTGTTCTATCTGGTCGAAGTCAGGTTTCTGAGTACTGGAATTTTGCTGGAGTCCCGAGAACATAAGCATACAGACCCAGCAGTTGCAAACGGTCTATTCACCCATATCAAGGCATTTTACGAAGCTACGGGATATCAGCCGTGTTTCCAAATACGCACAGCCCAAGGACTGAAAACCGTTACGGATCAGCAGAGTTGGGACTCTGAGGTTTCGGCAATCTACTACAGTCAGCGACGGGCGGTTGAGATTGAGGTTTATATTTGAGAGCCTCATCTTGGAGGAATTGGGGCGTGGGCACTATGCACATACAGCATCACCAGTATCTTGGCTTCAATATCATACCCCAAGGATTTTCGATATGGGGAGGTTTTTTTTTCCTTTGTTATGATACCCTGGGCGACTACACCCCCACAGCGCATATGCTTTTTTTTTCTTTCCTTTTTTTCCCCTTTCTTATTCTTTCGCTAGGGGAACGAACTGGGTTATGAGGAGGGCTATGGTTCGTGAGATATGGGGGACTGCGCGGTAACTGGGGGCTTTTTTTTTTTGTTTGTTGAGGAGGGGTTTTTTTTTTCCCGTCAGATTTTAATGGATTGCATTTTTGATTTTTTGAGTTTTCATGTATGCGGGTGGATTTGTCTGGTTCGCAAAGATGTTTTCATGTATGTAGTGTGTTTCTGATGATGACTTTCTTTTCTATGATGTATCTATATATTATATGAAGGGTTTATTGGTTGGCTATTTTGAGGATGGTTGTCATTTTGTTATCCAAGCAGGCTTAAAGGTTTTGAATTGTGGGAGAGAAAAAAGGGACGAATGTTGCTTTGTTTTATTTTGGTGTCTAGGTAATATTGGAATGAAAGGGGGGGCGGGGAGGGTTTAACTCTTATGTATATTTTCATGTGAGATGGGAAAGACTTGATTAAGAGTAGCATGAATGGTCTGGTGAATGTTGGAAGTTTTATTATGTTGATGAGAATATGACTTGTTTGTTACTGATGACTGAGTTTTGAGCTTGTGTTTGTGTGCTGTGTTGTGTTTTGTTTGGATCGGTAAGAGAGTTTTACGATGATTCTTTTTGGTGAAAAAACATGCATGAGGGGTAATCAATCATCAATTTTATTAAGAACTGTGCTGTGGAAGAGGTAGTAGTTCAATTAGTTGCGGTATTTTATCTTGTGAGCAACATATTCATCGGTTTTGAAAAACATGGGAAAGAAGAACAAATGATAAAAGATAATAATATCTGTGGGTTTTTGAATGGAGAATCTTGTCAGAGAGGGAGCTTTCTTGTCTCCTTTTGTTATTCTGAGTTGTTGATAAGTGTTTTATCCCGTAGCATAATAACTTGCGGCATCATAGCTTGTGGTAATGCGCCATGGTCCTTGTGGCTGGGGGGGGGGGGGGATAAATAAAGAAAGGAATAATTATTGACAGTTGCCAACAACCAATGCCAATGAAGCAAAATTGCTCAGCCAGGTCCAATCGTTTCAACCAAAAACTATTAATAAGAGTTCTAGGGCTAATATTGATGTTTGAAAGGCCACTTGTGTTAAGTGGGAAGTCAAATATGTACAAACAAGAAAGACCGAAGGGGGTTCAAAAGCAGCGTGTGAGTGGTGGTGATGGCGGGTAGTGGGTTTAACTCCGCATTCCTTTTGAAGCAATTGAGAAAAAGGTAATAATGGTCTTGTAATATAATCGTGTTTTGTGTGGATTAGCGGATTAACTAACTAATTATCTAGTGGTCGTCATTGCTGGAGAGACAAAAATGGACGGATATTGGTTCAAGTTGGTTCAGTTAATGAGACTAAAGCGTCATCTTTCATAATCTGGGGAACAGTTATTATTAGTTCATTGCGTGATTAAGCCACTTTCCGAAGACTTGACTAATAGGATAGAAAAAGAAATACTGTGATCTTATTGCAAACTCAGGTTATGATGCAGTGGCTTCTGTTGCAGTGGTTACATGTCAGCGCTTATTACTCTGGCACTAAAGGAAAATCAGTAGTATAATGTTAAATAAATTATTATTGATCTTACGCCGCTGGAGGCGGTGCCTCCATCCCTATGGGATATGCGGAACCTCTACAATTATTTACACGCGTGAGCAAACTCAAGTGCAGACTTTGTACCGAATTGGTCCAGCAGCCAACTCTGTCTTTCTCCAACAATCCACTTGTCCGAGTCTCTGCTACCCGGCTTGGTGACATAATAGGAGCTTGTGCTCTTTCCCAGAGCGATGCCACTTTAGAAAGTTTGTATCAATGATCACTGAACCCACCCCCTTTCCTCAATGTTAAATAAAAGCACTTGAGAAAAGCATTTCTCAAATTTAATTTAATTTTTTTTTTAAAAAAAATAAGAAACTATCCGCTGTCTCCTGCAAGGTTGACATGTGCATGTATAGCATTGACATCCTAAGACAACTGATTTTTGGGAGACTAAAGATTGCACAACATCTCCTTGTGTGTAATATTGGGGTATAACTAAGAACACCACACGAATATACAACAACCAAAAGGAAATTAAATTGTCCCGAAATTGAAAAAGAAAAGAAATCTTGTTTCGATCCCTAATCCAATCCATCCCTAAGCAAAAAAGCCCACTCACTCCTATTTGCTCATGCTCCTTGAAATCCCCTCCCAATTCTAAAAGTAGTTTCGACTTCAACATACTTCCTCCCCTCCTCCAAAAGATATTACCTCACATACATCGCATTTCTCCTTCCCTCCCAAGTTTCAAAAAAGAAAAAGTACACAAAAAAGCTTCCCTCTTCTCTTCTTATTCCCTCCCCTAAATATTAACCAACAAAACCGCCCCCCCAAACAACGCACCCAACCCCACAACACCCGTCTGCATAGGACCCGCAGGAGCAGCAGCATTATCCGCAACCGAACTCGAAGCCTCACTAGCCTCACTATGCGCAGAACTAGCCTTGGACGCAGCAGAGCTAGTAAGGCTAGCAAGCACCGAAGACAAAGAAGCAGCATCAGCACCAGTAGCCGTAGCAAGTGCCGAAGATGCACTAAGAGCGGCACTACCGGGATCGGTAGAGATTGAATTAAGTGCAGAGTCCAAAGACGAACTAACAGAGTTGAGACCGCTTTCAATGGAGCTGGAGCGGGAGGCAGCATCTGTGGAGACGGTGCTGAGGGCAGAAGCGAGGTCGGTGTTGCCTGTGGTTGTGGTGACGGTGGTTTGGGCTTGGGCGGTGACCATGGCCACGAAGCTTGCGAAGCTGGCGAGGATGATGGTGTCGCGCATGTTGAAGGTTGATGTGAACGAGTTTAGAAGATTGAGCAAAAATAAAAAGCAGGATGAAAAATTGCTTTGGGGGAAATAAAAGATTGTGGGATGAGGGAAAAAGTACAAGTTCAGATTGTCAAGGACGGAAACCCGGGGGGTCTTTATAAGTCCCTGCAGCTGCCAGAAAAAAAGTGCATCTCGATCGGCCGGTAAGATTCAAAAGCCACAGTGCAGTGCGTAGTTTGGTTTAACCCTTTGGACGGATTGACACCGGTTGAGGAATGTAGGTGACCCGGCAACATGTGGGTAGTGTCTTGAACTCCTAGGTTTGCCCGGCTGTAGACGGCTGTCGACCATCATGGAGCGGAGCCAATTTATTTCAAGAGCCGGTTCTTGCTTCTCTCTCCGGGACTTCCATTTTTTGCCTCCTTTTTCCCTCCACGGTTGACGCCAGAAAAGGGGACTGAGGAAAACGCAAAAAGACATCAACAAACAAGCAACCCCCAAAAAGGGAGCTACTGCAAGAATCCCTGCCGCCGCGCCGCTAGTCTCTTAACTTTATTTTGACCCCCTCACATGTCATGCAAGGTCACCTCCTTGTTCCATCCCGTCGATCATGATGTCACTTGGTGAAAAACAAAAAAGAGTAGTAGTCATTTTAGAATTCTATCATGTGGTTGCCACGGTTGCTCAGCCTCGATACCTCAGACCTCTCTGTAAGGAGATATTCCCTTTTTCAATTCTTGCACAATCTCTGCGGCATATTCCGGACTACTCGTGACAAAATCGTATCTTTTACTTTCCGTGGATTTATACACGACGAGCTATTTTTAAAAATTCCGCATAAGTAACTCACACGTTAACCCCCACCCCCCCAAAAAAAAAAAAAAAAAAAAGAATATGGTACGTACCTTGAAATTGGATGGATGCTTTCTTGATACCTTGCATCCCACCACGTTGCTGAAATGTATTGATGTCAGTTTGGAGTCGAGATCTCCACCTTTAATGCCAGAAGCCGGCATAATGTGAACTTGGTCACCATCAATAGCAAATATCTTTTCCGACAGCAAACGCATCGGTTGCTTTCGCCAAACTGTATATTTTCTGAGTTTGGTGCTGATCCCCAGCTCGTCCTGCTTCATCACCTCCTTGGCCAACGGGTGCGTCCCCAAAAGCTTTGACTTTTTGGTCTTGGTCCAACTAGAGTTATCTGAAAATAAGACTGGTCTTGGAGATGAACTGCTTGGTGATCCCGTCATAATGAGGGGACCGTCAGTGGCAAATCGTCGCCTGTAAAGATCTAGCTGGTTGGTGCTACCGAGCGAAGCAACTGTACGGTCAAGCATTACAACTGTGCCAGTGTGAGGAAGCTTCAAGACGTGGTTTGCCTTGTCTAGCTGACGCTTTCGACACGCCACATCTAATACCTCGGCCAAAAACATTTCTGTATTTACATCCAGCGTAATCATCTGCCCCGGTGCCGCGTCTGATGAGTGGATGTGTATCCGTAAAAGTCTCTTTTCGCCACGAGCTGCCGGCGCGGCTGGCTGCGTGGACTGAGGCATGTCTGCGAAAGCAGTGTTTGCGCGGTATGCCGTGTTCAAGACCGGATTCTCCCTGGGAGGCACAGGAGCCATCACCGAAGTATCAGGCCGAGGCGTGTTGCGTGGAGTTAAATCTTTGTCGTCTTCCTCACCGGCAGCTTCCTGTTCAAACTGTGGTGTGACCTTTTGATTCTCCTCAAACTCGTCCTGTGAAGCTTGCACCAAAGCAAATATGTCATAAACCTTGGAGTTTGACCTTGCCCTGCCGGCCTTGTTGTTTGCTGTTGTAAAAGAGACGAGCGGTTTCTTCCGTTCCAACGGCGGGAAATCATCATCAACCTCGCCATCCTCTTCAACCATTCGTAACGTCCACCAGTTCACGTTGAGTTTATCAGCAGGAAGCGGTGGTTCCAGCTTCTCCTCGTTGTATCGCCACAAGCTGAGTCCTATCAGGTCAGCAACCGTGACTTGTCTGTCTCCGCCTTCTCCCTCGTGCACTGTTCGTCGAATCAGAACCTCAAACGGTTTGGACGGGTTGGCAGAATGGGCAGCATAGATGCGAAGCATGATTGGGTTGGGATCTCCTTGGCCAGAGAGCGAAGCAAAGCTGTCAAAGGGCAGTGCGGGTTTTGTCTTTTTCGCCTTTAAAGCTGCCGAGAGCAAACTTTTGGGCGGAGCCATGCTGATCGGGCGGATGGTACTCAAAGGTCGTGGTGGTGGTAGTTCCCCAACGTTTATTTGAAACGGAAGTGGCATGACCGATTTGCGAATTGTCATTCTCCTTGTAAACGCTCTTGGAGGGGTTCCCACGACTTGCTCTCTGAGAGAAGCATTGAGAGGATTCTTGACGGCCTCAAGGATAGAGGCAGAATCAATGCTCTCGATAAACGCCGATGACATGTCAGAGGCATCAGAGTCATCATCCTCATCCTCGAGCAGGTCGCTTCCTTGGCGTTTGACTCCTTCAGCAGGTTCTGGAGGATTTAGCTTGGTAGAAAGTTTTGCGGCGCGAGCGGCAGCGGCAGCGGCAGCACGGGCAGCTTCCCGATGTTTATGGAAGCCAGATGCGTCAAACTCGTTGTCTGAGGATACCTCGCTACTCGTCACGGTATCACGACGAGCCCTCTCTTTGACCGTTTCCAAGGCAGACTGTGATCCTCGCCTAGGGGTCGGACGTGCAGGTGAGAGGGTGGTAATATTTCGCAAGTTTGACGACTGAAGAGGGGATGATCCTGATCGATTTCGAATGGGCATCTTTGCAAATTTTATTTGCTGAGCAGCACGTTGATCGGGCTCGTCGTCGCTTTCGTCACTCAGGTCGCTGCTGTCTTCATCCTCCATCTGCTCACGGCGTCTCCTCCGTTTGGCCGCCAGACTGGGTCCAAGAGTCCCCAAACCTCCCCGTGAGAACAAGCCACCTTCTTCAGTTTCATCCTCGAGTGCTAAAAGGGATGTTTTTGGTGCCTGAAAGTACTCGGAAGCAATTGCCGTTGGAATTGGGGGCGAATGAGTTCTTTTGATCAGGGCTGGATTTGGACGCCATCCAGCTGATTTGAAGGGTGCTGAATTGAGAAAGTTTTCATTCAGGGTGAACAGACGTTCTCCAACCCCATCGGCGACATCATTAAGATAACTGGTTCGGAGTTGGTACAGAACCAGACTAGGTGATCGTGTCAGCATTTTGGATATGAATACAGGATGTATATGTACCATCGAGAGTGAAGAAAAGGGTCTCATACTCTTCTACCTGTATGACGGACATGATTGGGGAATTCACATGACCCGGTACAACGGATATTAGTGCGCCGGTGAAGAGTGACAAATGGATAGGTACGGTATAAAAGGCGGATGATGAAATGACCTCGGGTCGTATTCAAAGGGAGGAGAAGGATGGGATGCCAGACCCAAATTCAAAAGTACAAGAAAATGCTACCAGCGCAAGAAAAAGCCCGCGACAACCCTGGGGTTGAAATTAAAATGTGAGATTTTGATGAAAGTTGAAGGAGTGATGAACGGTGTGATGAGTGGTGAAACGGCGCCCTGGTGTCAATGAACAGTTGGGTCCCGAGCTCGGGTGTTTAGCGGAGGAGGTGGGGCAGCCAATGTACCGCCATTTTTAAGCAGCAGCATTTTGAGATATACAAGGTGTGTTGATAAATAAATAAAAAATACATGAACCAAATGAAGATTTCTCAAATAAATGAATCAAGATTTGGATTAAATTAAATTCGAAAGTTGTCCTTTTTATTCCTTGAAAAACTACCTTGACCTCAGTGTGAGGTACCTCATCTTATCGATAAGAGACCGCTGGCCAACCCTGTAATTACAATTCCCTGTTCTAGACCGTCAGTCGCCGATTTTCCTACCTTTCAACCACTCCCAAACATCCAACACATCACCACAACCGATTTCAATAAAATCAAAACAAAATGGGTTTGGTAGATTACGGTTCAGATTCCGACTCGGATTCGGCGCCGCCTATTCAACAACAAAAATTTATCGCGCCGGCGACGACGACGACAACAACCAAGAAACCATTCCAAAAGCTCCTCGACAAGGGCAAGATTGTCGTCAACCTCCCAACACCAAGCGCGAGCGCGAGTGCAGCAGACACACCCGAAGATGATCAACCCCCAGCGAAGCGCGCAAAGACCGGCAACGGTGGCAGTAGATTCAGCAGTTTTGGATCCTTTCTCCCACCACCAAAGAAAACCGGCGCAATCGCGACATCAAGTTCGCGACCAACAGGATCAGGATCAGCGCCGGCGAGGGGAATCAGTTTAAAAACAGGCGCCGAACCCGCATTTGTCAGGAATAATCCCAGCGACAACATAAACTGGGATGAAGACGAGAAAGATAGCGCTCCTAAATCATCATCTACTCTGAACCTCCCACCCCCGAAAAAAGCCCCATCAATACCCGAAGGACAAAAACCAGAATCAGAAGTAAAACTCGTCGGGAAACCATTAATGTTTAAACCTCTTTCCGTTACGAGAAGGAAGACGACGACAACAGTGAAGAAGAAGGCCACGCCAACTTCTTCCACCACAACATCAACTTCAACTCCAGAACCACCAAAAAAGCAAATCTCCCTCTTTTCCATAGAAGACGATACCTTCCCTACTCCCGCTCCCCCAACCACAACCTCCTCAACATATGAACCCATATTCTCCATCGACCCAACCCCCGAAGAACCAGACAACTTTACCGCCCCTTACCCACCCCCAGAACCAATCCAATCCCAATCTCAACCTCAATCCCTCTCATCAATAGCAGACTCCCTCTCAGCCTCAGCCCGCAGAGAACTATTCGGCCGAAATTCTTCCTCCTCAGAAATCCCCGCAGATGCCAAAATCATTAATTTCAACATGGAACAAGAATACGCACATAATCAACAACTCAGAGCTTCGGGAGAACAACAAGTGTATAATCCCGTTAGGAGCATAGCGCCTGGTAAACATAGTTTGAGACAGGTGGTGAATATGGCTCAGAATAATATTGATGCTTTGGAGGAGAGTTTTGCAAAGGGGAGGAATAATAAACGGGAGGCAGGGGGGAGATATGGATGGTGAGAGGGTATATTGAAGTATTATTATTATTATATTTGAGGGTTTGGAAGGACAAGAATAAGAGAGAGGGAAGGTGTGGTAAATTGATATTCTTTTGTCAAGTACAGTTATGTTAGGAAATTGATACCCTCTTAAAATCCTTTAAATAACAACGCGCAAACCAGAGGTATGTTGAGTTTGATATTTGGTATGTTTGATCAAGCACGTATATTTACAAGATGCACAGAACACGCAAAGCAGAGAGTATGTAATAAACGTTTTTATGATATGTTTATGTCAAGTATACATATACAATAGAAAACTTGATGATATCCTTATGACTTTATCCAGTTCCATGACTTGCAAAACAATCTGAACCCATATTCCAAGTTAATAAACTGTTTTTTCCTTTGTCATATATATATCCCTTCTTCCAGACATCATCATCGTATGCTAGATTCCAAGCACACAAGATACCTTCCCAATTCCTAACACACAAAACCCGAATCATACCCAAAGACAGATAGAGAGTATCTGTACTCAACAAACAGTTCCAACCCCCCCCTTTTTCCCTTTACTAACCATCAAAAACCCCCATTCACCTCTAGTTATAGGAGAAATATCATCATATCCATTCGGAGTCATCGGCCCAACCCTCTCTCCTTCCCCTTCTGTACTACTACTCAAAAAACTATTTATCCTGCTATTGTTATCCCCATGAAGCATTTGATTAATAGTCATTATACTACCCGTTTTATACCTCATATTACCACCGTTATTGGTCTGTGGTATAACAAGGGTAGGTAAGGTGAGAATGGGTAATTGTGTTCGAACGGCTGATAGGGGACGGGCTGTTTCTGGGTCTTCGTCTTCTTCTTCTCCTCCTGAGGCTGTCGGTGTAATGGGAGAGAAATGAGATTTTGGTTCAGGGATTGAGAGGGTATTGTTATTGTTGGGTTTAGTAGTTGGTTTTGAGGGAAAAGAAGTTTGGAGTTTGAGTGCCAAGGGACGGAGGAGTTTTGGTGGTGAGGAGTTTGGTATTTCCGGTTGAGGTGATTGGGATACTGGTTTTGGTTTATGAATCGTGATGGGCTGCTGTTGGATGATGACTGTTGGTGCTGGAGGAAGAGGGGGAGTCGAAGAAGGAATCTCCACAACAGGAGGATGAGATCGTAATGGATCAATCGGGATTGATATCGTCGTCGTCGTTGTCGTTGCTGGTTGCTGGCTGACCTCCCGATACCAAGCTTCAATATCCTCCTCTTCTTCTTCCTCTTCTTCATTCGAAACCATCATTTCTTTAATCAACGAACCCGCATCAATATACGTCACAGACAATTTCTCCGGATCAATAAAATTATCCTCCTCCTCATCATCATCCACCCTCCCCCCAACCAAAGGCCATCCCCCCCCTCCCTCAACATCATTAACAACCCCCCTCTCCCCATACCCCCTCTCATACATCAACAAAACATCCCCCAACGCACCCTCACTAACAGGATCCAACCACCTATACGAACTCAACAACAAACTCTTCCTCAAAGCCCTTCTTCCATTCGCCAGAAAAAGTCTCCTCAACTCATCAACAGCATCTTCCAGTCGAAAAGAAACCTTTTGTCTAGAATAAGCTTGTAATGCCGTTCGAAAGTTATACAGCTGATCAAGCGAAACAAGAGTCAGATTGGTCGAAGAAAATAATGTTTCGTTTGACAAGAGAGATTTTCGGATTAAATCGGTTGGAAGACTTAGGGTTGAAGCAGGGACGGCTTGTGGCATCCAGTCGGGACTGTTTTCATCACACACGTTAGAGTATGTTGGCGGGAGGGGGGAGTAAAAACAAAAAAAGCATACCCTAACCGAAACTTTTTCGCAGCTTTTTCCAAAGACTGATTCAATATTTTTTCTTCTTTTGGTTCCAACGATTGAGAATAAATCAATTTTATCCCAAATTTACTTATTGATTGTTGGAAGGAAGAGTCGGTTGATGATGACATGACGGTAAAAGGAGTAGCCGGTGTCAAAGGAACAGAAGCAGACGCAGTTGGACTACCCGGCCACCTAAACCTGTTATTCTGACTAAAAGTCGAATCCGTAGTTGAAAAAACAGACGAATAAGTCGACCAAGAATTAGTCGATGACGCCTCACTAAAAGCAGGTGAAGCAGTTCCATCTCGTTGAAGATGATGAACATGAAGTATCCTTTCCCTTATAGGACTTTCGACGGAGTTATTATGAGAAGACCATAATTGTTTCAACGCGTCAAGTTTCGACGGCTGATGTGGCTGTGTTGGAAGAGGGAAAACAGATCGTAAAGGAGTAGTCACCGCCGACACCGGCAGGGAACCAGGAGTAAACCCTCCCGGCGTGAAAACCGGAGAGGTAATCGGTGATCTAGGCAATTGATAGTCTCTGCTGACAACAATTAAAGTGATGCTAATTGATTTCCTTCCGAGTCTTTTAGAAACGTATTCGAGAGCTCCGTTGACGTGAGCGGGTAGTTGATGACAGTCGGCAATTGATGGACCTGCTTCGAGCGGTGAGGAGATTCGTGCCCTCAGGGTAAGTGTCGGTGGTGCCATGATGTATGTTGACTAGTGATGAAGAAGTTGATGAAAAGAGGGAGAAAGTGTCGAAATTATATTATTCAACAACCTGAAAAGATAACCATCATCATATCTATCTCCTCTCTCTCGAATCTGAAACGACAGAAAAATAAAACAAAAATATGATTTATGATATGAAATAAAAAAAGATTGGGCGGTTAGAAAGAGGACATCGAAATAAGATGGGATGCTGCCTCAGTCACAAAAAAAGATGAAACAAGATCATTATCTCTCTTCCAAAAAGACGGGATCATGTTTCAACTTTTATTTATTTCAAAATAATAATTAAATGACCCGACGGGATGGGATGGGATGGGATATCTTTCCTTAGTCTGAATGTGATATCACACCCCCCCAAACCTGCATATCCTACCAATCCAAACAAGTTCAAGCGTTCACTCATCCTTCGCCAATTCATCCAATCGCCTCTTCCGGCGTCTAATCAACCTCCATTCCCCCGCATAAGACCCAAAATAAACTTTGGTCAAAAAGTCTTGGTAAAAATAGTTGTGATGGTGTGGTGACAGGGGTTTAGCCGCCGTGGATTTGAGTGGCGTGTGGGCGTCTGGTGCAAAGCTAAAGTAGTATCCTTATATTACTGGTCAATTGCATACAAAAAAGTTAGAGAAATATCACACCCAAAAATGCACCCCTGAATTAATAGCGTTCCCTCACGTCCCCTTCCTTTTTTTCTTCTTGTGATGATCACATCAAAACAAACCAATTCCAAAAAATGATTGGTTCTTTTTTGCCCACTTGGGCGTTTGAAATCAGCTTCCTTCTGCAGACTGCCTGAGGTTGCCTGCATATGCAACTTCCACATGCAACTTCATGACAAACAGAAAAAAACAAAAAAAGACAACCGTTGGATGGTTGCACAAAAAGAATGACCACATCGGATCGGAATACCCGACTGCAGTCATCCCCTCCTCCAACTGCAGGTTAAGCGGCATATCAGATGCAAATTCATTATTCATCCACGGATACTTTTCTTTCCGTTCTTATTATTCTTTTTGGAAATCTGTAAAATGAATATTTTGGTAGTCGATCAATGTACTCTAATAATGGTACACATGATGGAATTAATAATTATTCTCTCAAGAAAAAAAAAACCAAAAAAGGACAGAAAGCCGTCCAATCTCTTTATTTCAGCCCCTTCTCTCTTTTATTCTTTGACTTTTTTATCGCTTTTTATAGAAGAAATTTCCCTTCTTGATTCCCCATAATTCCCCAAACCCATCAACCATAACCCATATGATGATTTGTTTGTTCCATGTTTGTCCCAATTCCCATGAGCTGAAAAAAGAAATATAAAAAAAAGTCAAAACGCCAAAGAAACCCATCAAACCCATCATTTCCCCCCTTACCCCATGCCTTGTTTGGATAAAAACCTCTTGTCCTTCCCGACGCCATCGCTACTCAGGCATGAGAATGTTTTGATGGGTAATCATGGGGTTGTCATTCAGGTCATCAATAACCGTCTTCGCTGAAAATACATAAATAAATAAAAAAAATCATCACTCAACTTCTCCTCCCTGCAAATCAATCGTCGAAAAAACTCCAACATTCTGCCCATGGATGCTGGAACAAATCGAAGAATTATCCGCCCAGTCTGCGTCAAAGACGTGGTTATCAGCCAGCTGTGATGCTGGAAGCGATGCTGGAAGAATCGCTAGAGTACAACATACCGGAGCCGTCTTCCTCTATATCGTCGGCCGTCGTCAACGGTACCATCGAGTTCAAAATACCTGTGTCACGGTAAAAGACTTATTAGTCACCCATTTGCCCCCAAAGGACGTCGTCAAACTCACTCTTACGCAACGTCTCAAAATCCACAGCTTCCAAGTCTTCAGAATCATCCGCGTGGAAATACCTCGCGCAAATCTTAATTACTCGTTCGAAAAGCGCCATGACGCGTTCAGAGATGTCAACGCCGCGCTTAACGTGCTTCTCACGCAAGTAGCCAAGACACTGGAACCCCAATTTTCTTGCTGTTTGCGTCATCTTGGCCACAAGCATTCTTGATTCATCCGTCTCCGAGTCTTCTGTAGCCGTCGAAGACTGGAATAGCTTTTCGTAAAGAAACCTCACAACCTCTTCCCCGACTGAGGTCTCGTAAAAAACGAGCAACCCAGGAACCCAATTAGGGATATTGTCGTAACCGGCGAGAAGAATTTGTTGTGGCGTCTCACCAGATCTCGTCCGCGGGCCATCAAACACCTTTTTCTGAAACTCAAAAAACTCTCTAGCCTCCGAGTTTTGTAACTGCATGCACTGCATATTGACGTGTCTGATCAATTCTCGTATCAACTCTCGCTGAGAAGCAACTCTGCAAAAGACCCCGCCAGCGACTCGTAAATAGTTACCCACCGTGTGAGAGACCACAGAACCCGTGATTGAGGCCCGGATTGCCTTGTAGATCTGCATTTCCAACTCATCACCTTGCTGAATCAGGTTGGCAACAATTGAATCCGTGGCCTCGGGATTTTGACCAAGGGAGATGAGCTTATCCACAAATATGTTAGAGTTGGACTTGGTCCAGCGCAGCGTGATTGCCTCGGCCTCCTCGCCGTGGAGCACAAAAGGCGGCTCTGAGACAGGCGTACGTGCTGGGTATTGGTATTGCTCGTACATGGAACGATGAAACCTATCCAATAGTTCTACCTTGGCAATCACAACGTCCAAAACCGCAATAATAGTCTCATAGTTTGGAGCGCGAGTTGGTTGTCGCCTGCTTAGCGTTCCCAGCAGCCGATTAATCTGATTCGGCATTCCTATTTTCTCGAGATTCGGGTCGGCTATGATGATCCACAGCAGCGTTTCAAAATGTTTGCTCGCCAGAAAAGCGGAAATCTCGGCATCGCCTAAGTTGACAAACGACAGGATAAATCCAAAAACTTCGTACCATGACCGCAAGTGTCCCGCAAAGTTTGCGAGAAGGGTATCAATTAGGAGGAGCGCTTCGGAGAGGCAAGTGCCATTGTTATCGTTGCTGGACCGTCTGCTGGCAATGAAAATCTCGTCCTCGTCGTAGAGACCATACTGATCCGGTACAGTCTTCCGGATGACGGTGAGGGCCCGGATCACCAAATTTGCAGCCGCCTTGCGAACATCCGGGTCGGCGTTCCTTTGGACAAGCATCCTAAACGTTTGCGGCATTTGGGCAAAGTACCTCAAGAGACCTAGACTGCATCTGGCACAATCCTGGCAGTCGCTGCGAAGACGGGAAACAAGAAGGGCAAAGTTGGGTGTATCCTTGGCTCTCGAAGTTACTTGATCCAAATGACCCAATGCCATAAACATTGCTTTCGTGCCCAATCTATGGTCACTGGAACACTCATCGCCATTGAGCCGCTTCAATCGCTCGAGGATGTTGGCAACAAAGTGACTCTGGACAGGATCGTAGAGACAGTGCCTTCGAAGCACCAGAGTGTTGTCGCCTTGGATATACTCTTCCATGTCCACTGGGATGTCAACACGAAGCGGAACTGTGAGGTTCGATTGTTGGAGAAGGGCCTGGCTTTTGGTCAGGGACGAAGATCGCTGATAGAACAGCATGTAAGCGCTGTATTGCTTGTCGTACGGAACGTTGTTTTGGAATGGTTGGTAGTCAGGTCCTCCGAAACAAGCGCCTTCCATCTGAGAGGGATCCCAGGGGTTGACATTGTCGTCGTTGAACTCGATCCATGTTTGTTTGTCGTTGCTGGTAGGTCTCTCTCGAACAAACGAGTAATAGTGACCAGATTCCGCCGTCCCGGAGTGTACAAGAATTCCGACAAGCTCAAACATATCCTCAGGTTGATCTTGATCAGGATCGCTCAGATACTCCATAGTGTACGGCCGCATATCAATTGTGGTTGGAAAAGAGAACCAGTCGTTTATCTTGCTGCGCTGCATGGTCCGGAGGTTGAAGTCGAAACGCTTTAGATGAAAGATCAGATGGTCCGGGGCAGTTTTGATGCAGGTCCGTTTCACTGCATCGACATGATGGTCGCATGTGGAGCACTTGTACTTGTTGTCCCCTTCCATGATTTCTCCTTCGACATATGCCTGCAGACTTTCCTGTAACGTGGCTTTGCCCTTGATATCGCATTGAATCGCCGAAAATGGTTCAAGCCTCTCTGAGATGTGATCACATTCTTTGGAACGAACTTGCTGCACAAGCTGCCCTCCATAGAAGGAACGGAAAAGATTCTTCTCTTCGTCAGACAGAAACTGCCCTTCCCAGCGATCAAAGAGCAAATTGAAGAACTCATCGACATCCATTTGCACGCTAACGTCAATCTGAGTGTTCTCGTAAGTTCTGATGCTTGCGACGCACTCTTCGGGTGTAGTGGAACGGCGGATGCTATCCTGGAGATACGCAAAAGTCTTTTGGGTGTTGAAAAGCAAACACTGTGTATCAGGATCCTTGACCGTAGCAGACAGCATAAAGCGTCTGAAATCGACGTTCATGAAGAGCTGTGTGTAGAGCGAGTTGAAGTAACACGTGTTGGACAGGTTTCTGAGACCAGTGTACCCGCATTCAGCCCTGATCGCCTTTTCCCGCTCAAACGGCTGCGCAGGTTGAAGATCGTACTGATACGTGGGCTCGGAATCTTGGTCCAGTCCCGTCTTAACGTTCACAAGGTCGAACATGTGATTAATAAGCAACCTCAACTGTGACATGTCGTCCTGAACAAGACGCAAAATTATCTCTATCAACTTTGCACGAGTTGACGTGGTAAGGATCGGTGTTCCAGAGTCCGAATATTGTGTGGCAATGTCGTCAGTAGCGGGAAACAAATGCTTCCAGAATATCCTGGCCGCAACGCCGTTTTTTGGAAGCAGGCCGCGCTGAAACGCCTGATCTCCTTTGTCGGCCAAGAAGTTTGTCAGAGCATGCAAATGACTAGCCAAATAGTTGGCAACGGAATCCACGACTTGAGGCTTGGTTACGTCCTGGTGACAAGTAAAAATCAGCAACTATCCAAGAAAAAAAAAAAAAAAAAAAAAAAAGGGGGGGGGGGTTATAAAGGAAGAAGAGAAAAAGTACCTCAAACGTTGTGTATTCAAGCAGTAGAGTGAACCACTCTTGTGATAGCGTTTTGCAATCAAGAATATCATCATCACTGCGAATTAGAGCGTGGAGCATCATGAGGGATAGACTGAGAACCTCGGCCGCATTTACCACTTTCTGAACCGCGGGGCGGACCAAGCTGGAGACAATTGGCCAGAAAAGCTTCCTGAACGTGTGGGAGATGGGATCTGGCCCGGAAACCCCATCATCAGCGTCCATCCGTACTTTGCACTTGTGCCGAATCAGAAGACCGGCGCTCTGTCGAATCCGATCCTTCGGTTCGTGGAGAAGTAGCCGCTCGACCAAGCGAGGCACGTCCGAGTGTGTACTGAACGCCGACATGAAGGCCTCATTCACGGAGCAAGACTCCAGTATGCTTTCGAGGCAAAGCAGAGCTTGTTCCGCTGGGTTGCCCGAGGTCTCCATCGACAGGGCTGTGGACATCAGCGAGAGGAGGCGACATAAGAGCGGTTCATTCAGATAATTTGCGGCTGCACTGGGCAAATGCGAATCTGTAAGGTTTGTAAGTAAGACCTCAAAATAACCAAGATTTGACCTGAAAGTAGTACCTTGTAAGAGAGCTACAAGAGCTTTAAGCAAGGCAGAGCTGAGCTCAATCTGGAGCTCACGACTTGAGCACTGTGATGTGACGTTCTCATCCGATATTGCTGGGACAATCAGCGACATGGCCCTCATCAACAATTCTCCATATGAGCTTGATGAGTCGCTTGCGTCACTGGTTTCCATCCAGCTAGTCTCCTTGGCTTGCTGAGGCTTTTGTGAGCTGAGATATGAACGCAAGGCATGCACGGCGTAAAGCGATTTGAAGGGCTGTCCTGCAGGGAACATGTCCTGATAAGAAGTAGATGCATTTTGGAAGGCCTTGATTGTGTTTTCATCGGTAGGGAGTTTCACCAAAAAGAGAAATATCTAGATTGCCATCAGGTTAGTCTTCTGAATGCAAGCTTCGCGCCGGCGCGGCTTGCTTACCTCGCGGGCCAAGCTCTCTTCCAGTGAGAGATACTGCCACAGATCATCAAAATGACTGAGAATTTCAACTTCCACTTGGGAAGCGCCAGGACGTGCCCTTGGGGACGTCGCAGATTCTTCCTCTTTCTTAACAAGAATAATGCCGTTGTGGATCTGAAGGTCCTCAAGGGACTTGCAAATTTCACCCTCCTGCGGGACAAACGGCTTTCCGCGATAAAATATGCGGTAGTTGGTGAACCCAGTGGCTTCACGCAGACTGGCAAGAAGCGAGGCCGCCGTATTTAGCCTGCCTATGTTCAAGGGTTGAACAGCAGTTTCTGTAGTGCCATCAAACGATTGAAACTTGAGTTCCGCTGACTCACCTTCCGGCTGTTTGGGGACGTCGCCAATGAAAGTCCGGAGATCTGGAGTAGAAAACTCGGGCCTGTCTTGATGAAGGCGATGAAATTCTCTCAAAACAATGAGCGAGCGAATGAACAAGAGCTGCTGTTCGTTAACTTCTTGATCCGTCGCAACGACAACCATCGAGTCCTCATCGCTGCTGGCTGTTCCGTCTGCGAAGGATCTCAACTTGGCCGCCGCGGACGAAAGCTGTCGAAGACAGCGATCCACAAGACCCAGATGAACCTTTCTTGCCCGGTAGTGTGGGAATGAGGCGATTAAGCCACTATCCACATACACGTCCCGGACGAGAGTATCTATCGCCTGCTGCTCAATTGTGCCCTTTGGAGCTCTCAACACCATGCGCCACAGGATTTCCAACATTCCTCCAGGATTGGGACCGTCGATGTCATCCAGAATAGTGCTCTGCGAGCTGATGAGCCCTGGCATGAGTATTTCGCGGACAAATTCAAGACTGCCCTGACAAAAATACTCAGGATCCAGTAGGGGCAGGTATTTAAAGAAGCAGGTATGGGTGAACCCGTTTCCTTGTTTCATCGCGCTGTTCAGTAGCTGCCAAGCAATATCCCTGTCTTCTTTGCAAGCTGCTCTAGGTCCAACTAGAAGCTCCCAAAGCCTGAGGCCGAGATCCCCGGTAAGGGATGCAGGTTGAGATATTATCAGTACCGATAAAAGCTCCCTGCGTGGTGTGTTATTGGGCCCGCTAAGCACAGCTGGAAACCCAGCAGCACGGCCCCTCGGGACGGCGCCCTCGAGCTCATCAATCAATATCTTGGCCAGTTCATACTGATATGCCAAACCTGAGAACTCTCGTTGAACCTGTGGACGAAGAACGTGGAGAAGAACCCAAAGACTCCCAATAGTAGACTGTGACGGACGGGACAAGTCATCCAGACAGTCGGCAGCAATCTTCTGTCGACCTTCCGGGCCAGGCCCGTGCATCAGAAGCTCCTTAAATTTTTGCAATGCAAATTGCTGCATCTCTGGCCACGCGACGGCTGACTGAGCACCAAACGCAGATGATTCTCGGATAAGGCGAATACAGATGTTGTATGGTGTCGAGTCGGCAATGGCAATGCCAGGATGTACAGGCTTGTTGATCAAAGCCTTGATTACCGAGTCGAAACATTCTCTCATGGCCATGTTGAAACTGTCCACGGGGACCGTCAAAAGTTTGCTGCAAAGATACAAGACCCATTCAGACTGAAAGAGGTTGATAATCGGTTTGAGCATCTTGACCAGTGCATCCGATACCCGAGGGTCTTGTGTCGTAGTAACCGTCTGCCACAGCGCATCCGTGTGCTCCTTTTCATAGGTGCAAGACACGGCGAGGAAGCCTATGATATTGTAACTCTCAAGGGTTATTTCGGGGTGACAAGTTGGCCCAATAATGTAATTGACAAGGCCTGTTCTGGTCAAGAAATCTGCGTAATGCCGCATCATGGCCTTGTCCTCATCTTCTGGTGAGCTACCGTACCTACGGTAAAAGGCAACAAGGTCGTTGCACATGCTGCTGACGGCCATGACCCGCAGTTGCATCTGGCTTGACTGGATAAGCCTGGAGTAGAGAGAAAACTTTTCGATATAAGCAATCGCCTCGGGCACATGCTTGTGTGGAACCTGGGGATACCGTTGTAGGTGATCTTCTATAGGATTCCCAGGGACTGTGCCATTGGTGTTGAGTGCCAGTTGGTAAATGTCAGTCAACGATTGGATAAGGGCCGCTGTGCCTTCCACGGACAAACGGTTGAGGTTTTTGTCAACAGCACTGGCCAAAGTGGCAGACATGCTGGTGTAGTACTGGTATGCCCGAGCGATGGTTCCCCTGACAACATCGGGAGGAAGGTGCTGGTTACGGCGCATATGCTGTAGCACTTGAGCTGCAATGCTTGACAGACCGCTAATATGATCTGTAATACCAGGGATTTGCGCTATGTACTCGGCCTCTGCAAGAGCGAGCTGCATGGCTTCGAAAACAGTGCCGCTGTCGCCATCAAAGGTCTGGAAGACTTCAAAGACCTTGGCCACCTCCAAGGCATAGTTGAAATCGTCCCCGACCGTTTGAGAGTGGTTCATCTGAAAGTTCATCTCTTCTCGGCGGCAAAGGAGACTTGTAGCCTGAACGTAAAGGGGCGACAACAGATCGAGCGGACGACCGGCCTGGTAATTCGTGGCTAGGCGCGGAAAGATTTGAAGATCAACCTTGACAAACGTCCCCGTCAATCTCGCGAACCACTTGAAGAACAAGAAGATGTCGTGCCGAATGACCTTATTTTGGGTGTACGGTTGCCTGGGGAGGGAGGGAATGACATGTGAGCTAAAAGACCAACAGCTCGTCAGGTTTCAACTCACCTTCGATTGGCTAGATTTAACACGAGCTCTGGAAAACTGTGCCATATTTCTCGATGATCGATGTACGAGCGTACAATAGCGACCGTGGGAGTCACATTGGTCCATTCGAGATACTTGGCTACCCACTGTGAATACTCTTTTGCTACCGAGGGATCTGTATCTCAGTCAATAAAGCCCTCGGGTTGTGCAAATGAATAGCTTACGTGATTGCATATACTCGGATGTCCTGGTGGTCGTGTCCATCCAAGACTCGGCGTCGACGTGGAACGGGTACAAGGCGGTGGGATCAACCAAGATGGAATCGTCGGGAGAGTCGTCCAAGATGGTAATTGGTTCGGCATCCTCGAACTCATCATCGTCGTCCGGAATGACATGGATGACCTCGAGCGGGGGACTACTACTGCTCGTCGCCGAGGACACCGGAGTGTTGATTGCTGCCTCTCCCCGTGACATGTCCACCTCTGATTCCTCTATGCTTATTTTGACAGCATCTGTGGGTGACGACGGTCTGGGGGGGCCCTTTGACGAGGGCAGGGTGGGAGAGCCTGGAGGTGAGGACGGGATGGCGTCTAGAGGTGGGCGCGAGGGTGTCCGGACATTAATAGTGACGCGGCTCGATCGCAGTACCGAAGACGGATCGGCGTCGGCAGGCTCGAGGATCTGCCTCTCTGGGGTCTGGGGGGTAGTAGTTTCGGTGTCAATCTTCATGGCAGAGTCGCTTCCTGCGACAGATGCCAGGCCGTCGGCGGCTCCAGCCGAGGAGGCGTCGTCTAAAGCAACAGCGTCGACAGAGCGGCTACGGGATGGGTTATTAAGGGATGTGCGTCTTCGTTTCGAGGGAACACCACTGTCGTCGAATGGGTTGGGACGTGTTGAGCAGGGCTCAGAGGAGACTGCACGATCTCGACTCGAGTCTTTGGCAGTAGATGAGCTCGAAGCTTGAGCCATCTGTGTTGCGCAAATGGAATACTATCCGATAACGCTGCTGCTCTAGCTCCACAAAGCACGGAGCTTGGCTCCAAGAAGCTCAATGACAGCTTCAGAATCTTGTAATTTGTTAGCATGTAGATGAAGGATGATGAGATGTGGGGAGAGTTGTGTGGGTGTGTGGAAATGGCGGGCGGTGGCTGATGATGGATCGAACTTTAGAAGCTTTTCAGACGACCGGGAAGCTCCAGCTTTCCCGGGCACTTTGTGCAAGGGAGTTTGAAGTGGGGGGCGGGGCAGAGCGGGATCAAAAAAACCTGCAGAAGAATGATATGAAAGAAAGAAAAGGATGTAAGGAAAAAGAATGGATTGTTAAGATATCCAATTATTTTTGCAATTGAAAACTTTTACTTTTCTTACAAAAAAGCTTGGTCTTTTTTTGGGATGATGATGATGCTGCTGTTGCTGCTGCTGCGGCAGGTGGCCAGGGTATGTGTGTGATGTGGGGGGTTGCTTGAGGTAGGTAGTGTATTGCTTGGTGGATGTTGGGGAAGTTTTCGATGTAAGTGGTTTCCCTCTCTTCTTTTTCTCGAAAAAATGGAAACCACCCATCATCACCCAGTGCTGCAGGCAGACAAGCAGGCTGAGAGATTCAAAAATGCATCAATGTAAAACTCACCTTGGATGATGAAGCTATATATCTTTGTGGTATACAGTATGTAGTATACAATGTGTGGGCGGGTTGGACCTAGTGTCACACTGTGATGAGCAACATCAAAAAAAGGCTACAAGGAGCAGAATCCGTCGTCAAAAATAAACAAATGCTCGTGAAGGGCGATGCTTGGAGCTTTGACGGGATGGATGGTGGATGGTTGGTGGTGGATGGATGGCTGTTTCGATGACGGACTGACGGGAACAAGTGCAACTGTCTGGCAGTTCTGGGGCGCAGTGAAAATAAAAGTGGATACCGACCAAGGCAGATGTGGTGGGGCAATGGAACATGGAAAAGAAGGCGGACACGGCGGGGCAACGACGACGAATGCGGGGCCTCTTTTTTTTTTTAACGCGTTGAAGAAAGCGCGTTTTGATATCTTTGACTTTTTTCTAGTCTTTTAATCTTTTAATTCTTTGGTACCTGATCCACATATACCCATGGATATCTTATCTTGTGAGTGCGTAATGTGTGTCATCATGGATGCAGTCATCGAAGCTTGAAGCATGTGATCTTGACAGTGTATATTACAAACAAAGAAATGCCTGGGACTCGATGAATTTGTGAACACAGATATGTACACGACATTCAAACTGTACCTGGTGTGTCACAACCAACTAGTTCCCGCACCTTCCCACCGAAACGTTGTTCTGGGACGGCCAGGGGAGATGCGGCACATTATCACATTCCAGATTAAATGATTCTAGAAGTTTTTCTGTCCATTGAAATATTACCTATTTTGTAAGAGAAGAGGCAAAAGAATTACGAATCTTTCTTTATCGGCTTCCACACGGCACCACCACGGTTATAAAAGATTTAAATCTTGCCAAGACTCAAGATAACGACGCCCTGCTTGAGATTGAGATAAGCGAGAAATTCGCTAAATTTCTCCACCAGAAAATCGGCACTGAGTGGAATCCCATTCCATCAGAACTCTTGGTTGACCCCCAAACTTTAAACATTTTTTGTACATGTTACCCCCATTGACAGTTCCACTCTCTCATTCAATACACACGCTTCTTTTCAAACAGGCACCTTTTCACACCTTTGTTCATCCCCAGTCCACATAAAAAAATGGAACGAAAAAGAATAGTCCACACCTTGGACACTCCATACTCGACCGTTGAATGGTAATTGATTTCACCCTCACCCTCACCATTTCTCTAGTCATTCACATCTCTTGTCACACACACATCTCATCTCACTCACTTATATCCTCTAATCCCACTAACACCTCTCACAGGCCATCAATAACCCCCCAATCCCAACAAACAATATTAGATCTCCTCTGCCAGTAAGCTTTCATAAACCTTCATCCTCAACATCACAACAATAACCAACTAACCTCTCTCCAGCCTCCTCACACCCCTCGCCAACCACCGCAACTCCCTCCCCCCCTCAAAAGGCAAACGAAAACGCTCCAACCCCCCCCCTTCACAATCTACCCCCCCTCCACCCCCTCCCCCCATAAAACCCTACATAGACATCGGCCTTCCCCTCATTCACCGCACCCTCCAATCCACCCCATCAGCATACATAGCCCTCTTCATCCCCAAAACAGGTCAATCCCCCATATTCAACTGTCTTTTCCCTTCCATGATTGGATCTCTCTCTCCAGAAGTAAGACTGGTAGGGTTTGATATGAAGGAAGCAGCAGAGAGGTTATCAGAAGCGGCGGGGATACCAAGGGTTTCTTGTGTGGGAATTAAAAAAGATGCGCCGGAGTTTTTGGTCAAGGGGTTAGTGGAGTTTATACAGGAAAATGTGAAGGAGGTGGAAGTTAAATGGTTAAAGGAGGTTGAGAGGGGGGAGTTTTTGGAGACGAGGATAAAAGGGGTTGTGACAATGGTTGGGAAGGGGAAGGAGAAGAAAAAGGAAGGGAAATAAAAAATGAAATGGGAGGAGATATTGGTATGTTATTTGTTGTTGTATTGGTTGTTGATATATGTCATCCAGAAATGGAGGTCGAATTTTGAAGGGTTTAAAAAACGGCACATGGTAATTCATGCACAAACTGGAACGAAATAAGGCAGAGATTTGAACTTATACTGATTCCAGAAACTCATCTCGCCGGAAGGCAAGGAAAAAAAACACAAAGAGAAAGGATTGAATAATGATTAATGCAACAAAACAGAAAGAATGAAAGCAGCAAAAGAAATTTTCTCAAATCTACCATAAATGACCCAGTCTACACACTCAAACATCACCAACCATCTCCAAAATACTTCCATGTAGTCTCCCGCCAATTTCCCTCAACCTACCCAACATTTCCTTCACCTCTTCATTCTCTTTCCCAACAACAACACCACACAAAACAACCCTAGCACAAACAGCAAAAACATGCTGATCCGAACACCAACCAAGCGGTCCATCATCCCCCCTTTCCTCTATCAGTTTCAAAATAGACTCCAACCCCTCAATAACCCACTCAGTCAAAATCCCATTCTCTCCACCAATAAATACCCTCCTCCATCTAATCGTCTCTCTAATCTCATCAACAAACAAATTTTGTTCCTCCGCAGCAAATAAAGAATCATCAAACTCCATTGCTTTTCTCAATAATTCCTCTGCAGGAATCAGAGAAAGAGAGTAAGCAGAGTAAGTTTGTCCAATCATTCTGAATATAACACGAGAGATCAATTCTTTTTTGGTGGAAAATTTACTGCTCATCCAGGCCACAAGGGAATCAGCTGCTGTTGGAGCGATGAGATAGGCGTTGAGGGGACCTGAAGAGGCAGAAGCGGCTAGTTCACGGACTTCGTCGTCGTCATCGATTAGGGCTTCGTAGAGTGCTGAGAGAGCGGGGAGATAAGTTGAGTCCCAGGTTGTGGGGGTGTGAGCTAGGAAAAAGGATTTGAGAGAGGTGGCGGCTGCGAAGCGGGTGTCGAATGACTGGGGAGGGGTTAGTATATCATTAAGAATAAGGGGAGAAAAGGGGCTTACATTGTCTACGTCTAAGCAGTCGAGAATCATGTCTCCCCAGTTGCGTAGTCTTTGTTGGAGGTCAGGAAGGGTGTCTTTGTAGATGGAAGCATAGATGACCATGAGGATGCCGCTTGTTTCGATTATGGCGCAGGAGAGGATCGGGTTGATTTCGGCTTTGTAGAGGTTGGTCCATAAGTTGTCGAGTTGTGCCAGAGTGGGAAGTTCGGCAGTGTCAGAGTGCAACATGGCGGTGTTTAGAAGGGCTCCGAGATTCAGCAATGATTGTGCCCGGGCTTCAGGAGCTGTGGAGGTATTGCAGACTTCCATGTAGAGGTTACAAAGACCTGATCTGGCGGTTGGATTGAGGGTCTTTTCCCATGCGGAAGGAATCGTCTCGAGCATTCTGTTGGCTGTGTTGATATCCCTATTCAAGGTCTCTAGGAGATGTGTCCGTAGCTTGGCAACGTCTCCCGAGGCGGCGGTTTCGTGGACTACCTTCAACGCAACTTCCATCTTTAAGAGAGCAGATACTGAGTTTCCGTACTTGGCCAGCGCTTCAGGGGTAATGGTAACTTGGGTTCCCTGGAGACATTTGAGGCTCGTGAGGAGGTTCAACACCTCCAAATATCCAGCTTGAACCTCGGGGCATTTCTCGAAACGCTCAGAGTAGTCAGCCAGCGTATCTAGAAGAAGATGGATTGATGCAGAGTCTGACTTCAAGTCAAAACCGAGATCAGCCTTGCGCTCAATGACGAACCGAGCTGTAAGGAGAGTTCCGTGGAACTGGTTCATGCTGTGTCCACACCTGCTCAAGAGCTTGCCAATCTCAGAAGCCCATTCAGTTTGAAGCAAGAATGAGCAGAGCGTTCTGGCAGCAATCTCTCGGACATGCCAGATTCGGCTTCCGAGGTAAGTCTCGATATGCTCCCGCAATTCATCCCTGTTCTCCTCGGGAGGACCTGCGCGACGGATGATATCGAGAGCTGGGAAGACGGCCTCAGCTGCGGCCGAGTTCAAGACTTGGCCTACATTCTCGTCGATAGAAACCGATTTGAGCAGCCCGAGAATAACGCCAGGCAGGGTTGGATACTTGTTGTACGAAATACGGACAGAGGTACCGTCCCATCCTGACTCAATCAGGGCTTTGCTTTCGCCAGTGCCCAAAAGACAGTCGATAAGACTTCTCAGCAAAAGAAGACCACAGTTTCGGATTGCCCACCTGAAATTTGTCAGTATAGAAACAAGTACATAAAATGGCGACAAACTCACACTTCAGACTTCAAGCAGGTGCCGGCAAGGAGCAATGTTCTGGCCAAATATCCCTCTGCTCTTTTGCTAAGGAGAGAGCTCCTGAAAATCTCCCTCAAACAGTTGAGTGCATGGACTTGAGGCAAGTTCGAACCATCCGTCTCGGCTTGGCGAACTGGCTTCTTTCCAATCTCTTCAAGATTGCAAAAGACCTCATCAAAGGACGGTGAGCTAGCATTTGCTGAGAGAACTGCAGCAATTAGTGACGGAATACCGGCAGAACGACGGGTTGTTGAAGCCTGGGTCATGATGCAGTTGATGGCTCCCTGATACCACTCGCGAAGCAGGTTGTCTGAGTCGGCCGCCTCAGAAAAGACAGTCCGCAAGTTCTGTGTGATCTGACAGCAGTTCATAAAAGTGTAAGACACCGTAGAGAAAGCACCACGATGACGAAGGCTGGCCAACTGTTCGAAAGTCAAGAACCCTGTGTCTCTAAAAACATCCAATGGTGGGAAAGGCACACCAGGGGAGACCTTCAATCTGAGTGTTCCCATGACCAAGCGCAAAAGATTGCTAGACTCGTGCACGGCGCGGAAACTGTAGCTCAAAAGATCCTTGGTATCCAGTCCTTCAATATCTTCCATCTCTTCTGGTAGATGACCCTCAGGCGAGTCATCACAGAGAACATGCTTGACTGTTTTCCATATCCGCTGGGCGCAAGCCAAAATACGACGCTGGATCTGAGCAAGCATTTGCACCTGTGGCTCTGGGTAGACATCCTTGGCCAGGACCTGCCAGACATAGCTGATTGCTGCAAAGTCTGCATGAACAGGGTTCTCAATGGCAGCATGGCCTAAATCATGTTCAGCCTTTGCAATCTTTCCTTCAATTCCCTCGACGATCTTGGATAAATGTCCAATCTTGGAATCTTGGCTATCCAACCAACTGCAGAGTAGCCCCTGAGACCGAGCTGCTCCGTCACCATGATCTGCACGTCCGGTTCTGTCTGCCAACTTGGCAGCTCTGTCACAGAATTCCTGCAGAACTTGAAGCAGAGTAGTAGAACTGCTCGTCGGGGCGGCAACGAGCTCTTGAGGAATCAAGCCAAGGAGGGTCGAAGAAGCCTCTCTGACATCATCAAATGGATCCAAAAGTAGATCGAGGAGAAGACGAATCCAGGTAGAGTCTGAAGCAATTGTTGACACAATATCTTCATCAATGGTGTCGTCGGTTGCTCCTGCGTGTTTGCCAACTCTAAGCGTTAGGAGCGCTGCTTTCGCGGCAGTGATATGCCGTTGGTACGAGGCCGTGGGCACAAGCTCGCTCTTTAGAAAATTTAGATACCACTTGATAAAAGCCGTGTGCCGTTCGAGGATATCTTTTGCCTCCGAAGCATCTCTAGGGGCAGCTTCGGGTCCGGCCTTTTTCTTTTTCGGTGGTGGTCCGGTTGCTGAACGGTTATTGAACTCGGTCAAACTTCTCTCAGCAACAGTAATAACATTCTTGGCTCTCCTGAGAAGACTCTTTGTGAGACCAAGAACCTCGTTACGGACTTTGGCGTCATAGTCTGCATGGAAGGCCGCAAGATGTTTCTTGAGAAGATTGAAGGCAACTTCAGAGAAGGGCTTTGTTGTCGCCTGTGATAAGACCAGCAATGAGAAGGCGCTGGATCTAACAGAGATGGAATGATGTCCAAGCAGACTGTCAAGAACCGTTTCCTGGAGGGAAATTTGGGTATCTGTCAAAGAACTCTCTGTAGTACTCCCTACCAAAGTCAGCGTGATTCTCAGCCATTTTCTTCTACTTGACTTACGAGGCTCCTCAACAAGACCAAACTTTTTTCCGAGCTCCAAAGTAGCCAACTGGAGGAGGATTCCTTGGTCTGACAGTTCCTGATCAATAACAGTGAGGGGCTGGCTGCTATTAAACTCTTCCAACAACCTCAAGGCCGCAGCTTTATCCGTCTTGAAAATAGGAACAAGGACGTAATTTTTTATATCCTCGAGAACATCGGGTTCTTGAATCAAGGCCTCCTGAAGCCATTGTCGCCAGAGGCCGACAGTAAAGCCATCTGTGCCATCCAATGCGCGGAAAATATGGACGAGGCACTTTCCAGAGAGAGGGCAGATATAAGTGAGCTCCATCCATGAAAACAGATGGAAGGCGAAGGATTTCCACAAGGCCAGAGCCGGGACGTCCACCACCAAAGGTTCCAACTCCTTGTATGCGAGGGCAACGTCATCAAGGGAGATGACTTTCTTGCTAAACAGATGGTCAAGACATTGCAGTCCTGACTTGGTCAGTTGCTTTGGGTATTTCCGAGAAACGATTGATACCAAAGTCTCGAGGATGCGTTTCTTTATCGTCCGACCAGTTTCGGGATTCGGGTTGTTTGTTGACGAAGCAACCAGGACATCCAGAACCAGACGCAAAGCCCGGTGAGGATCATGCTCATACCACTCGAGGTAAAATTGGAATAATTCCAGAGTAAGAGACTCGGTAGAGGCCCACTCCTTTAGAGCCTGGTCTGGCGATTTGGCACATTGCTGGACGAAGCTGCAAAGCTTGACACAGGCATGACCGTTTGCATGGTATTGACGAGATTGTGAGGCATCTTGGATTAATTTTTGGAAAAGTCCTTGAGCCAGTCTGTTGGATACTTGTTAGTCACTGACTGACATGCAATGTGATGGAATGATGTGGACATACTGAGGTCGGGATTCTTCAGGTTGATTTAGAAGCCATTTTGTGATTGTGTTTGCATTCTCAAACACATCTGAACGAAGTCCCGTCAAGATGGTATCGACATTGGTATCGAGTGTCTGTTGAGGAGGGGCAGAATCCATGCTTGGCAATTCTGAAAAAAAAGTCAAAAAGGAGGGGTGATATTGACTGAAAATCAATTTGATGGTGGAGGGGTTTGGCGGGGTGATGACTGGGGCTACAAACAAATAAATGCTGAAAATTGCGATTGACTTCCCAGCCTCAAAATCTCACAATAACATTTTGCTGATTTTTTTGGTTCAATTAAATGGACTCGTGAAAATTCAAAGTTGCATGGCAAGATTGAGGGAGAATTTTGATTTCATACGGTACAGACCGTGTAATGTGTATTGTTCAACTTGAATTTGTTACAGTTAAAGAGGGGCACACCTTGCTCACCTTGAGGTGGGGAGCTGTCTGGCGAGGTTCAACATCAGACATTGACCTGTGAGGCATCCCAAATTCAACACTTGAAATAACTCGAAACTGATATTGGTAATTGATCAATCTGGGGATTTTATCTTGAAAATAAAACCTATTCTGTTTTCCACTGAATGACATCTCTTGACGGATGCCAAGACCGGCATGCTATCGCAGTATGCACGGACCACCCGTGAGGAACCGTAAATTTTTTTTGGCTTTGGCTCTTATCGATCGCCGACTGAACCCAGCAATCCATCCACAGCTGCCAAACTCCAACTTTTGAAATATCGCGAACTTTCATTCGCCCTTTTTCACCTGCCCACCAATCCCTCGCCGTCGTCCCATTTCCACCCCCTATTCCACTTGACTCATCTGCATCGAAGATCTGAAGAATCAATCATAAATAACCCAAAATGTCCAGCATCTGGGATGCGTTGACAGGACGCAGCAAGTCCTCACCACAAAACTCGTCATCAAGTGCGCCGACCACCACAATTTCCTCGACGACACCCACCACCACCTACACCCCTTCCACTTACTCACCACCCGCTTTCGATCCCTCCTCAGCACAGGGCGTTGAGCAATTCTTGAACCCCTCCAGCTTCGCAGACCCCACACAATTACATCCCCTCGCGGGTATCAACAAGGATACTCTTGACTACCTCAACCTCGAAGACTCAGCACTCTCAACAACCCCCGGTTCCCAATCTGTGCTCCCATCCCGCGGTTTCACCGACGATCTCTGTTATGGAACTGGTGTTACCTATCTCGCGGGTTTGTCGTTAGGAGGTGCATGGGGTCTTCAAGAAGGATTGAGGAAATCGGCCGATCAGCCTCCCAAGCTTAAGCTCAACACCGTGCTTAACTCGGTCACCCGGAGAGGTCCCTTCCTTGGAAACTCGGCAGGAGTTGTGGCCATTGTCTACAACTGCTTCAACTCATATATTGGTTACGTGAGGGGGAAGCATGACGCTTTCAACACTATTTTGGCGGGCGGTCTCAGCGGCATGTTGTTCAAGAGCACAAGGGGTGTCAGGCCAATGATGATTTCGGGAGGTCTTGTAGCTTCAGTAGCTGGTGTTTGGGCGGTATGTGACTGGGACCGATTCATCTTTTTTTTCGTCACAGATTGCTAACAATTTTGCTGCACAGGTTGTCCGGCAAACATTTTTCCCTGTGGCCGACCGTCATGAAGTTCTACCCGAGGTCCAGTGAAAAAAGTAAAGCTATACTCGCTTTAGCAATTACAAAAAATGGATATGTGACATGCTTTCTCCAAAAATGCTTGTCCATATCACTCCTTTTTAATCTCTACGGATGGCGGGATCTTTTTGAGCAACAAAAAGGCTGTCTGGTGTATTTGAATTTGATTCCTCTTTCTGAATGAGGGAGAAATTGGTGTGTACAAAAAAAAAAAGACTTCGGGCCATGGGGCGGGTTGGCGACAACAGGGGCGGTGGTCGGCGGCGGGTATGCATAGCGCAACGGTATCTCTCCTCCCATTGAGAAAATTTGTATAATAGCGGCTTATGGTCATAGAGAGGCTCCAAATTCAGGGCAATGGTATGGCATGTGGCAAAATATTCAGACTGAGGGACAAGTGGACAGTGATCTATTCTGTTATATATTCGGATCTGTGGAATCATGAACGGATGACTCAGTAATACCTTCGTTTGCAGTTTGTGTAAAGAGTTGGGGGATCAAATGCAAGTATAAAAGGCCAGATTGTCTCTTTCTTTTCCATCCATCATTCTTTCCCTACTTTAGGAGCTTTTCAGAAACCGTCTCATCAGCCATTGACAAACAAGACGATGTGTCTGACCATACCTCCTGGTAGTCCAAACGGACTGCAAAGTGGCAACGAAAGGCCATAATATCATCTCATCACCCAGAGATAATTACGAATTAGTCACACACCAAACGATACACAATTTCAGGACACTGAGAATGACTCCTCATCCCATCTCACATCTCGAACGAGCAAAGTGATCTACTGCAGCGTCGTCTGTTCATTCTTTGCAAATTTTGCAGTGTGCCCTACCCTTATATATAAGACCCTTCACCTAGCCTTCCACTCATCCTCTCTCTTCTCAACTTTACACACACAAAGTTCATCATCTCTGAAGCATCACAGAAATGTCTGGCAATCCTTACGATCACGCAGCCAGCACATCTCGCCGCAGAGTGCGGTTTGCAACGCCCGAGGCCACTCAACAGCCGCCGCCTCTTGCTGCCCCTCATCCCGTTGTTAACATGGCCGGCGTCCATTTTGATCCTCCCACGGCATCTACGCAGAACGGTCCGAGAGTGCATGTCTATAACCCCAATAGTGATATCACTCCGGCTGCGGCGCTCGGCAACGCTCATCAAGCAGCATCTTATGCCCAGCCCTGCCAGGTAAATCTCCCTTACCGATGAACTTATCATATGACTCACCTTGGGGAATTGAACTGACCGTTTTCAGGGCCATTACCAGAATGGAGGGACAGCTCAGTATCAACCCCAGTATGCGTCAACTTCCCAGCACCACCCGCAATACACCGCAGCCACCCAGCATCAAGGTCATTACATCCCGCCCATTCAGCCTCAGCAGCAATACACCGCGCCGGCCCAACCTCACTACTATCAGCCCCATCATCAACCCCAACCCGTCCAAGCCCAGATAATCCCGGACCCCGCCCTCGGTATTGGTCTCACCGAATCACAGACTCTGGCTTCAACAATCCGGAAGGCGCAACAAGAAGGGGCCAGCATCCCAGGGGAGATTAAGCCCGCTAATGACGATGAGTTCAAGAAATGTTGGGTTCAAGAAGTCAATGGGGTCATGACATTGATGGACAAGAGAGTTATTGACAGGATGGGGAATGTCAAATGGGTTTTGGGGACTAGGGGGGAGTTTATCGCTGTTAGAGGGGATCGGGGCCCTAGAGTTTAGGTTGTTCTTCACTCTCTACTTTGCTACGGGGCGGCTTTGTCAGTGAGGGCAGAGAGATGGGGTTGAGGGATATATTTTTTGGAAGGCGGATATGTATTTAGGTAGAGAAAATTGTGATTTTCGGATAATGATAACCAGATATTGGGAATGTGTATTTGATGTTCTTGAACGTGTTGCTTTCTATTTAGTACAAGGTTTTTGACTCTTTTCTAATTGAGTAAAAAGAAGGTTTGAAACAAAAAGAAAAAGAAAAAATAATTCCAGTTAATATTGATCAAATGCATCTTCTTCTCAAATTCCAAGTTGTAAAAAGTAAAAATGCTGCAACCGGGTGGTGGTCTGACGTTTCCAGCTGTCACATGCAATGATGCAATTGTTTCTACCCCAGATTTTCAGCATTGGCAATTGTCTCTCACTAACAGATTTGGCAATGAATTGGCGGGGTAATTGTTAATGCAATTGTCACCTCATCGGTGTAACGGTTCACTTAACTCGGCAATTACACCCGCTTCATCTTTCCCCAAACTTCCGGGTTATTTCAACTTACATCTCTTTCTCACATCAACAACAAAATTCTCAATTTACATTGCGCTTCAAAAATAATTTCAAAATGCTCCTCATAGGACTCACAGGCTCCATAGCAACCGGCAAATCCACCGTCTCCTCAATCCTCTCTCAACCACCTCATTCCCTACCCATAATCGACGCAGACCTCTTGGCCCGTAAAGTAGTCGAACCGGGTACACCAGGATATAATGCCATTGTCAAATACTTTTCCTCTTCCACCCCAGACCTTTTGGTTTCTGTCTCAGATGACATGCCTGAATCCGGTCCCAATGGAAAAGGTCGTCCTCTAAATCGTCCTGCGTTAGGAAGAAGGGTATTCGGTGATGATGAGCAAAAGAAAAAGGATCGTGCAGTCCTCAACTCTATTGTACATCCCGCAGTGAGAAAAGAAATGTTTTTTGCTGTGCTCAAGTCCTATTTGAAGGGGTACAGAGCGGTGATTTTGGATGTTCCGTTGTTATTTGAGAGTGGATTGGATAGATTCTGTGGAACGGTCTTGGTGGTTGCTGTTAGGGATCCGGAGGTTCAAATGGAGCGGTTGATGAAGAGGGATAAGTTTTTGACTAGGGAGGATGCGGAGAATAGGGTTAGGAGTCAGGGGGATGTGAGGGAAAAAGCTAGGAGGGCTGAGGGTAGGGGGAAGAGGGGAGAGGGAGTTGTGGTTTGGAATGATGAGGGTAGGGAGGAGTTGGAAGGGGAGTTGAAGAGTGTTATGGAAGAGGTTGAGAGGTGGAGTCCTAGGTGGTGGAATTTGGTGTTGTGGGCTTGTCCGCCTGCTGCGGTTTTGGTTGCGGGTTGGTGGTATTGGAGGAATTTGGCGATTAATGAACGGTGGATGAAGGGGGAGAAGGCGAAGTTGTGAGGGGGTTTTGTAAGAGGGGGTTGTTTGATAGGTTCGGAATGTGGTTGGTGGGGTGGAAGGTCGTTTTGTTTAATGATATTGGGTTGGTAGTTGTGGAGGTTGCTGATGTTGATTGCGTGGTCATGGCGGTTGTCTGGTGGGAGGTCATATTGTTCAATTGCATTGGGTTGGGGGTCATGTTGTCAATGGGTTCGGGTTGGTGGTCAAGGTTGATTGGGCAGCAGGATCATGTTGCTCGATTACAATGACTTGGAGGTTATATTGTTCAATGCATTGACTCGATGGTCATGTTGATGAGGATAATGGCTTGGTGGTTTGGCAGTTGTCGAGTACCGTGGATCTTGATGGCCATTGGGGGGCGTCACATGAAGCTGCAGTCTATTTATTTTCTAATTCATCCCGTCTTTTTACATCATATTGTTCTCGTCAATATCAATGCTCTCGCTGCAGCGCTGCAGCGGTATCGACATTCATCCTGGCCCCGCCTTCTTGCTGATGTCGACTCTCTTCCGTACCTCAACTTCCGTACCTCGATTTCTTCCCACAACCTTTTCCTGGCCCACACTCTTCCGTATAACCTCTTCTTTCTCCAAGAGGTATTCTACGACTTCTTTTCTTCTATTCTCTCGATTCCCACACCAATTTCCAACGTTGATAATCCAAGGTATGTGACCTCCCCGCCATCAATCCGAATCCCCTCAGTTTGTTCTCTGCAGTCATTATTGGCGGGTCCAAACCTCGACCTGGTGATCTCGGAACGACTCATTCTCTGATTGCCGCCGGTCACACGCTCCAGCTCTCGCTGCAGTCTTGCATAGGCACAATATAAAAAATACTGTTCCTTCCTTCCCTTCCTGAAACCCACCTTCTCACACAGAGATATTCTCTGCTCTTTTCAAATCGCCGAGAAAGTATAAATTCCATCTCCTCACATCGTCCAATCCTCTTCATTTCTTCTCCAAGTTCGCAAGGCGACTTCTTTTTTTCCCTCTGCCTTCGTACACCAAACCACTTCGCGTTTTTAGCGATTGGTTTGGTTTTCGTTCTCTTCTATTCTGGAGGTTCGCGATACCCTCTCCTTGTGATCGCAGTCACACTTTTACTAATTCATCTTCATTTCAGATTGCACATTCTCTTTTTTATTTTTGATCGCTAGACGGTCGACCTCTCTCATTAACGACCACGACATTCATCAGCCAGCTCACACTCAATGCCTCGTCCAAACTCGTTTATTGAGTGGATTGTTGGGCATAATCTTACGCAGAAACAGAAAGAAAAAGTCGGTAACGCATTGGGCGTCAAGATTAAGGATAAATCAGAGAAAACCGACACCAAAAAGAACGACACCAAACAAGTAGAGACTCGAAAGAGTAGCTCCGGCAGCAAGAAACCTGTCGTCAAAGAAACCTACACCCTTCAAGCGTCTGACGCAAAAATGCCGAAAATCAAAGTCAGCAATTCGACGGGGAAGAAAATCGAGGTTACCGCTCGCGATTCCAAGGGGAGGAGAATCGATGTTACCGCATCCTCCCACAGAGAGGAAAAGCAAAAGGAACCCAGCAGGAGCAGCAAGCGTAGTGAAGCTAGACCACTTGAGCCAAACCTGAACCCCGGTAAAGGCTGCTATTGCGAATGCTGTGTTAAAGGACGTAAACTCCTCGCTCATGGGGATGTTGACGACTGCGCACGGTCATCTCAACATGATGCAGAGAAGTGCAGCTGCAGGGGTAAATGTAAAGAGAAGGAGAGTCGTGACGACACAAGACACAGGGACAGACACAGCAGCAGCTGCAAGAACAATCAACGCAACCGCGACACCTCAGGTTCATCCATGTCGTCTACAACTGAGACGGTGGACACCTACGAGAGTTATGATGGCGCCAGGAACATTCGTGTTAACAAGGTTGGTCAAGTTAACACCAAGATCAATATCCAGAATCCAACCCCAGCCCCAGCACCTGCTCCAGTTCAGGCCTCTGCCCCGATAATTGTTCAAGCACCTTCGCCTATCATCATCGGCTCTCAGGCACCAGCCATTCAACCAATGGCAATGCCAGCTTGGAACTATGGCCCTCCTCCTCCAGCTTGGCAAGGAAATTCACCCAATCCTGGCTACCAGCAGTTCCCCGTCTATCACAACTATGGAGGTTCCGGAGTGTATCAATACCCGCCTCAGAACAACTGGGGACCACCTCAAAACAACTGGGGACCGCCTCCCCAACAGCCACAGAACACGCAGCAAGTCCATTTGCCGCCAGGGTTCACACAAGCAGACATTGCACCTCTTGGGTATGGTTCACAGTCTACTGGGAACCAGAACAACAATACTTCTGGTAACCGGGGTTTTGGAAACGACAATGGCGGAGATTCTGGCAACAAGAGTTCTGGCAACAAGGACTCTGGAAACAAGAACTCTGGCAGCAAGGACTCTGGAAACAAGAACCCTGACAATAAGGACTCTGGCAACAAGAATTCTGGAAACAAGGATAACTCAGGCTCTGGAAACAAGGATAATTCAGGCTCCGGTAACAAGAACTCTGGAAACAAGCAAGACGGTAACAAAAACAACTCTGGAGGCAAGGATTCCAACAAAGGTTCCGGAAACAAGTCAGGAGGTTCCAACTCTGACAACAAGAATACTTCTGGGAATGACTGGGAGTCTGCCAACAAGGGCTCAGGAAGCAAGTCGGGAGGTTCTGAGTCTGGCGACAAGAACAACTCTGAAGGTGGTGAATGGGTCACTTCCAATAACAACAACTCTAGCGGCGATTGGAACACTGGTAAGAGCAATTCTGGAGGTAACGGGTGGGGATCTGGTTCCAACTCTGGTAGCAAGAAAGGCGACTGGAGCACTGGTGGTGACGGCGTCGCTTGGGATTCTGGGAACAACAACGACAACTCGGGCGGTGTCGCTTGGGATTCTGGAAACAACAACTCTGACGACAAGCAAAACGCCGGCGGCGGTGGCTGGGATTCAACCAACGAGACCCCCAAGAAAGGTTCGAGCAATAACGACAAGAAGTCACTGAAGAAGTCACCGAAGAAGTCACCGGAGAACAAAAAGTCACCCAAGAACCAACAGAATGACAAGAGTAAGGCCGTTCAGACAGAAAAAGAAGTTGCGAATGTGCCCAGTTCTGTAAAATCCAATGGCCCTCAGAAACAAGTTCAATCACCTGCCAAAGACTTCGAGGTTAGCGATGGGAAACCCACTGGTGATGATCAGAAACCTGATACTATCAAGATTGATGAAGCCAGTGGTGATTCTAAAGCGAGCTCATCTGTCAAAGGCGCCAAGAACAACACTTTTGAGAAAGCCGGCGGTAGCAAGAAGGATATTAAATCAGTAGAAAATGCTAATAATAATAAATCTACAGATTCTGCTAAACCCAAGGAACCCGAGTCGTGGGAGATTGCTCAAAACAAGGTCAGCGAGGACAAGAATAAAAACAACAAGGGCGGCGGAAACCAGAACAAGGGCGGAAACAAGAACCAGAACAAGAAAAAGAATGACGATAATGAGAAACCCAAACCCTCGGCCCAACTTATGGCTCACCTTGACGGCGCGAACAAGAATAACTCGGGAGGCTTTTGGAAGCCTGAGGAGCAACATAGCGGTAGCAGTAGCGTTCCTGGTGAGTGGCCTGTGGAACTTGAGGAGGAGGAAGTGGCTCAGGAGGAGAGGAAGAAGAAAGAAGCAGAAGCTAACGGTGGGATTGTTGGGGTTGAAGCTAAGAAGAATGATGATAATGATTGGAGTGGTGGTAGAGCGATGTGGGCGGATAATGAGAACAACAACGATGATGATAATAACGACAACGAGGAGAACAAGGACGATAACGACAACGATAACGATGGGAACGAGGATAATGGAGGGAGTGGGGTTACGTGGGACGGTGGTCTTCCGATGGTTTCTACGGGTGGCTGGTAGTAAGTATTTTACACACTTGACTACCCCGAGCTATCCATCTATCTTGACTGCACTGGTATTTTTGGGAGGGAAAAAGAAAACTTAGGATTTGGGGGGACGAATTAATAGGGTCTTTTTTTTTAGTTGATAATTAATTCTTGCTTTTTTGCGCATAATATTCACTTTTTTACTTTTGTTTTTGATTCTGGCGCATTCATTTTATTCTCTCTTTCTGTCATACTGATTATATTCTCTTGTTGTTTTAACTGTTTAACATTCTTCGTTCTTTGTTTGGGTTGAGGTTTATACATGAATGGGCTTTGTTGAACTGGTTGTTTATATACTAGATAAACCCTAACCCTTGTTTACTTTCCCTCCTGACCCCTACTCGCGCTTGGATCAACAGTCACAAAAGCCACACTTGTCATATCGACTGTTCAACTACAAATGAATGCTTGTTTCAAATACAGTAGTTTAAAATTACTTGTGATTTAGCTTGCTAACTATTTCAGTCAAGCATTCGTCGTCGTCGTCCTCGTTTTGCTCTTCGTTTTTGTTTCCGAGTTTGGCGACAGTTTGAGTTCGAGCACCACTGCCGATTCGAGTCTTGCGTGTGGTAGTACTACCGGCGGCTCAATATTGAGCAACACTACCAAGTCGAGTTCGGGCACTACCGGCGGATCAAGTTCGAGTATCGAGGACATTATCGAGGAGTCCGGAGCAAGAGAAGAAGAGGACTCTTTGATGGAGATATTGATATTGATATTCGATGGGTTATTGGGCATTGGTGTTGGGATTTTGGTGATGGGATGGATGAGGTATGGATGTAAGGGGAAGAGAGAAAAAAAGGTTGTTAGATGGGAGTAGTAAATTGTTTGGTCTTTTTTTTTCCTCCTTTGAAGAACTTTAAGAGGCTTTTTTATGCGGGGCAATGAGGGCTATTGATGTTGGGTGTGGTGAGTTAGAGTATGGCATTTAATATAGGATGATATTAGCTGAGTAGATATAGTAACGGGAAAATTTTTGGAGTGTAATGTGTGGCCTGGGTTTGTGAGTAAAGTGACGTGTCCTTATTGGATGTTAATTTCTGTGTGTGATCTGTTGCGTATAAGTCTGGTTGTCTTTTGTTATCGAGGTTTCCATGTTTCATAGTTTTCTGGTTCATGCCCTCTTCCCATTGGTACTCACCTGGTTGTCTTGTGAAAAAGGGTTTGGTGGCGATTTAAACCAGGTTGAAACCTTTACCGGATGGGAATTTCTTATCAACCTACCAATTGCCCACAAAGACAATCTCTACCATATAAACACTCTCTCCCTATCCGGCCTGCTGCCAAATTCCTTCTGTGCATTTGCCCTCATCTTCAAAACACCCTGGCCGAGTGATTCAGACCATCAGCCAAAATAGAAAAGAAACCACAAAAGGGCCTTAAAAGCCTTTTCATCAAAACGCGGCTCAGGATCAAGAAGATATCTTCAAAACACACAGCTATACCTCTATCCAAACATTTTTACACCTACTATAAAAAATTCTTGAATCAATCAAGCAAGTTATTTTATTTAGCAATATCATCTCTTTTATATATATAAACTCTAATATCACCTTAAGTAGAAATGGACAAAATCGTTACGGTTAAAGAAACCGACAACAACAATACCCATCCTCCGTCTCAACCGACCACCACATTTCCTCCTCCGCCCAAACAAGCATGGCAACACGACACGACAGAGACAGCAGAGTCTGTTTGGTACCTCGAGAGAACTGCCAATAAAGAAAGTAACTGGCGCGGAACATGGATATTGGAGGCCAAAGATATTGAAGCTATAGATTGGGAGACAGTAGAGATGTCGCCGGGGCTTAATCTGAACGAGGGTCAACGGGGCTGGACGACAAAGCCATAAACTGGAACACTTTCAAGGGCAACCAACGATGTCTATACTTGGGCTTGAATGATTGTGATGCCGGATTCCATAGATCAGATAAGGAGACAGGGTATATATAACTTGACCTCCGGTCCAGGACCCTCTCTCCCTCAATTCATCACATCTTTCATCATTCAATATAGCTTCCATCAGTGCCTTTGCCATGGAAGCCTCCTTTTCGGGGTGTTTCTCCCCATCACATTGTTAGCTCAATATACTTATGCCTCTCTGATCATAAACATGCCTTTGTGAAATGGAAAATACCTATTTGTTTTTAAATATGCCTGATTATTAAGTAAAAGGCATTCTTAATAACAGAAAGACTTTCTGAAAAACAAATAGGCGTTTTCGATACCAAAATATGCATCTTGAGAAACAAAATTGCCATCAACGAATTTAAAAAGGCATAAAAGTTTTTCTAAACGCAGTTTTATTTAAAGAAAAGTCTTTCAAAATGATAATCACGCCTTTGTTAAATTAGGAAAGCCAGGTTTTTACTTCCCACAGAGGTTATTGAAAGATAAAATGGCTTACTGAAAATGAAAAGAGCCCAAGTCTTTTATTAAATTAGGATTATAAAATGTAAGGAATCAGGCTGCATTGCGGGAGGTGAGAAATCGCATTGTACGAAAATACGGGCATCCTCATAAAAGAAATCCCAAAAGCCTTTTGTCTCAAAGCTACCAATGATCTCATTATAACCCCTTCGAAATAAAAACATAAATCCATCAACTCCATCTCAATCTCGACAAAAATCCCATCGTGACTCTTTCCAATTACCATACCAGATTCATCCTTATAAACACCCTCTTTAAAAACATTGAATACCCAAAAATAACACATTACACGCCGTACGCATAATCATCACCCTCAGACTTGCCCCTCATAAACTCCCTCGTCATTACCCGCCATCCCATCAAGTTCAAACCATTAACTAAAAGCCATCAAAGACACACTAACTCAACCCATTGACCTAAACCTCATTAACTCAAATCTCCATTAACAAAGCCATCAACTACCAAACCTCAAGCAAAGATTAAAAAGTTTAAAATTAAAAACAGGGAAGAAGAGAAAGAATTTAAACAGAACATAAATCATCCTCCCTAACAGCAGCAAAAGATTCATCATCTTCCCCAGAAACCCAAACCCCAAAAGAATCCACAGCTCCCAAACCAATCAACATTCTCCTCCATGAACTAAAAAGCATATAAATCTTGAGGTCAGAAGTATAACTCTGGTCGTTTAGTTTAGTGAAAAAAGGTTTGTGCTGCTGGGCTAGTGCCTACATGAAGTTGTCTAGGTCTTTTATTGTGTTGTTTTTGCCGAGGCTCCTGTTGCCACTGCTGCTGTTGCTGAGACTGTTGATATTGTTGGGTGGGTGGAGTTGCCATGAGATGGGGGCAAGAGAGTTCTTGTAGCTTAGGATGGCCCGACGGGAGAGAGTGGCGGGAAAGGAGTTGGGGGTGGAGATGGAATTGAATGATTTTACGTCGTTGGGAGGGGGACAGAGGTTTGGGAATGGGGTTGAAAGGATAAAGGGGGTGAGGGTTTTTGTGGACTGTGGTTGGGGGTGTGATGGGTGATGTGGAGGTTGGTTTGTTAGGGTGATGAGAGAGGCTGAAGGGTTGATTGAGGATATCGACTTGGTAGGAGTGAAGACGGATGATGTCGTGGGAGAGATGAATGTTGTCTTTGTAGGGGTGATGGGGGATGTCGTCTTGGATGGGGTGATGAGAGAGGAGGTGATGACTGCCTTTTGAACAGGCTTGAGTCTCTCTCTCAGTTCCGGAAGAGTTATTTTCTGATGTCCATCTTTCTCAACCTGTGTCTGAGCTGGCTTCGTCTGGACTGTCGAAACAGTTCCAGTCAGGTCAATTATTGGTGTCGATATCTTTCCCCCAACCCGTCCTGCATCTTATCATTAGCCTCAACATGTCTGCCGTTCTGCACATACATTCTAATCCGCAAGACACCATTGTCCTTTGCCAACTTTTGACCCGTTTGTTTACACCCCTGAATTTCAGTCTGAAGACCATCATACAAAGCTTTGTTGTCCTCTTCCAGCTTGGCAACCCTTTGTTTGACCTCGTTGGTTTGAAGGGTCGTGTAATCAAGGAGAAACTTGTTTCTATCCTCCAATCCCTTAAATCTAGTTTCGAGCTGGGTGTTTAGTCCGGTAATGATGTCGGCAGGTAGTGGTTTCTTGTTTTTCCACTTCTGGATCCATTGTGGCATCTCGGGCTTCAGTAAAGCCATGTCAACCTGAAGGAATCTGTTACCTTCCTCCAGTTTCTGAATCCTCCCCATATCTCTGCATTCTGAACAAGCATGTCCTCCTGCAAAGACTTCTTTTCTCCCTCCAACTTTTAGATCACCCCAATTGAGTCAGCATTCTGCAGAACCATGTCGTTGCGTATAGACTCCTCCAACTCGTGAATCTACGTCTTCCAGCCAGTATTCTGCAGCATCATTTCATTCCCCAGAGAGTCCTTATCATCCTCCAGCTTCTGAATCCTCTTCTTCAAATCTTCATTCTCCAGTATCATCTCATTTTGCGGACACTCCTTATCCTCTTCCAACCCCTGAATCTTCATTTTCAGCTCACAATACTGCTGCACCATCTGCTTCTGCAAGGTCTTGTTAAACTCGTACAGCTTCTGGTTAATCTCGATAAAAGACTTGATGTCTGACTCGTATCTCTTACTCAGAAGATCGACATCCTCACGGTAGCTTTTGTTACACTCCTCCAGTTGGCGGTTGGTATCCTGAAGCTTCGTAATGAATGTTTTCATGTCCTCACACCGTTTGATGACACCCCTGACTTGCCCATGAACTTTGTTGCTGTCGTTTTCAATCTTGTCGTATATTTCTGCGATCTGCTCGTCGTTCATGTATCTCAGGTACTTGAATCGGCCGTAAAGTCCGGTTTTCTCTGCCGTCTCGTCGTCGTCATTGTTGGTGGTGATCGTCGACTCGTCAGTCTTTTGCCGCTTTTCCTTGCTCCGAGTCGACGAATCTTCCCTCGCCCGCTTCCCCAGAGAGGAATCAGCCGTCAACGACCGTTGTCTTTAATTCCCACCACAAACAATCGTAAACACCAACGTATTCAAATCATCAGGAAACGTCAACGCAGGAGCATGATGATGAGACAAACCCATATGTTCATCCCTCCAATTTTTATCATCAACCAACTTTGCTCCTCTCCAGAAAACAGGAACAACTTCAGGAACCTCATCCTCCAAAAGGAACTGAAGCTCAACAGACTCCATCTTCTCCATCATCTTCGCCGTCGCTTTCGGACTCGTACCATCCAAAACAATAAACGTTGACAGAATCTCTGAACGATCCCCAATAAAAGGCATCTTGCTGACTGCTACCGCTTCTTTCCAGCTTCTGTGATTCGTCATCCAGATTTTGATTTGATCCAGACTTTCCCTGAGGATCCGATATCCCGGGTGTTGGATATTCTGGAATATGGGGGATCTCATCAATTGTTTGGTGGCGACGCGCAGATCAAGCCACGAAGGGGGGGTTTTTTGTTTTGTAGTGTTTCTTGACGTAGGAAATGGTGGTTGTGATTGCAGGACAGGAAGCTTGAAGTTCTTTGAGACGGGCTTGGGCGGCGGCGAACTGGATGGAGGAGATTTCGGGGTTGTCGGGTGCCATTTTGAGGATGAATTGGTTGGAGGTATATTCTATTAGGGGTTGGGCGAGATTGTTGGAGCGAGGGGTTATTAGGGGTGAGATGGTGCTGTACTGTTGTGTTGTTTGTGAAAAGAAAAGATAGGGATAGAAGGAGGAGTGACCTCAGGTACAGTGAGGAGGGAACAGAGATGAAAGTGTAAAGCTGTGAGATGCCTCGAGGACGAGGAAGGGAAAACTGCGGAGAAGATGAAATGAGGGAAGATGAAATGAGGGAAGATGAAATGAGGGAAGATGAAATGAGGGAAGATGAAATGAGGGAAGATGAAATGAGGGAAGATGAAATGAGGGAAGAT
>MU865327.1:0-228019 GCA_033297215.1 Podospora fimiseda | reverse complement strand
ATGTTTTCTGTGTTCCCTAAGTATCTTTGTACCAGACTCGATGGACTCGACCATCGAGTCTGTCGAGTCACTCCTGATTGGTTGCATGGGGACTTACGGGTCTTCTCATCCCTGGCCCAATGATTGGCTGGGGACATTTACAGCATGTCCCCACCGCCAGATCGTGACTCTGATTTCGTCTCTTTTCTCCCCAACACGCAATCATTTGTGTTAGCGACGACCACCCCCTTCCATTTTATATGATCGTCAATGGGCAATTTGTTATTATAACTAGATCCAAGGGGTGAGTCATCATGAAACCGCATCGGTCTAAACTCAATGAGATAATATGAAGCATGCTTTGGCTTGGTGAGATGTACAATGCTGTTATGATCGAGGCTGAAAGCAATTGGTTTGGACAAGAAGGGGATTTCTTCCAGATTTACGTCACAGTTCGTTTGAGGGATGCTTGTACTGATGCCGGGGACGAGTGCTTGAGATGTCGTTATGTTGGTAGTTTGGGTGATGGGAGATGATGGAGAGCTTGTTCCTAGCTCGACTCTAGCCGGAGAAGAATCGGTAGCTGCTGGGTGGTGCCTTGTGCTGGTATCCTGACCAGCCGTTGCAGCTGAGTCCGTTACTCTCTGCCCCAAATACCTGCCCAAGAGAACCTGAAGACACCATAGCTTCTGGGAGTGTGTTTGTGCCGGGGCTATGCTCGATTCTGGAAGCCGAATCTACGACTTCTTGTTCTTTTCCGGGTTCGGTGGAAGGAGACTCGAGACCTGGAAGTGACTTTGTGCTAATGTCATGCTCAGTTCCAGTACCAGTCCGGTCGAAGTTTTATTGGCAGTAAGTTCAATCATGTTGGTTGATTCAGAACTTGTCCGAGGCGGTGTGGCCGATTCGCAATGGCTGCATGTTGAAGTTTGAGGATCGTCCCCCATTGCAACTTTTGCAGAACCAAGAACGTGGTTGACCAAGGTTTCAAGTCGAACTGGCTTAGGCCTTTCCTCAGGGTCAACCTGTAAAATGTCTTTGACTGCCCCAGTCCAGCATTTCATGAATGTATTTGAATTTAGTCCGGGGGGAAAGCTTTCCTGAGACTTTTGATGCAGCCAATTAAGAACGCTTTGCCAAACAGTGAAGTGGTCCCGATTATTTGAAGATTGGGGTGTGGGTTCCTCCTTCGCTGACTGTGATATATGCCTTTTGTTGTTGTTGTTGTTGTTTGTGGGCTAACTTTTAAATAGAAGCGATCATTTTTAGACCTGCTGGCGCTTTCGTTCAGTCTCTTTTGTCTAAACGCCGCCACTCCATCTTCTTTTGTAAGAGCAAACGCGAGCACTTCAGAGAATATAGCACCGAATGACCAAATATCGCTGTGCCTTCCAACTAGGCCGCCTGGAGTGTCTGTTAGAAAGACTACCCTTCCTTGATCGGATGAACCTTCAAGTTCTGGGGCGGCGTATGCAGAAAAGAGTTCAGAACGGGCACGTGTTCCAATCGTCCACTTTCTGGTCCAGTCCCCAACAGTCACGACCTTGTTAGTCGGTCCTTTGCGAAATACCGAAATCCCAAAGTCAGTAATTTTCCACCTTCCGACGATGTCACCTGGATGTTGAAAGATCAGAATATTGCTCGGCTTAAGTCCATATGGGCGCAAGCAACATGCTCCGGGATTCTGATATCCAAGTGTAGAAACTTCAGCGCTGTGGCTAGTTTGTAGCACTGATCCAACAGAGCTGTGGTAAGTTCTTTGCCGGATGCATTCGGGAACTTCTCCCCAAAGTCGTAGTACGTCTCACGATTCACTTTAGGTGCCTGGTCCCTGTGGTAGTCTCCAAGAAGAAACTGGTCCAGGTCTCCCAACTCAGCTTGGCCAGATATAATCTTATAGCTGGGTCCATGTTTTATAATAGCGTCGTGGAAGGAGATGTGGTCGTTCTTGGTCAAACTCTCCTTCAATATCTTAAGGTTTTTGATTTCATCCTTATTGTCTCGTAATGTCTTCACAGCCACCAAGCGCGGTTTAGTAGCTCTGCTTCCATCCACGATGAGATACTCGGCGGAAATGGTTCCGAATTAAACATCTCCGTAACCTCCATGAGCCGACTTTTTATCTCCCTCAATGAATGGCAGGCGCTCACACTCATTGCCAACTGACTGAATGTTCTGGGCTTTCTTGATATCAATAGTGACCGGGATGAAACGGTATTGCGTGTTACGGTGCATGGTTGCGGTTGTACGATCAATGCCAAAGTTGGTCAGGGCATCAACTGACAAAGGCAACCCCTCGAATTTGTCGCTCAGTTCGGGGGCGGTTTTCTTTTTGAACACATTATCGCGAAAAGTTAAAAAACAACTGTCGGGTGCCTTAATCCAGACCAGATATGACAGCAACTCAAGCAAATGGTTTTCATCACTGACGAGCGTCTCAACCTGTTTATCCTTCAATCTGTTGCGTTGGAACAGGCGATCAAAATGCTCACGGTGCGTATTCCAGATGTTTCTGAGGTCCGATTTGCAGATGAATTCCTTGCCCTCTTTTGTGTTTTGATAATGCATGTGTTCAGGTTTAAAGAGTTTTTCCAAAATGGCGTTTATCACTGTGGCGCGGGTCTTGTGCCGGTGCAGGAATTGTTGGAAACGGCTTGGATTTCTGGCCCCCTGCGCGAGAGTGTTGACTGGACTCAGATCCACCATTTCGATATGGTTTGTGGATTAAGTCTGGTCGGATGACATGTTGATTGTGTCAAGTCAAAGTACAAAGGCTCCGTCACACAAAAGAAGGAGCGAGTGTGCATGTAATCTCCCGTCTTCTGTCGATATGAGCTGTGACTGGTCGGGCACCCGGGCTTCTCAACAGAGAAAGGCTGGGGACTATTATCCTTGGCTCCTGCCCCGCGCCTCCCCAATGCACGATTTGAGGGCCGTCACATCAGACTCTAACTCCCAATTGGTTAGCCGTGGCCAGATGAACAAAAGCAAAGACAGGAGTGAGATCGCGCAGAGAATAAACGCGCCGGGTATACTTCGTATATCCTTTGGACATTAAAAACAGTCAAATATATATATCCAACAATGGCCGAGACCGCAGGCAGCCATTGTCAGAGTAAAAAAAACCCATGTATTATTTACATGTCAAAAGTCAACAAGAGTTGCTCTTCCAGCATCACACCAAATTCGCAAACATCAATCCACCAGCAAAAATAGCCCAAATAGTCCAACTTGCTGACGTACTCCTTGATCCCAACGACGTAGGTACAGGTCTGCTGGCCGACCCGGCACCAGAGGCAGATCCGCTAGCGGTCGGCACAGCCAGTCCTGTTGTTGTTCCGACCGAAGAAGAACCAGGCCCAGGCAATGCCGGGGTAAAAACCGAGGTGACGGCCGTAGCCGTGAGACCGCACGATCCGACAACCGCTCCGAGATCCTCGACTTTTGTGAGAGCAGCCGGGGTTGATCCGCAGTTAGCCGCTTGTGTCATCCAGACTGAGTCGGTTTCGAGATCAAACACGGCTGTGCAACATTCTTGTGTCAGCAACCTAAGCCTCTTTAGAGGAAGAAAAAAAAACAGATAAAAGAAACCTACCGTAGGCTGACCGGAGAAAGGTATCTCCCAGCAGCGTAAACATATCACTGGGGGTAATTCCCAGGAAGCAGGCTGGCGGGTTACTCGGTACTTCTCGGATCATCTCGTTGTAGGGAACACGGATATTGAGCCCATCAAAGGCAAAGTCGAGGGTGCCGTTCATCTTGATAAGGCCGCAGTCGATGCGGTAGAACCCGTTCTCATCCGGAGCGTCTGCGCCAAAGTCTTTGGCGATTCTTGCCGTCAAGTTCTTCGGGAGCAACGTCATCGTCGAACCGCTGTCAAGAAACACGGGCATCTTGCTGTCCTCGTAAACTTGGGTGACGTTATTTGGGGGAGTCATGGAGATGGAGTTCATGTTGACCCAGAACCGAGGAACTCCATCTGGTGAGCTTTTCGCCGGGATGATGGGAAGTTTTGCCAGAGGGCCAGCAAACTTGGAGGTGTCGACTCCGCCAAACACAATCACGCCCTCCTTTTCCTCTTTGCTTCCCAACGCGAGAGTATAAATCTTGACCTTGGTGGCATTCTGCGCTGCCAATTCGTCGATAAAATTCGGGTACTTTGTTGCGATGCCTTTTCCATACCCAATGCCCAAAATCCCCGAAAAGGTATCCTCGGTTTCCGTGGCCACGCCAAACTGAACTTTTTGGAGCGATGCCGTGCTGCCGGCCAAGCTGATGTTGTCTTCAAAGTAGGTAATGTTTGCCCTGCCAATCCCATACCTCAAGGTTTTGCCGGTCCCAAGTGAGGATGCTGTAGATGATTTGGTCGTGTCGAACTGGCCAATTCGCTCGCAAAATGCTCGATCTGCCCCTGACACAGCAGTACAGTCTGGATTAACCCATAACTCGAACGAACCCGTATCCAACTGCACAAAAACTGGTTGTGGTGGCGTTCCAATGCTCACTGCCAGAAAAAGGTTAGCAATAATCAGGCAGGAGATTGGCTGCAGGGGGCAGTACGTTGGGCATAGTATGCAATATCTGATCGGTTTGCTAGTTGGAGTTGTACGCCTCTTTTTGTGGAAAACTGGTTCACGTTTGTTGAATGGACGACAGGTAAGTGGATGCAACCATCTGTGTGACCCTCTTTATGGTAGATGAGCTCGACGGCTGAGGCACAGCTGCTCAACGAGGCTATGAGCAGCAAAGAAGTCGAAATTAAGGAAAGTGCCATTGCTAGCAATGGTATCGAGGTCGGGATTATAATGCTATCGTCGACATGGGGGATTGGGACCTCAAACAGTCGCCAGCGATTTTAGAAAAGAAAGACAATAAAGAGATGAGATCCCGGACACAATGAACGGCCAGCCGATCCCAAAAATGAAGCAAAAAAAGATGGTATTCCAAAGAATGAGATAAGAAAAATATGGAGGCCGGGCTCCTCTAAGCTCGCCAGCGGCTTTTCCACCGCTAATATTCCGGCTTCAAAATGAATGACAGGTGGAGTTGAAGGGAAAAGGGAAGAAATGGGAAAGGAAAGAGAAGCAACCAAAATGAGTTGAGTGTGTCATGACAAGGGTACATTTGGTGTAAACATCAGGGTAACTTTGGGGAAAATTGGTCGAATGTTTCTGGCCAGCATCCCTGGGAAGGTTCCATGGCAGACAACTGATCGCGTGCCAATGTTCAAGAGCTGTGACACTCTAAAGCGATGAAGTTGAGAAGATCAAACACCTTGGGGCCCCCATTGTTGCAGGGAAGTCCTTGGGTTGTGGAGAATAAGGTTTCTTCGAAAAAACAGGGGGTTGCAACTCCAAACGTCTCAGAAACCCGCCATCTGTCCAATCAAATCTCGGCTCGACACTTTACTCCACAATTTTTGGAAACCGGAAACCTCCACTCCTTGAACGTCTGCAAGGGACCATTTTAGGGGACCATCATCATCATCATCGTCATCTGCATTTTGTACTGTTAACTTAAGCCTGATCGCTAACTTTAATTACAATCTTTCCCTTTGCGTGTCCCGACTCGAGCCTCTCAAATGCCTTTTCGAATTCGTCAAACTCCCAAACGCTATCAACCGTCGGTCTCAACTTCCCCGCCGCGATCAAATCTCCAATCTCGGCCAGGTTGTTTCCCAGCGGCTCCACGATGAAGAACGAGCTCTTCGCCTTCTTTTCCGACCCTGCCGGTTTGACCATATCAGGCGGAGTATTGACACTGATCAACGTCCCTCCCTCCTTCACCCCCACCCAACACCCTCCCAACGTCTTCCCTCCGACCACATCCACCACGAGATCTACCTCCCTGCCCGCCGGATCGACAGCAACCCACTCCTCCACCGTTGTTTCTTGATAATTGATTACTTCAGTAGCACCCAATTCTCTCACTGCCTCGACTTTATTGGTTCCGCAGACCGCAACCACGGCCCCGGCGCCAGCCAGCGCGGCAAGTTGAACAAGCCAACTCCCCACGCCCCCGGCCGCGCCCGTCACCAAGACTCTCTGCCTGCCGTTCTCCTTCTTTGTGTCCTCGTCCCCGATCACCGCCTTTGAGTTCAACGTTCCGTGAACAAAGAGAGCCTGCCACGCAGTCAAGGCGCTCAGAGGAGTGGCGGCTGCTTCGATCCAGCCCAGGCCTTCGGGGATCTTGGCTAGCTCGGTGGCGCGTGCGAGGGCGTATTCTCTCGCCGCGCCGGGCCGGCCAGCGTCAATGCGACAGTAGACTCTGTCTTCTTCAGCGAAACCGCTGCCGGAAGGGGCAGAGACTACGGTCCCGGCGAGGTCTTGGCATGGGATGAGGACTTTGGAGGCTGGAATAGCATTGGGGAAGTCTCTAGCCCAGAGCAATTCGCCTGCGCAGGGACAGGTTGCGTGAACCTGGACGAGGACATCGTCTGGGTGCGTCGGGGTTGGGAGGGGAGAGGTGGTGGAGATGAGGGCTGTGGACTCTCTGGAGGTTTGGAGGAGGGTTCTCATGGTTGTAGGTAGAGCCATGTTGGGCAAAGGTAAGTTTATTTCTGATGTATGTGACTTGAGGTGATGTGATTTGCTTTGTCTTTGTCCCCTCGACCAGGAGGCCTTTATATCCGCAAGAAGGGCCGTGGAAATCCTCATTCATCATGACTGTAAGATGATCGAAACTGGTATTTCCAATCTTGGCGTGAGTAATCACTGTAGGACGCAGATCGCGAGTATGCTCTTAGATCCGGACGCGAAGCTATGTTGTGTAAGTGATGGTTTTGATATCTCCGGAATGGCTGCAAACAGTTGAGTTCATTACTCAGCACCCGGACTTTCCCGGCGTGGTTGCCCTTTTCATTTGTGTACACCATAATTTTTCTTTGACCTAAAGTCATTTTGCAGAATAAGCACGGGATAACTCGAGTTCTGAAAATTCACTTCACCTCCCAATTGGACCAGTTGGGCATTTTGTGTTTCAGGCAACCTATGAGGCTCAACCGGTGAGGCAGTGTGGCAGAATTGCACAGGTGTGCCTATCGGTGCCATCTATCATGAACCAATCACAGCGGGGTAATTCTGACCTGGTGGAGAGCAGTCCAACTTCGTCTCAACGACAACAACTCATCTTTTATATCTCAAAACACAAAACAAGCACACACAAAAAGAACTCTGTCTTGCCTCTTTTAAATTTTAGTTAGAGTCTTCCTCACAATACACAATTTTTTTTGAAGCAATAGAATGGCACCACCACCCCCACCACCCTCAGGCTTCAACTTTTCTTTTCCCCCTTCCCTCGAACCTTACAACCTTTCTCTCTCGGCTTACCTCCCAACCCGCAGCCGCAACCTCCCCGTCCCGCTCAAATACGCAGCAACAGGCGCCCTAGTCTTTAACTCCCAAAACAAAATCTTACTCATTCAACGCGCTCCGCACGATAGTATGCCCTTGAAGTGGGAAATCCCCGGCGGAGCAATCGATGAGGAAGATTTGACTGTTTTGTACGGTTTAGCAAGGGAATTATGGGAAGAAGCGGGATTGTTACTGAAGAAAGTAGTGAGGGTGGTTAATCTTGGGGAGGAGCCAGATGTATTTTTTACTAGGAGTGGGAGATTAGTGGAAAAAGTTAGTTTTGAAGTTGAGGTTGAAGATACGGAAAAAGTGAGGTTGGATCCGGAGGAGCATGTGAATTTTTGTTGGGTTGGAGAGGAGGAGTGTAGGGGGGGGGGGACTGAGGAGGGGATGGAGTTGGAGTTTTCGACTGTGAGGCAGAGGGCGGTTGTGTGTAGGGGGTTTGAGTTGAGGAGAGGGGAGGGGGAGAAGGGGGAGTGAGAGTGGGTTGGAGGTGGTTGGGTGGGAGGGAAAGATGGGTTTTTGGTAGAAAGAGCAGATGTAGGTGTGGTGGTTTAGATCGCTCAGAAGTTTATTTCCTGAAAAGAAATATGTATCCGGTTTTCATGGACGTCTAGCTAAGCATATTTAATAAGATCTACCTGGAATATATCTTTACCTTTATGTCACGAGTCGCGAGCTGAGCAATATTTAATGGAAGGTATTGCGAGGTTGGTCAAGTTATGGGAAAGCAAACGCAAGAAAGAACAGAACTATGTTCTTAATCTTTTCCCTTCTCTCAGTGGACGAAGTTATAGTTAGTGCAATTATAAGGTTTATATATGAGTGAATTGAGATCTTTATTATCGTTTTGATGAGGCGACTCTATGAGATAGAGTATTTTAGGATATTAGAAAAGAGTATATAGGTAATCGTCTGATATATATTTTGTTATAACATGGTTAGTCTATATTCCTTATATATTTCTTTTGCTACAGCTTTTAACAAACTTTCATTTCCCTGGATTAGTAAATATGCTTCGTTACCTATACATATTACCATCCATCTCGTGATGAAGGTTCTCGGTGGACATCTCATAGTAGAATATCTGAGGAGGTGCTTCATGTATCAAGCGAGGGATTTCAATGTCACGAGACCCCGGGACAGTATTCTCTACTTCTGCCACTATGACATCTTGCTCCACACTTCTTGTCACGCTGCCTATCGCGGGCTCTTCGAGGCTCACCTGCCCGTCTGGTTCCTTTGGGGATGGTGCAATCATTTGTTGCCTCCGCCAAAACCAAATTCCTCCCAATACTATCAACACCATCGCAACACTTCCCGCCGCAATCTCTGCAATTGTCCCAATTGTTAATTTTGTTTTTGTGCCAGTGTTCTTTGGTTGATCCGGATACTGCTCCCTGTCCGGCTTGTCATCCTCGACTTTGTCTTGCAGAACCTCCCAACTTGATTGCCAAGACCTTTCAAATTCCTCTGTTGGATTCGATTCAAGGGTTGTATCACTTTCTTTCAGCTCCTGAATCCGCGTTGGATTGTTGCCAGGCCCTGGTGCTTGAGCCAAAAACGCTAGATTTCTAGCCTGGTTGTGTCGCAAAAATGCTGCTTGAAGAAAAGTACGACCGAGATGCAGTCAGACTTTGCTGGTACGCAAGGGAAGTACGGTGTGGGAAATGAAGTGATTGGCGGCTCTAGAGTTAGATTCAACAAACGGAATGGAACCTTGATGGTGATTTTGGTCAGGGCACGATCAGAAAAGACGAAACCGAGATAGGCCGACGACCGAACGATGCGCGTATATGCTGGGTCGCTGGTATTCCAGAGAAAATTCTCAAGTGTAGAGTTCCATATCACTGGCAGCCGACTAGCAATGATCTCGCAATTCTTCTCAGGGAGGCTGATATATGGCGCTGCTGGGTTGAAACTAATCAAGGTTGTCCCGTTTTTTCTTCCATGCAGTTCAGCGTACCGATCTTGTCCAGGTCCAAGCCAGACACTTCCTTCGTATTCTCGTTTTTGGAACGCAGATGGCCCAACCTGGGTTCCAAGGACGACATCAGTAAGCCATCCTGTTAGCTCCTGCTTTGTGTCAAAAACCCCGATTGGTCCGATAACACGGCTCTGGTCGTAGCCGCCGAGGATCAATGAACCGGGCTGTTGGAACTGAACGCTACCGATATGCAAACCAGAAGACAGAGATCCTATTTTTCCCCGAGAGAAAAGTTCCTCCATGACTTTTGAACCTGTACCTATGCCCATCGTTCCAACCTGGGTCGAATAGTTTAGGCCGCCTGGTAAAGTATGCTCTAAGCTCTCGATAGCAGTCATATTCATATCGAGCCAAAGTGATTCCGCCTCGAAGAATCTCCGCGCGATGGCCAACCTGTCCCTAACTGCTCCCCAAGGAATAGCATCATCCTCACTTATACCCCTATCAAAAAGGCCCAAATCCCGCAGAGAAGAGCCCCCCCCCCCTCTGTTGAAGCGCACAGCTGTAGATGACTCTGATAAGTTATAATATAGGCCCCCAAGGCCAGGCTGCGTGGTGATGACTGTCGAGAAGGGAAAAGATGTCGGCCACGAAGGATTGTCGTAGCTATCGTACGGACCCATTGAGTAGGTCGCGTTGCGAGGTGTCATTCTCCCGATTCAAAGTGCGAGAGCCTGCCATGGTCCATCTGGACAAATTGCACCGTACTCCCAACCGAGACCGTCGCCTATGTTATCTGTAGTCCATGACATCTCTACTGTTGCTGCTGATAAAGTCTGTACAGCAGTAAAGGCGAGAAAGGATATGGCCCAGAACATGTTGAAATGAGAATAGGCACCCTGGAGCGCTGTAATGTGTTTTCCGAGAGGTAGAGGGAAGTTAAAAAATTAGAAACAGTTGAAAGATAAGAACTTGAACCTAGGAAATATTTAAATTAAGGGTACATAAGGTATAGGAGGTATATTTATAATAAAGCAACCTCATCAGATCCAGGCCATTTGCACAAAACATAGGTAGACAGGCTGATACCCGCGCCTGGTCCTTCTCCCCAAGGTAGTAAGCCTGAACCACAGTTTGCCAGGTAGGTATCATGGCGGACAATTGAACGAGAAGTCGGAGATCTTGATAGCCAGTTGAACGAGTCCAAGGCTGACTTTTTGTATTATAACACGAATTACTCATTTGGGTCTGATGCAAAGTCAATTGCCATTGAAAAACATCAGCCTACGATTGCCGGCCTGGGTTCGACCGGCGCTGCGGAAAAGGAGGACCCGGATGAGGCCAGGACCTGGGAGGGACGATCCTGGCCAGCATCTGAAGTTGCCGCCCCCATGCTGACGGAGACGCCCTGCTCTTGCAACTGAGATGGAGGTTTAAATGTCGGAAGTCATATAAGGTATTAAAAAGGAGGAAGAGGAGGGAGATGAGTGAAAAGGAATTCTCCCCTTCCAAACTATAAGAGGTTTGAAAATACCAGATGATCTTGTAGAAAAACGGGCAACAAGTAAGAACATATATATATGTATCTAGGCAGATACATACATTAATCTCATCTCGTTCAGTTCAGGCTAATGGTCCCGCCAAGATAGGTCACAGATCCAGTACAACCACACATAGGCAAGCATTTCTGCAGGAGAAAAGACGGCTGATTGTAGTCTGGTGGCCAAACGAGCGCCCGACCACCGGAAGGACATAAACAATACTCACAAAACAAGCCATTCTTGGGCCTCTCAGCCACCTCCTGTCACCAGCAAGAGTCAGGGAACCTTCTTTTACCGATTGCGGCCTAATATCAACGATGCTTGAGCATATGCCACCAGCCTTGGTGCCTACTTGTACACGTATTAATGTAGCCAAGGCGGCTAACCACACAAACGGCTCAGGCTTGTCTAAACACATCGATTCAATTCTGAGAGATCTAGTAGCAATGACGAGTGAATGGAGTTTTCGAGCAAAGGAAAGGTTAAAGGCTAAAATGTTTAATCAGAGGGAAGTGAATAAATCTGTCGATTCGATGATTAGAATATATTGGGCGGAAATCGACGTATAAAATGCATCTTACAGATGTCCAATCTCGCTGTAATTGTCTAGTATTTCTTCTTTTTTGCACATTTTGCACGTTCCTTTTTTTTCTTTTTCGAGTTTCAAATTTCAGGTTCAGCCCTTCCGGTTGATGTGGCGTTGCGATATCGGATAGCAAAACCACAAAAAATATCCGGATCTCGATCGCTGTTTGTTATTTCCCGTGCACAAACAACTCCACAATCCCGAAAACATTGAAACGCGTCAAAACTCCATCAATTCCATCAAAACAACACGCAACGCGTTATTAGACCCGTTTCCTCTTCACACAGCGTACATGAATGAATGAGAATGACACTCACCGTTGACGACATTCTCAGCGCCCCGGACGATGATCTGCGCGCTGCCATTCGGGCAATCTGTACCGACGACAACAAAGTTCGTGATCGTCTCGCGACGTACCTGCACAAGGTACAAAATCCAGCTGCAAAGCTCGCCCCGAAAAAGTCAAAGAATGCGCCCAAGGTAGATCCTTCGGGCATTTTTCTATGCGGCCAGTGCGAAAAGACATTTTTAGAACCCGATAACCATGAGACGGCATGCACTTATCACACCGGTGAATGCGAGGTGAACGAAGAAGCGTGGCAAGACATGTATACTGAGGCCGATCCTGATTACGATAACCCTGAGATGCGAAAATCCTTTCCGAAAGGCTTCCAATTTGAATGTTGTGGAGAAATTGGTGATCACCCCGGCTGCAAAACTGGAAAACACAAAACGAATGAGACTTTGTCTCAGACGACTATCAACAGCGCGCCGACTCAGCTGGGTATCCAGCAACAGCAGACGTTGGCTCCTGGAACTGCTACCCAACCTCAGCAGGCTCAGCCTCTTCCGCTGCAGCAGCATATTCCTGTCACCAAGGGTAGCCAGTATCCCACATCTTACCAGCAGCCTCTGTACCAACAACCCCAACAGCCAGTCCTTCAGCAAACAGCCCAGCCCCAACAAGCTTTTTCAACCCAACCTGCAAACCAAGAAGTACCTGTACAACCACAATGGTTCGAACCGCGACCCATTACCCAACCTGGACCAGCCCGTCCAGGTTTTCGCTACGTAAATCCGTTACCAAGCCAGCCATATCCGCTTACTCAACCTCCCAGCCAACAACCAATGGGATATCAGTGGCAATATGTGGATGTTGCCAACAACCAACCTCAGGATGTAAATACTAACAAGCGAAGGAGAGTGGATGAAGTTTATCAAGATAGCAGCGAAGGGTATGTGATGTATCCTGGGCAGTCTTTAGGTTAGGGGAGGCCGAAGATGGTGTGAAGAGCGTGGGATGAGTAAGTGCCGCATCGGGTCTGCCGCGTCAAGCCCAAGTAGCACGAACACGGCTGAATGCCCGCTCTGATGCAGCGAGCTATTTGCTGCAGGGATCAGTAATGGTTCTAATGACAGCACCAATGAACGCTTGCAACACACGCGCAATTTTTATGATCTGGCGAGGTGGAGGATGGGCGCAGTTGAATACAAGTGATAGTTTGCGATTGCGAGTTGATTGCCATGACAAAGATTCATATCTTGATTGGCTCGCAGCGTGTCTTCTCTTATCTTGCGACATGAAGACTGCATGATGGCATTCCGAGATCACACGAATATTATGCACTGTTAATATTTCTTGGACCTCGGTGGCTTAATTTGCCAAGACGATAGAACCTTCATTCAGTTACCGACGAAGATATCATGAAAGGTGCAGATGTGTTGATATGGTTCAGAGGATGCCTCAGTAAGCAAGCTCAGCCGTGTCATAACGAGGTGTCAACTCGATAGGGATCTCTGAGATGTTGGTATTTAACTGACATCTAAACTTCATGTTTTGAAACCTCAGGGAAGTCGACAAGGTCCTCGAATCTTCACTACCTACCCAATAACCTCTTACGACTATTTCACCCAGACACTCGCAATGGACTCGTTCTGGTCGACAGATACAGGGACTACCCAGTATCGGGTACAGCTCGGGGTCTGGACCAACTGGTCTAGAGGACCTGTGTTTGGATCGACTCTCACACTGACCAGAGAAAACGGCAATCTTCTCATCGCCTTCACCGCGTTCTTTGTCAGCTTGGTCGCTACCAGGCTTTGGCGAATTGCATGCCTTGTTATTCACTTTGCATACTCAACCCTCGAGCCTCGAGATGGAGTTCACCACCAGCGTCAGGCCATCTTGCGCAACTCTGCCAGTCCTGCGTCGGCCATATTCACACTGGGACAACTCTGCTTTGCCTGGCGGAAATCAGCAAAAATGACATTTTGGCGCACCTTGCCGACAATTCTCTTTGCCGTAGCCTCGTTATGGGCCTTTGCGTTAGCCACCGGTTTCTCATCTCAGATCTCGTCTGCAATCACAAATGACGTCCTCGTCAATGGTGCAAATTGCAGCTACTTGTACCAACGCGCCTCCTCCGGTTCAGTTTATACCATGAGAGACGCCGCTGTCATATCTTCTGAGGTCTCCAAAAGGAGAGACAAAGCCTTGGCATATTCTCAACAGTGCTACCCATCCGGAAACGTGGCTGCCTTGACGAGTTCAAGAGAGACGAGAACCGGGATTTTCGACTGCGGGTCATATGTCGTTGGAAGACTTCCCATCAAAACTATAGACATGAACGCCCCCTGTCCATTCCGCGGCGGAATATGTGCCAGCAATTCCTCCAACTTGCTTCTTGATACCGGTCTCATCGACAGCCACACTCACCTCGGCATCAACGCACCTTCAAATGAGCGACTCAAATTCAGACAAGTTCTCCGCTGTGCGCCCCTCCAAACAGAGGGATATACTATTTCAGGCGCTGGGAACTATTCCAATTATACGTCTTATCACTACGGCTTCAGTAAGGGCGCCAATAGATCGACCCCACTCCTAGATCCTGACCGATCAAGAACGACCATAGTAGAGGACCCGGAAGCCTTTGCCGCAAGATCAGGGGAAGGTACATACAGGGAGCAAACCACGTTTTACATCGCGGGCAGCAAATACTGGGATGTTACGCATTGGCCGAACAGCAATTACTTTTCCACCTTTTCTCCAATTCCAAATCTCCGTCAGCCTGAGAATGACAGCGACGTGAATATTATATTTCTCCTTACCAACGGGGTCGGCTTCGTCAACAAAACTGACGACCCCTGGTACCACGTCAACAAAGAAATGACCGGGAACTTCGTACGCACTATGGCTTCGACAATCAGGGCTCCCATCTATTACTCGACCGAAGGTGCTTCCCCAATGGGCTGTCTCGAACAGTATCAATTCTGCACGACCGCCTCTCTGGGTCTCCCGAGAGATAGCTCAGGCACAAGATGCGGGCCGTTGGATTCATTTTACAATGCCCTTCTCCTTGCCGAAACAGCCGTGTTCAATAGAACACCCGATGCTTGGAACGGCACAGACGATCCTGAATACAGTTACCTGAACAACAAGCTCTACAGTCAGTTCTTACGCTTTGCCAATGTTTTAGTGACCACGGTCGGGTTTCCAGCGACTATACCAATTGGGCTCGGGGCCAAGTCGCTCGCCTCACAAACGACATTTGAAAGTAATGTGATTCAGTGGTCCCTCGTTGAAGACCAGTGGAAGTATGACGTGATGAAATGGTGGTCCATTTGGCTTTCAGCTCTGCAAACGGGGTTTGTAGACTCAGCAATCGGACCAGGGCCGGCTGATATTGAACGACTTGAACCATATATGGTGCGGCCCGAGGACGACCACGAACGAGGAATGTGTCAAAGCCAAAAGGTGCGCAGCACGAGGTACACGTCCTTTAGCATGTTTGGGCTTTGTTTCATGTACGCCGCTGGGGTGCTTATTGTTGGTGCGTCCTATTCTATTGAGCCCATCTTGGATTGTGTTGCTGCTCGACGAGAGAAGGGGAACAACAAGGTCAAAGCCAAGGGCGGTGGTGCTTACCAGGAGTGGGTGGTTCATGAGACGCTGCATCTCCAGAGGTTGGGATTTCAAGGATTGGGTAGAGGGACGTGGTCTCGATGTAACGATAACATACCGGTTACGAAGCCTGGTGAGATGCTCAAGTCTCTTGCGATTCCTGCCCATGATGTTCAGCAGGGCAAAGATGCTGCTGCAGAGAAAGTCTTGTCGCATCAGACCATTTTGGAACGGAGTAGTCCCATCACGCCTATTACATCAGAGTCATCGGAAAGCGGTGCTACTACTAGTACTACTAGGGTATTGGAAGACGAGAGCACCGCAGAGTCAGAGACGCAGGAAACTCCAAGAGTTGAAAGTGTTGCAGCGACGACTGACGTCAAAAATCTGGGTCGTCATGGGACTTATGCTGGAAGGAGCAATATTGGAAGTCAAAAGGCAAGGGTGATGACAAGTGAGCGGCGGACTTCATTTTGAGCATATGTATTTCTTTCATTTCTTTCAGGACATTTATGACACACTCTTTTAACCTGTAAAAGAAGGGTTTTGGTTATGTGGTTGACTCGGATTGGAAAGGGCTACAGTGTTTGAGTTATTTTTTTCTTTGCACAGTGATTTTTGGCTCATTGAGCTCAAATATAACGTTTTTTCTTCGTATAATATTCAACACCAAACATGCCGGTTATTGACTTGCCCTATCTAGATCTGTTCCTGCCAATTGGGCCGTTAGCGAGCTGTGCGCATGGCAACATGGAATCAGCTGGCCTCGCCTCAGGTGTGCTTCCAGTTTCCCCGCACCGTTCTTCTCTGCTTATCGATGGTATCCAGATACCTGCTACTTTTCCTCGATCAAGAGGCGTAAAGTATGTCCTCCACCACACTCGAAGGTGGTGCCTCTCCCGAAGACCTTGACTGGTCACTTTGCGACCTGTGTACAGACTTACTCGTCAAACAAAAATGGGATCATCAATTAAGAGTTACGGTGGAAGGATGTAAATTTTGTGACGTGATTAGGGACAGTTTGGATGAGGTATCGACCAATTCACACCCGACACCAAGCATAAACACGAGGGAATACACCGTCCACGAATCAACCGCATTCTGCGTCAAGATTAGAAGCCCATGGACTTCTCATACGCCCGGCCACATTAACATCTTTATCTATGAAGGCAAGTTGAAAGGAGACTTGACACCTGTCTCATTCATCAAACAAAGACTGTGGGAATGCTCAAGCGATGAAGAATGTAACGAGTCTATCAGTCCCCCGGCGGCGCAAACGACATGGCCTGCGCGGGTTGTCGAGATTTTGTGCGATACTGTCAGAGTCGCCAAGTTCAATCCTGACACCATGGCCGGCGAATTCATGGCTTTCAGCTACTGCTGGGGTTCCAGAGAGGAGCTGATAAAAAACCCTCCATACAGATTGACTGTATCCACCATGCCTGAGCTACAATCAGCAGCAGGTGTCTCAATATCCAAGATGCCATACAGCTTGCAAGACTCCTTCAGGCTATGCAAGCAGTTTGGCATCTCTTATATCTGGATTGACGCCCTTTGCATTATGCAAGCCCGATTCGCCAACGACTTGCCGGCCATCCAGGACTGGGAAACAGAGTCAATGAAGATGGAAACCGTCTATTCAAAAGCAAAACTTACCATTCGCGGCTGCGGCAGATTCGTGGCATAGTGGGTTCCTACAATTCGGTACTATCAATAATCCATTCAGTCCACGTTCGGCTCAACCACTGCCTCGCGGCCTCCAACTTCTAGCGCAGTACACACCAGAATCATCGGGGTTTCATAGCTCTAGAAGCTGGCCTTGTCACAACCCTACCAGCAAGCGAGCCTGGACGTATCGGGAAGAGATATTGTCATCCAGGTACATCAAATTTACTGACAAGGACGTCCAATTGAAGTGCCGCACATTGGTCGATTGTATGTGCGGGTCCGAACCTGATAAAGGATACCTAAGCCAGTGGGGAGAATCATGGGGGTGGTCGGTGCTTATAAGTAGTAACGCGAAGAATCAGAAACCCACAAACCAAGTACTCGAAGACATCAAAAATAATCAAAAGAAGGGTACCAATCACGGGGATTCAAGGTTGGACTTGATGGTTCAATGGACCAGCATGGCTACCAACTACTGCAACAGATCTATTTCGGTCGAAACCGACAAATTGATCGCAATCTACGGACTGGCGCGCAGGTTGCAACAAAACTTCAAGGTACATTACCCCGAGATACAATATCATGCCGGGATATGGAGGTGCGAACCTCAAGCTGAAATTGTGTACCAACTGGCTTGGAGCATTACCCACACTCCCAGGCTGGGCGGTGGTGTGTATACCACATATGTTGCGCCAAGTTTCTCGTGGGCCTCTCTTGATTGTTCAACACGATGTCTTGATTTCGAGTCCATGTGTCTCTCTTCAAACATAATCTGCCGAGTCACAAATATGAACACCACTCTGGTCCGCAATGACGCCATTTTCGGCAGAGTTTCCGCCGGCTTCGTCACGATCCGCAGACTGGTACAAGAATGGTTCATCTCACAAGACCAACAAGACCGAGCCCTATCACGAATATCTGTTTGAACCCATCAAGGGCACCATCTCCCCCAAACGCTTGATATTTAACCCCGATTACTTTCTTTCCGAGTTTACGTTGGATACCTCCTCTGGGAAGAGATCAGTCAAGCGATCAGCTAACGAGTCCCAGTTTGGGAGAACAGAGGTCAGAGTGGTTCTGCTAGCCTAGGAAAGGGCCCACGGTCGGTTGGAAGGGTATGTGCGTATCGTTGGCATTGTCATTGCACCTCAAAATCCCAGCAGGTCTCCTGATCATCCGGAAGCTGTAGATGTCAAAAATGGCTATGAATGAATAGGACTTGTTCGGTTGCTCGTGGCAGATGATGCCGTCGAAGATGGCTCTGATATAACAGACGAACATATCAGGAAGTGGGGAACTGAGGAGGAAGTTGCAATTTTTTGAAGATGGAAATGGTATATCTGTAAAAGACTCGAACTCGATGATTACAAGACAAATGGATGGGCACAGTACCTAGGAATGAGAGAATGTTGGATTTGCTACAGCAGCCAGCAACCTCCGAATTATCAAACCTTCCGAGTTTTTGGAGCATTGATGGAATGGAAGAAAAAAAAGAAATGGGAAAAGATGGGGGAAAGACAGCCCTTAAAAGGTTGTTCTTTCCAGTCGGCTAATGAGTCAAGCGGGGAATGAGTGGAAGATAGGCGTTTGTGGCTGTTTACGGAGGTAGTTTTTATAACAGATTTGGTGGCCGGGTGATCTAGACCACCTACCAACGGAAAAGGAACCATGGAACGGAAGGGCCTTAAAAAAACCCCAAAAAACCCCTTTTCATCAAGTGGATCCGATTAGATTCAACAACATCAGACCTTCCAAGTTATATCGAACATGGCTTGAACTACCTTGTGACGGCTGGGAGGACTGGCACTGCAATGACCAATTGAACAACCTTCCAAAAGGAACGTCGAATTGTAAAGTCAACACTTCACATTTCAATTGCAGTATATATATGGTTTCTACGGTGCCCAGCCGTCACATACCTGATTATAAATATGTCTTTTTGATATCGAAAAGGCTTTTTTTTTTCGTTTAAGAGCTGACTATTTATCTATAACAAGTTCTTTCTTTCTAGTATTGAAAATGCGTTTTGTTTATAGATCAGACTTATTTTAAAATAAGCAGCCATTTTCTATTTTAAAATGGGATATTTAAGGATACTTAGGCATAAGTATCGCGCTAATAAACGTTTAAGGATTGGTATTGTATTTGTTCAGTATTTCTTCTCGTCGGTCCGTGATTGTAGTAGAGAATTAAGGTAAGCCCTTTCGACCACTGTACCTATGTGATCTACACATCCAGCTCACAGTCTCCAATACCTACTAACTTAAGATGTCACGGATCCTGGACACAGGTCATGACATGTTGGTAGACGCTTACTTGATTGATATCTAAGTCTAACGTTATTGGAAAGGTTCTTGTTAGATGTTACTTGGTAGTCATGTGACCTGGGGTCACATGCTTCTCTTCCGTGTCATAAGATGTTAGCATTTAGTGATGTGATATAAAAAATATATTAAAAAAATCTTTTCTCTAGAAGGAATAAAGGTCCGCCATGTTCGTCGTTGATTCTCTCCGCAACCGTAGCTTTGGACTTGCGTCTACCGTACCTAGAGTTAACCGAAATAGAGATTCTTTGGCACCTTGACCCTGATTCCTGCCAGTAGCATTCGCAATAATCGATCCTTATCAATGTTGAGGGAATGGAAACCCTTTGGACCGCAATCTTGACAGATTTTTCAGCACCACAGAAACTTTGTTGATGCCAGAACCATTCCCGAGACTTTCAGCAGCCACAAAGATCCGTTTGACGACATTGACTCGTGCATTAAACTCTATTTTGCCTTTTGCCGTTTGGTTTCTTTTTATGTGGGGTCTTTTGATTGTGCATTTAAACCAGGACCATGTCCTTTCCCCCCCTTTTTTTCTCTTTTCTTTTTTTCCCACCAATCCTCCTCCGAACTCTCTCAGCCCACAACTACCCTAATAATACTCCGTACACACCGTCGATCGACGACTCGGGGCGAATAGCATCCCAGCCTGACGCGAATATTGTGCAAGTCTGGCGCCAATATTATTCGAGTCTGGCACAACTGGCCGCGTCGTCCGTGAGTGATACTGCCTCGAACCCTTCCGCCCCTTCTTTCATGATGGCCCCTAGCATTTTGTTTCCGACCTCGGACGACAATATAAATGAGAATCCCTCCTATATTGGAGGGTATTAAGATGCGTTGGCGCCTCTGGGCATTACTTTTGGGAAGAATACGGGAGCCTTACATCTTCTAACATCCAATCTACGGCGGCAATTGACAAAGTAGACAACTTCCTCAAGGAACATTTTGGGGCTACGCTCATAAGTTACGTCGATGCATTCATCATCATTAACTACGACCCTGATGTTGTGGGGACTGGGTGGCTGCCAACCACTATTGGAGGCCTGCTGTCTATTTGGAGGGACGATGAAAACGACAGCCTCAACGATCACCTGGGTAGGCACGGCGGCGGTAATGCGATATGTGTTGACCGTAAACTGTGGGATAATATCAGTCTTGAGGAGGGCCCGACGGCTTTACAGTTAGCTGAACTCGCACGCGAGTTCTTCCCTGACTGCGAAGTGCTTTCGTTTTATAACGACAGTCTAACCGTTGAGCTACCGCTGTCAACTGATGAGGAATTTGAACGAAAGCTGAAAGATCTTTCACCTCGGTTTGACGGCATCCCTCTTCTCCTTGAATGGCACAACGGGCCTCTCTTCGCGAATGAATCTCGGAAGCCGGTACATACCTATTCTTCTTGCGCATGTCACGCGAAGAAGAAGAAGAAGAAGAAGAAGAAGAAGAAGAAGAAGAAGAAGAAGAAGAAGACGAAGAATACGGAGTATATAGACTACAGGGCGTTAGAGAAGAAGATGTCACCTGGCGTTTTAAGGGCTGAACTTGACTCTGAAGGGGAAGGGGGGTGAAAGTTGGATTTCCATGTATTCGCGGGTATCAAAGTCAAAAAAGGCAAAGAGGTCAGAATAACGGGTTCGTTTCATAACTGGCAGCACTAATACAACAAGAAGCCAGATTTACTGGGGAAAGATACCCGAGAGGCAATCGCCTGGTACCGGGACACTCAAGGAACAGCCAAAACGCCATTTGGGTATGTCAGGGAACGAATCGGCTTGACAGATATTGCGTTTATCAAAATGGACAAAGGCATTGACCTCATCAATAAGTTTAACGAGTTTGAAACAACAGCCAAAAAAGCCTTACATCTATGGACATCAAGAGAAACGACCTGTTCTTCATGAACGGATGGCCATTTGTGAACTGGGGAAGCAACAGCTGTTGGTACGTGGCCGCCGTGCAAATACCAGACGGAAGTAACAAGTCCCAGAGGCATATCGGTTTCGAACAAGGCATTTATACCTCGACGGCACCGACAGTGATGCAAAGCGACCAACCAAGAATCCAGGTTACTGCTAAATGCTGCGGCTCTGTATTGGTCAGAGCGTTGAAAGCAGAAGATCAATGCGAAGCAAACAGGGAGGATTTCGTAAAACAAACTCTGATGCTTGGTGAAGTCGCCGGGATTTTCCACTCGACTGAGGGCAGCGATCCTGACAATGTCGGTTACTACCTTTGTGCGGCAGACGGTTTTGATGATTTGGTCAAAGACGGCTGGTCAGTGTGGAGAGATGACGAGGCAGATGATGATGAGAATCAGTTGGAGGCGGGCAAAGAGGACCAAAAGAAGGAGGCAGAGGCAGAGGCGGGAACTAGCAGTGAGGAGGAAGAGCCTGCTAAAAAGAGACGTAGGGCGGTCTAGAAATGACCTGTTTGCTCCACGATTAGGCTGTTGATATTTCGCAAAACTAGTTTCATCTATTTTGCTTTGTCTAGGTACAGTGGCTGAAGGACTAACATTAACTAATCCTCTGCTACAATGACAGACTGACAAGATCAAATAAGTACTGAACAAATATAACATCACTTGTTAAACGTTTATTGGGCTCGATAACGTTACTCATGTTTAATTATAGACATGCCTTTTTAAAATAGAAAATGCCTGCTTATTTCTAAAATAAGTCTGATTTATAAGTACAAAAAGCATTGTCAATAATAAAAACAACTTTTTGTAAATAAATAATAGCCATTTTCTGAAAAAAAAAAGACCCTTTAAAGGATAAAAATAAGACTTTTTTTTTGATATCAAAAAAGCACATTTATAATCAGGAATAAGTATCGACAGACAGCCTACTGTCACATTGATAATCCTCATTTGGATTTGTGGCGTTTACCAAGAAATGACTATCGTCCAATCGAAGAAGTGCCCACATCATGGCATGCAGCACAGCCACTCTACTTTCAGGTTCACAACACAGAAATTCACACACCGCGGTTTTGCAAACTTTATGCGTTTCTCTTTTGAACGACCAAGAATCAGAGTTTAATTTAATAGTAATGGCTTCTCCAGATGCCAACATTCCTACGCAAGCTCTTGAGCTACAGACCCTTCCACCTCCTGTTCCAGGACCTTCAATCCCTCCTTCATCTTCAATGCCACCAACTGGTTTCTTAATGCTCCTAGCGCATTATATCTCCAGCACCACATCTGGAGCAAGAGGCCTAGCGTATCTCAAGTCAGCCTCCGACTGGTTGCAGCAGAACCGGGACATTATCGTCAATGCTGTACTCGCACTAGTGACCCTATTCCTAGCAGCTTCTGTTGTCCGCCCGACACTAAGAGCAGCCGAGGATGGGCGGATATCGAAACAGCTTGCCGAGTGGAACAGCGAGAAGGATTTTATCGAATATTGCGAAGCAGTAAGTCCGAGTCGCCTTTGATAAATGCGTGTTACCCAGCAACTGACCCTCAACAGCACCCACTTGTTCAGGGAACCTGTGAAATCGCCAGGAATCTCACACTCCCGGCGCCTCCGGGTTTTCCTCACTCAATGTGGAAGAGAATGGTGCCTCAGAACATACATACGTGGACATTCATAGACCGTCTTCAGTTCTTTATAGGAGAAGCCATTCGAACTGTCGCACTGACACTGAGCTACCCAGTACTCGCCGGAGCCATTGAACAATGGTGGACTTGGTGGAGCTGGGAGATGATGAGCGCTGGCGGCGGACTTGGACACAACCCAATCAGCCTCATATTCAAAATTGCAGTCGGACAGAAGTTCTTCAACACGTCTTGGGATACTTCTACGGGAAGGCAGTTGTTTATTGCCCTGTTTGTTTCATATTCGCCGCTGTGGCCTTTTCCAATTTTCTCTCGATCTAGTGCTGCATTCATGATTATGGGCAAGATACCGGGGCCGGTTCTTGAACTTGTATTCATTTTTATTTTTGCCACGACTCGGGATCACGTTTTTATTCCTGACGGATTAGTTGATGCTGCTATGGGGGTCATGGCGAAACAAACCGCGTCATACTTTGATGTGGACTGGAGCGCAATTTGGGACGAACTTGTCAAGATGGCAGAAGAGGAGAAGGAACTTTAGATCTACTGGCATACGATACATACCTATCTACAAAGGAGCTTTCAACTCCAAAAAAAAGAATGGGGGAAACATACTAAACAACACGGGAATTTATATACTTGATCAAATAGATATATACATCATTCACATAAAACCCCTCCTCCCGCATTCCATCACCCGGTTATTTCAACCCCTAAACATCAGCCTGACTCCCCCCATAAGAATGAATAGTATGATCAAAGCACCCCGCAGGCGTATCATACAAAAACGCCCCCGTATTAACAAACAATTCTTTTCCTTCACCACAAACCAACCAAGCAGCCGTATTAGGTCTCTTGATATCCTCCACGCTCCAAACTAACGTATCTCCTTGAAACCCAAAAGTTCCATAAGTATTTGGTGTAGTTTCAAACCAGGTTTTCAGTTTTCTTTGGGTTTTATCCGTTGGATTTTCTATGTGCAGATAAGTGTTGGCGCCGTTTCCGAATTTGTTTTGGATTAATTGGCCGGAAACGACGTTGAATTGACCTGCGTTGCGGTAGGAGGCTATGATGGCCGATTGAGGAGAAGCGGTGGGTTGAGGTTGGAGATAGGAACGATAGTTGGGTGAGGCTACGGCACGGATCCAGTACCAGCCTGATTGGAGGGTTGTGGGGGTTGGGTTACTTCCGGGGGCTTGAGTGGTTGTGGGAGGTGAGGTGATGGTTGGGGCTGTGGTGATTGTTACTAGGGTTGATCTCGTTGTGGTGATGATTGAGGGAATGGAGTTGGTTCCGGGGGCGGGAGCTGAGGTTGGTCCTGGGATGCATTGGGCGTAGTAGGGGCTGGGGATTGTCAGTATGAGGTTCAGTGAGACTCATGTTGGAGCAGCTTACTTGTAAGTTGTGCATTGCCAGCCGTTTTGGCAGGCAGCGTCTGGGACTCCTTGTCCACCGCATTGCTCGTAGGGCCCCTTGACGACTTGAGCAGTGGCGCCCGCAACGAAGACGGGGAGAGCAGAGGATACACGCATTTTGATGTTGTTTCGGGGGGTTTAGAGTCTGCTGAGGTGAGAAGAACCACCACACGACAATCAAAAACCAGGAGAGGGGAGCTTTATAAGAAACATTTTTACAACCACGGATGTTGGATCAAGCTTTCCGATCGCATTGGCTACCGGCCCGGTTTACTTGGCCGCCATTCCCTTTCAGAATAAACGGAGTAGGATCTTCGGCCTTTTCTCCCAACAAGAAAAGCAGTTGAATACGGGTTCCTGGGAGCGGTGACCCGGTTTGTGCGAGACATGGTTGCATTGGATAAATTGCATCTTTCGGTCTAGACGGGATGACCCGCTTGCGTTGATTCCCGGACCCATGGTTGACGGAACCTCACCTCCGTGATCAAACTCCACCATTCAATCATGCAATCGCCAATTTCATCTTCATTGAATTTCGTTACTTGTCCTACCAGTTACCCCTGACCCCATATCCAAGTAAACAAAAAGTCACATGATCTCCTTACCCATGGCACTCAACTCTTTGACGCTCTCAAGTTCCTTCAATGCGGATTCATGCTTGGCCTTGATCATCTTCCAGGCAACCGGACCCAAGGGAAGCCGCAACGGAACGGGTTGTCCGCGGCACGCAATGTTGTAAATGGCCTTGGCAACAGCGTTTGGTTCCATCATACCAACGCCGGATTTGATTCCCAGCTGAACATATTTCTCAAGAATACGGGATGGCATGGTCTCTCCAGAATAAGCAGGATGAGGCTTGGTATGGGCTTTGCTGTGTCCCTCAAAGCTGGTTTTGACGCCGCTGGGTTCAACGATGCAAAAGTTGACTTGAAAATGTCAGTGAGATGGACTTGAATCATGTTGAAGGACACTCTTACTGTTCCAATCAGGGTGTACCTCCCTCGCAACCGACTCAGTAAAGCCTTCCACAGCCCACTTGCCGGCGTGGTAGTAAGCATGACCGGGAAATCCAAGCTGCCCAGCAAGTGAAGAGATGTTGAAAATGACACCTCCGCGATGCGTCTCGTGCTGACGCATAACCTCGATAGCACGAGTGGTTACACGAGCGGTACCAAAGAAGAGAGTCTCCATCTCCTGGTGAGTCTCTTCCTCGGTGGCTGACTCGGTGTCGCCTGAAAGGGAGTACCCAGCATTGTTGATGACGACGTCAAGATGGAAGTTCTTTCCAAAGTGCTCGGCTGCTGAAGAGAATGCAGTGCTGATTGAGTCCGGTGAGGTGACGTCCAAGGCGAGTTTGAGGATATCCGGATTGTTGTCAGGGAGATAGGAAAGGTCCTTGACGTTGCGGGCGGTGGCGATGAGACGGTGCTCTGGCATACTGGCAATCAGGTTGGCAATTGCACGGCCGATGCCAGAAGAGCATCCGGTGACTGTTGACGGATCGAGGGTCAGAACGGCATGTAGCAGGAGTGGTCAATGATTCGAAACTTACCCAACCAGACTGCATCATTGGGAAGGTCATAAGGCTTAGCGTTGACCGGATTCATAGTGGAATGTTTCTATTATGGCCAAGAAACCTGTTGATGCCAAGAGAGAAGGCCACAAGATGCCAATCTTTGGGGATAGCTTACCCTCTTTGTAGTGGACGGGAATAGCCTCGGATTTACTGTACAATGTGCTCGGACTTGGACTCGGGAGATCTTGGCCAATCAGATACACGCCAGTGCTCTTGAGTCATACCGTTTTGACATTAACTTTCGGCCAACCAAAAAGAGTACGCCGATGTCTTCCCGCTAAAGAAGTCTTATCAGATCGTGTCAAAAATATCCATCTTCTCCCATCTTTCTCATTGGTTCTCAAGTTAACTGCTGCTAATATGAAACTCAAGTCAACATGTACGCCATATCTACGGATTACATAAAGTGTCTGAGAAGGTGTCCACGGTGTGCCTCTGTTATCAGGGTGGTGTTACACTGCATGCTGTGATTGTATTGGCTGGGTCTTTTCGGGTATTGTTCAGGCATTCTTGTTGACTAATCGCTAGGCTTTTTTGCCAGGCCCATTCTCATCAAGGGAAAGAGCTTTGAGGCTCGATCGACGCCGGTGCATTATGTCATGACGACGAATCCAACAATCCCAAGCATTGAAATTTCGTCGATTGCTAAAAGACGTAGAAGGTGTGCGGGAGGAGATGGTGGAAAGAGTGGTACTGAGGCTGAGGAGCCTAAAACTGGTGAACTGGGACTTAGGGGCACTGGGCTTGAATCAGGACCGACGTTTATGGGTCTAAAATTTAGAAATGGCAGATAAAAAACCATTGGGTCAAATTATCACAGTCGAGTTTAGCACACTGCCTTACACAGTGGCTGTCATTGATACCTTGTACAATGAAGAGAAAGATACGTGCCACTGCGCTCTGAGCCGCTTCAGGTTTTCTGTATTCTATGCTAATGTATGTATCACTATAGCCCGTCTATCCTCCGTAGTAAATCGGCACCCAATGAGGACGGCATCTGATAGAGTATACTGCTTCGCGGGCTTCGCGGGTGCAATGGCAGCCGTTTCTCCCCATCTTCCTCTGGTATTTGAGGATGGACTGGCCTGTCAAAAGGGGAACCCGTTTGCGGGGGATATTGTCGATCGGGCGATGCTGCCAAGTTAAGCTTGCTTCTCCGAAGGCGAGGGCCAGAATTTCGCGGTGCCTCTGGTTTCGGAATTGCGGGCTCCTGAACCGACAGCTCGTCACATTCTACATCGATGGTCTTTTGTCCAATGGATAGTCTGGGTAATAACCGCGAAAAGCCCGTCACAAGCTCGTCGGCGGGAAAGACTTGAAAGATTGCCGAAGATCCGTCTGTGGTCATCTCTAGCCGGAAGCTGAGGCACCGATAGCGGTTTCCAGAGTTGCTTGTCTCAATTGGAAGTTCCCAGAACGATGCCGGGCAGGTGAACTTGATGCTATCGAGCCGTTTGATATTTTTTGAGCCCTGAAGCCTTGACGGCGCAGGCATGTCGGTGCAAGTAAACAAGTCCATGTCGACTGTCGGGAACAACGGCGGAGGACTAGCAATGTCGTAGTATTGGCAGAATTTGAACGCCTTGGGGGACATTTTTGACGTTTCATCACCCTAAAGAGCGTCGACGATTAATCAGCGCACTTGTATACCTACGGTAGGTAATATGTTCTGGATTTGGTTCAAGTTACTTACCCTCAACACGTACCACTTCATCTGGTTCCGAGCCTTTTCGGTCCCCTCGTACGGGCATGTATACCTGTCCTCCTCGTGGTGTTTGCCTGGAACAAACGGGGTACTCCGGGCAATCCCGTAATTTGCTCGAGAAATCCGAGATGAAACCTGAACGGCGGGACTCGTCGAGAATCCTCCTGTAATGAGAGCATGGATCACAGCTCCACGGCAAACAGCTGTCCATCTATTATCTTGTATTAGTTCAAGTTGATCTGTCTCGGGTACTGCAGCTTCAAGCATCGGGGGGGGGGGGGGGGGATCATACGGAGTTGGTCCAGTGCCTTGTATTAGTTTGGTTGCTGTAGGTCCGTAGATCCCTTCCAGACTAACCCGTAGGTACCTACAACGGCCAAAGCCGCCAACGAGGATAATATACTAATACATGGGTAAGTTATTACATCGTGATTGACAGAGTCTATGCAAATTCACATACTTTGGGTGACTTTCCGAGCCGTTTCTTGACGGCTTTTACTTGCTTCCCGACAAGCGCTTCGATCTCAGAAATGACATTGTCAAAAATGTCGGTTAGTTGCTCGCTGGTTTTACAATCCAACTGTCAGTAAGGAACAGAAATAGAAAGACCGTACAGGTACATGTACCTACCTCTTCAAAGTGAGGTCGGACTTGTTGAGCTGCAATGCGCACGAGTACGGGAGAGGAATAGTGAACTCCTTGTCTTGGCCGTCGAATTCCTGTTTAATCCCGTGCTCCCATGAGTCGCGAATCATACGTTTCAAGTCCTTGACTGGTGTCTTGCTCCAAACGGGGGCCAGAGGTGAGAATTGCTTGAGCCAGCTCATGAAGTCTTGGTCGAGGAAAACAGCTCCGCATAACCCTCCTGTCCCTTCAGCACACTCGCTCAAGACAAACGGGCTCAATGAGTCAACCTTGTAGCTAATCAAGTCCTACAAAATGAAACCAATCAGTACCTATAATGTACATGTAAGAAGTATGCAGTGACTTACAACTGTGCCACCACCTGCATCTACCACAACCATTGCATCGCCTTCATGAATATCAGGTCGACCCTCCATTGTAGCAAAGGTGGAAATGGCGCCAGCCTCTGGCTCCGAGAGGAGCTGCATGGTGGTCTTTCCACAGGCGCGCGGACCGAGAAGTCCAGCTTGTTGGGCAGCTTCTTCCATCTTTTTCCTTGCATCATCTTTCCAAATGGCTGGAACAGTAAGTACAATGTGAAAGCGACACTCATCTACTGCATCTTGCAGCATTCTCCTGACGTGCTCGAGGGTGTGGTTCCATATCTCCCTTAGGTACATGGCAACGGCCTGGACTGGTTGGAGGCCCTCATTCTGTAGTCTCTGCCGAGCTTCCTTTAGTTGCTTCGACTTGACGAGATGTGGCTGTAATTGGTCCTCGTCCACGAGTAAGAGCTTGAACCACCGGAAGGGGTCCGAGTCGGATGGAACGTCATACCCCCAGGTTATACGCTTAGAACCTGTCCGAGTCGTCTCAAACTGAATTTCAGTTGGAGTTTTTTCTCGGTCAGAATTTCCAATAAGTTTGCTAGGCCAGCTGGTGACAATGTTGATATCCTGCGGTTGACCAGACCATGCCCATGCAACCCCAGAGTATCTAGGTAATCAACCATTCAGATTGTCAGAAAATACCCATCATTCCGAAACAACATGGAAGGCAATACTGATACTCACGTGGTTCCAAAGTCAATACCAAAGCAGAGCGTTGATGCCATGTTGTCTAATATGCCGATCTGGTCTCTCCGTTTTGGACCAAATTTGATGTAAAGATACATGTAATAAACCCCGCGAGCTTTTTCCTCCCTTGCGGCCTCCGCAGTTCAAGGCCCATTCAAGTCGCCACCCATCAGGCACATCACCTAGCGCTAGGTATGCCCCGATATATTGCATGATGGCCACGTCGGGTTGTGAGCTTCGGGCAAATGGAATTTCGCCCTGGGCTGATTTCAGACGTAGCAATTGGTCTAGAACGCCTGTCAATCCTGGTCATCCGCTCGGTTCACCCGCCCGCAGCACACTAGTCTGTTCAGCTGGGCGCGTCATTAGGTCTTCTAAGTCTACCTCAGGCGTGATATTAACAAAATTATGGGTCAAAACATCACTTGTAGCCAGCATAAGTTGATTTCGAAGCCCCAAAACTGTTCTAGTTCTCCCGCGGTTTGCTTGATTTTCTTCAACAGTGACACGCCGTTACACAAGATTTTGCTACCATCATGGATCTGGGCGAAGAAAGCGAGACCTCGATGATTTTGGTGATGGGGATGACCGGCTCAGGAAAATCTCGATTTGTGAATTATTTGAAGCCTGGTGCTACTGTTGAAGGATCAAAGCTCAGATCTGGTTCGTCCCATCCAACCTCACCCGTCTACCGCCTTGCTGAAACTGATTATGTTATCTCGGATTAGAAACTTCAGAGTGCCAGATCGTTCCCGTTAGGGTGGGAAGAGAGCTTGTTTACGTGGTCGACACACCTGGGTTTGATGACACGGACCGTTCAGATGCTGAGGTTCTTGATGATATCACGCATTTTCTCGCGGCGCAGTATGAGTCCGGCGTCAAGCTCCGAGGCATCATTTTCCTCCACCGCATCACCGACGTCAGGATGCCTGGTTCCACCCTGACACATTTCCATATCTTCGAGGAGCTGTGCGGTGAGGAGGCGCTTGGAAATGTCATTCTTTTGACGACAAGATGGGACGAGCTGAGCCACATAAATATTGGAAAGCAGAGAGAGCAGGAGCTCCGAGATGAATATTGGGACTCAATGATTGATCACGGCAGTCAAGTTAGAAAATTCCATCCCGCGGGCCGGGATCTCGCCCAGGGACTGATTCTCAGACTGTTGGACAAAGAAGACATTGTGCTGCAAGTTCAAAAAGATGTCATGGTGCAGGGAAAGCCGTTGGAGGTGACATCTGTCGGGCGTTTTGTGGTGGAGAGATTGGAGAAACGACTCGAGACATTGGCCAAGGAGATTGACAAACTTGAAGTAGATGCGGAGACGGCAAAGTCTCAGGGAAACCATCGACTGAGAAGAAAGATTGACAAAAAGATTGACAAGGCCAAGAGCACCAGACAGGCTATTCTCGCAAGCAAGAGACGTTTGACTGTCAGCATACAGTCCGACGTGAAAGAAAAGGTGCGCAAGGAGAGGAGTACCTCGCGATGGAAGGATGGTATCTCGATTTTTGCTTCCATTGTCGGCCTTACCATTTCGGCCACAACCAACATCATATTGCCACTCCTCGGGGTAGGTCTATGAGAGCCTTGTACATAAATGCCAATATTGCGCCTCAAATTTCTGCCTTGATGCTTGGCAATTCCATTTGAATCTGCAGGCTTGGTGACACGGATCGCCTCGAGATGATCTTTGAGAGTTTCCATTCGTCAAGACCTATATGCAACCAAGGGTGTTTATTGATTTGTGGCGTTTGCCCGGTTTAGGAGACCAACTCTTTATTGTTTAGATCATCAAGCATAACCCCTGACCTTTTGGATTTGCCGCCTCACGCAGCCAGAATGTGAGAGGAGCCGAACAACGATATCGCTCAAGAGGGGCTTTTGATCACCTGTCTCTTGAGCTCGGATGCCTCCACGTCATAATCACACAGTCTTACAGGAATGTCCCCAACTCGGGATGGCTGACAAGAATCAATGTGGGCAAGGGACTGACCCAAAACGCCCGGCTCGTGATGCTGCTGGAAAAAGAATACGAACAAACGACTCAATAAATTCCAAGTAAGCTTTCATTAATTCACTTTTCTTACACGGTAAGGTACCTAGACAAAGGCTAATGATACATCTCCTGGGTAGCCCACCTATTGATGCTGCTTTGGTCACGCCACGAACCTCTTGCAAAACCTTGGATCCCCCCAGCAGGTTCAGTCTTCGTGATAACATGGGCGACAAAACTGCACACTCTTGCACGCCAGTCTCAAGGTCTGCTTTGAGCGAAGGAGCATCTGTCATTGAGCCTCAGGGCCCCACTGAGACAGAACTACAGCTCCGTGAAATGCTCAGAGTCAAAGACGAAACCATCAGGCAGCGCGATCTGAAGATTTCCAAGTTGGTCAATGACCTTATCCACACTCAGCTTGAGCTTAGAAGAAACGCATACCTGGATGATTCACAGCTGATAGCGTCTTGGAAGTCCTTGGAACAAAGCATCAGTCAACTCGTGATTCGGATATACGATGCTGAGCCCGGCAACAGCATTGCTAGTGATCGAGCACTGAAGCACATTTCCGAGGATTTGTGCAACAGCAGTGCGTTGACGTACAGTGATATACAGACCAGGCCGATAAATTTACGCAGACCATTGATTGAAGCATACATCTGGGGCGTGTTGATGAGGGATGTCTTTGGAGCACAGGGTCATATCTGGGCAGGACAGGCACATCACCCCATAACAAAACTCCGCTCCGACCTGGAAGGTATGTGTGCAACGCCCCTCATAATTAACAACAACAAGTCCGTTGCGCTCTAACTGTGAGCTTGCAGACTATGCACACAAGGGTCTACTCGAAGCAGCCGAATATATGCAATGGTTCTCACGGACAGCATCAATGATGGATATTATTTACGACAATGAACAGTTGTGCTCGGCCAGGATCAACGCGACCGCTCGTAAAATTGGAGAGACGCTCTACGACCTCGAAAAGGGAAAATCCGATGGGCCAGCTCCAGAGCTCCGAAAGATTGTAAAGGCGGCATGCGATCTCGACTTTGAGATGGCCAAGTCAAACGCACAATATCTAGTGTGTATGTACAGCGAGCGCGACACGTCACCCAAGCCTCCGTCATGTCAAAAGTACGGAATGGAGTTCGACTCTACAAACATGGAAGATACTTTTGCTTCTGTGGGAATGAACTGGAGGAATCGAAGGGTTGATATAGTGAGAAGCCCTGGCATTATCAAGATTGGAACTGGTCTGGGTTCAGAGTATGGCGTCGCTACCGTGCTGGTCAAGAGGAAAGTTATTTGTCTTCCGTAGTGAAAATCATTAGTTACTGTTGAAGATACCAAAGATGAGGATTTTGGACCTTCAGCAAGTGCTGGAGTCATGATTGACGGTCTGCTATGTACTGGTAAAACTTGGAGGTCAGGCTCCACGCCAGCAGGCCCTTCTGATCATTTGATTGAATACATACGTGATAGCTGAAATTTGTCCTCTCGTCATTTTGAGGTTGATCTCGCAAAATCGAAAAGTACATGTACAAGAAGAAAAGAGCGGTGATTATGGTTCTCCTCGAAACGTGAGGCAGAGAAGATCTAGCTACCGGTACCTACTAAAATACAGTAAAACCGAACAACGAAGTCTAAAGAAGACAGAAAACAAGGAGAGTAGATGCCACAAAAAGCTGGCCAGCCTACCAAAGAAGACAAAAAAAGAGAGATAAAGAGTCCTTTCTTGGGGAGAGAAATGAGAGGGAATATTTGCCATAAAACCTCGTAGACAGCTTGCAAAGTCCGGTTTCCATCAAAAAACCTGGATACAAAGGCCAGGAAAGCACCTTGGCCAATCCCATCCGCTCCCTCATAAAGATTCCTCATGTCAAACTGAGTCTAGCAAGCCCTTCTCCACAGTTTTCATGGCCACAGTCCACGTTGATTCTCTTAGTGCCAAGCATCTTTGCAGAATCTATGTCGATGCCTTCCAAGTCATCATCATACACTTCGACGCTTGCCGACGACCCATTGGTAATCACTTTTACCTGGTAATACCATCTGCGATAAAAAGTACCATCCTGGTTTGTACCAAGTGGGAGATCCTGGAACCTGACTGGACAGGTCATATGAACTTGGGAGATCTCATGTATGGTTGTGGAACACCGCATTCTGGAAGGCGGAGGCTCTTCTCTGCTGGCGTATACTCTCAATTTGCGCTCAAGTTGCGTTGAGGGAAGGTGAGTGTTCAACCCATAGGTCATCATTAACCGCCTTGTTTTCGGGCGTAAGATTAACACGTCATCCCCCTGTTGTATCAAAGTCAGACATTAGTTAAACCTTCAAGGACGACAATCCAGCACTAAAAACTGATCAAAACTTACTTTCAACACATACCAGTCCATCTGATTTTCTGCCCGATATACCTGGTTCAAAGCATCCCAATACTTATCACTCTCATCATGGTATCCTGGCTTGAATACTGGATCAAGAGCGATACCATAGTGTGCACGAGCAATGCGAGATGAAACCTGAACAGAAACGCCACCAGAGCTCCTATTGATATTCAGACCATGCAAGACCGCACCCCGGCAGACAGCTGTCCATCTTAAGAGAGTCAGTATCGACATTTTCATCAAGATTGGGATTGAGAAGAACATACGGAGCTGCGCCTGCGCCCTGAAGAACGCTTGTCTGGCCTGGGTCAATAATTTTGCGTATGCTTGTTCCAAGATACTGGCAGCGGCCAAAGCCCCCTACGAGAATCACATATTTTGGTGGTTTTCCAGCTCGTGTCTGAACACCCTTGATCTGTTGCCACACCAGGGCAATCACGTCCTCGACTACATGGTCAAAGATCTCCTTCACGTGGCCACTAATCATATTTTTGAGGTTAGCATTTACTAGCTGTAGACTTTTAGTGCTCAAGGGTCGCTTGAGGATCAATCATGATCACTTACCTCTCGAGAACCAATTCGGTACCGAATCCACTGCAGGAAGGTGGCAAGTCGAGGAAGAAGGGACCCTCATCCTCGCCGGCAAACTCCTGTTTGATTCCATGCTCCCACTCACTGTTCAAAAACTTCTTCATCTCCTTTGACGGGATGTTGTCCCAAATTGGAAAAGTCAAACGAGTTCTCAAGAAATTTTGGAAGCTTCGATCGACAAAGACCGCACCGCATAGGCCACCCGATCCTTCCACGCATTCACTTAGCCTGAATGGGGTCAACGACTCCACCGTGTAGCTTATGAGGTCGACGGTGCCACCACCAGCGTCGACCACAAGGATAGAATCTCCTTGTGCGATATCAGGCCGGCCTTCCATGGAAGAAAACGTAGAGAGGGCACCAGCCTCTGGCTCGGAGACGAGATCCAGAGTGGTCAGGCCAGCTGGGCGAGATACCAGAATGCCTGCCATTTCTGCAGCTTCTGTCATTTTTTGTCTGGCGGCATCTCTCCAAATGGCAGGGACAGTCAGGACGATCTGGAATCGGCATTCGTTGACGGCGTTCTCGCTCAGGGTGTTGGTGACGTGTTTGATCGTGTGTTTCCAGAGTTCTCCGAGGTATTTAGCCACAAGCTCAACGGGAGTGAGCCCTTGCTGTTCCATCTTCTTGCGAGCTGCAGCAAGTTCATCTGACGTGTGCAAATGCTCCGGGAGCTGGTCTTTCTCCACGAGCAGAAGCTTGAACCACCGAAAGGGCTCAGACACCAATGGGACATCATATCCCCAGGTAACTTGTTCGGTTCCATCAGGGTTGGTTATAAGGCAGAACTCGGTTGGAGTTTTCTCCCGGTCAGAGTTCCTATGTAGCTTGGTGGGCCACTTGGTCACGGTGTGAATCTCACTGGGCTTTCCGGAAAATGACCAGGACACCCCCGAGAAGCTGGCCAAAGAAATTAGTAAACCACAGCAAGCTGGAAGTAAAGGAGGAGTTTCGCAACTCACGTTGTCCCGAAGTCGATACCGAAGCAGAGCGTTGCACCGCTCATCATGAGGAGAGATGACTGCTTAGCTTAGTGAATGTTTTAAGGAGGAAACGAATATTGCCGACCGGTGGACAAAGCAGATGAAGCAGGAAAAAGAGGCAGAGTGAAATGGAGCGAAGGGTGGCGTGGAAATGGGGGTGGATACCTTGGTCAGAATGAAAGAAGGTACGTAGCCGGACACCCGATACAAACGCTTCCCGGTCCCACTGCAGCCACCAAGATTCATCGGAACTAATAAATCAAATTTTTGCTATTTACATAATCGCACAGAACAGTGTGGTTTGCTGCAAGTTAGAGACGGACACACACATGCCGACACGGTAACCCAACTGTTGGAGGTGATTGCCTACACTCAACCTGGAATTGCAGGGTGGAATACAGGGTCGCACCTCCCATTAGTTACATGCCACTCCGGGCAATCCCCCCACCCGCCTCAGTCTGTATCGAGCGTCCGGTGCTCATTACCCCCGTATCTAAAATCCACAAGTTTTGCTCCCAGGACCGCAAGTAACGGAAGGAACTCTTTGCTCCGCGACAACCACAAACCTGGAAGTACAACAACCCCCCAACTCCAAGTTAAACATGATGATTCACTTTCAGGATGCTCCAGTTGTACTGGTTATAGGATCTCCAGGTTCCGGAAAGTCTAATTTCGTCAAGCATTTGACCGTCCAAACTCCGACATCAGGTTAGTGGCACCATATCTGCACGTCGGATTGAGCTTCATCGTACTGACACGTTTTTCTCGTTTGCTTAGAAACATCACAATGCCAGATTGTTCCATTTCAAATCGGTGACAAGCTGGTTTATGTCGTTGAAGCGCCTGATTTTTACAACCGTAACGACAATCGCTTTGATATCGAGTTTCTGGACGGAATTACTCGCTTTCTCTCACGACTGTACGCAACTGGCTGCAAACTTCGCGGGATAATTTTCCTCCACCCGATCACCGACCCAGTCATCAAAGGCTCGGCTCTGACACAATTTGACACGTTTCGGGAACTGTGCGGACAAGATGCACTCGGGAACATTATTTTCCTCACCACCAAATGGGACGAGGTGGATATTGGCGTTGGGTCAAGACGACACCTTGAGATTCAAGACGAATACTGGGAGTCAATGATTCGGCACGGTAGCCAGGCTCGCAAGTTCCATCCGGCAAGCAGCAGTCTGGCGGAAGCTTTGGTTACCCGGCTGGTTGACAAACAAGATGTGGTTCTCAAGGTACAGGAGTGGGTCATGAGACAGGGGAAGCATCTCGACGAGACATCGGCAGGTCGTTTGCTGATGAAGGGTCTGGACGAGAGACTGGACTCCACCATCCACAACATTGAGAAGCTGGAAAAACGTCTCAGGTCTGCGGCAGCTTTGGAGGATCAAGGGAGTCTGGAAGGGATCCTGAAAGCCCTAGACTCGGCAAGAGTTAAGGAACGGGAAATCATGGCTGACCGAAGACGCCTACAACAGGATGTCAAGGAGGTAATCAGTGGTGAGGTCAAGGTCGGAAAGAGCAAAAAAAATGGTGGAAGCGGAATCTGGATCTTTGCATCAATTGACGGCCTCTCAATCTCAAGGGCTGCTGACCGCAAGGCTCCACTTCGGGGGGGTAACTGCTCTTTAGGTCCCGGGTTTCCATCCGCTTAGGATACTGCCCAATTATTTTAGCATCATGGCCCACGATATGTAGATTAGCTAGTAACATGTTCATGATATGGCGATGTCAATCGAAATCATTATAGTCTTTCACGCTGCCATTGTCATTAAGCGGATTCATTATTCCATATTCAATAGGCCCCGACCTGGCGGATTAAAAATCACCCTGCTTGCACATGTGTTTTATTGAGTTTACATGGCCGGTGGAGGTCCGCTTCCTCTGTTGGTCCGCACACAAGGTATGTACTGCGGATGCATGCAGGAGGACAATCGGACCAGGAAGAGAGAAAGCACAAAGACGGGAGTGAATTCCCCTGCCCGAATACTTCGGAATTTGAAGCCTGATCGGGAAACCCTGATCGGGAAACCCTGACCTGGAATTCAATTTCGTTTGATTACCGTAAGTAGGCACGACTGACAGGTATCTATGATCCCCACCTTCCCATCTTGCCTCGGACTCCCGCAACCCCGGCGCCCACTTTTTGTTCGATCTGCACTTCCACATCCTCCCACTTTACTCACTCCGTCATCTCCTTCGGTTCTCGTCAATACACAGTCAAATAATTCCATCGTATTCTCCATCATGACAGAGAAAACGTCTGCACCGGGCGGGGAGCCTGAGCGCCCAGGCAGTCGCAGCTCATCTTTGTATGCTGGCAGGTAAGCAACGCCCGTTTTATCTTTCTTAATTACCTATCAGGTGTGGCTAACTCTATCAGCGATGATTGCCAGATGACCGATGCTTCCTGTATGACCACGAGGAAGCACAGCCCAGAGAGCCTGTCGACCACCGGTCCAAAGGGCGAACAAGCATCCAGCGATTCATCGGAAACTCGGCCTCACTCTGACAGCACAGCTTTCATGGATGAGCTCCATAATCTCCTGGACGAAAAGGAGAGAAGCCTGACTGAAAAGGACAAAGCTCTTGCGGAAAAGGATAGAAATCTTCGCGACATGGAGCGCACCATGCTACATAATAACCACATCATGCATCAATATACCCAAAACAACCGGGAGCTCAGGGAAATCATTCGCCAAAACAAAATTGCCAGCGACGCCCAGGAGCAGCGACTGACGGCCGTGCTAGGCGAACTCATTGAGACACAACTCGAGCTTAGAAAGGCACCCATCTTTGACGACGATGAGCTGATTAGTAACTGGAACTCACTTCAATACAAGATTACTCAGTTCATCAGAAGATCATACGATTACACAGGTGCTCAAATTGTAACCTTTGACAACTTGTGTGATCCGAACGTCTCACTTCAAGTGCAAGGGATCCGGCCCCTTCACCTGCTGGAAGCGTATGTTTGGGAATTCTTGACAGACCAAGTTTTCTCGAGCTCAAGCAACCTTTGGGCTGGGAGTGCCCACTATTGGCTGTCAAATTTTCGGTCAGAACTCGAGGGTATGTTGAAACCCACCCTGGCGAAGGATGTCGTCATTCTAGTGCCGAGCTGACATGACCTACCAGCATATGCACAAGCAAACATGATCAACAACAGGGAATACATGGTGTGGATGTCCAGAACTGCAACAATGTTGGAACCTATTCACCAGTTGGACGGTGGCGCGCCTTCTCCAAATCTTACTGAGGTTGCGAATAATTTGAAACTTCGCCTGGCGCCGTTTCGTCTGCAGAGGTCTGCTCACAGCCAGAGGGCCGACAAAGATATTTTGGACGTTATAACAGCTGCCTGCAAGCTCGACTTTCAGATGACAAAGGCAAGCGCCTACTACGATATTTTCATGCAAAACGATCGTGCTAGCGCCAAATTTGGTATGCCGTTTGACTCAAATACCATGGAAGACTCGAGCAGCTCCGATTCTGGGGAGTCTAGACCTGGTGGTTGTGTCGTTGGCCTTGTTCGAACGCCTAGTATTGTCAAAATTGGAACGGGACTTGGGGCCGAGTTTGGAATCACAACCGTGTTGATGAAGAGAAAGGTCATTTGCCTTCAACCCACCAATAGAGCGGAAGCAAGAGCCTGTCCTCGTTTGGTGGAGCAGCATAACACAGGGCACAGTCATGGGTACTCGAACGTGGAGATGCAGGATCAAGCGGGCAGTTCGGACGCCGAGGCAGTCAAGCATGAACGTATGTCAGAACGTATGTCCTTAGTTTCAGATTGGTTCAGGGGCCTCAGCGGTTGGAGAAGCTAGGTAATGGTGGGATGGCAACACTGTGGCTCCTTGTAGATGATACAAGGGCCAGATCTTGGAGGTTTCCATACCAACTGCCAGACGTAACGTTGTTGTCGTCGTTGAGGTTAATTATTGTTGCTGCGGAAGATTAGTAGCTAGATAGCTCGGTAATGAGACATTTTGAGATGGAACTTGAAGATTGCCATTCCTCACGAGCACGTAGGGACAGGTTTCAAAATCTGCCACAAACAGATTGCGTGTAACTGCCGCGTGGGCATCGATTTGCAGACAACTTGACTGGTATCCGGGGATCTGAAGAACACTGCAAGTGGTATTCTCGTAGAGCTGAGAATCATTTCCAGACAGATAAAGGTCTTGGGCCAAGAACTTGTGCATGTGATTTTTTTTTTACCAAGTCGAGGTGATCTAGAATCAGTCTTTGACACATGAGAAAGGCTCTACACAACTGGCAAGTACTTTTTGTTGACCTTGGTCTATGCCATTCAATGGTAGCTGTGGGTACCTGGTATGCTGTGTCAGATCTCCTTGCGAAGCTTCGTTTGCAGCACATTAATTATTATACGGCCCCAATGTACCCAGTAATATGATTCGATTTAGATGGTATATCGAAACGAAGGATGACGATGACCAAGCCGATGCACATCTCCTTGAAACAATCTCAAATCTCTTTCACCGCGATCTCTTTTTCTGTTCTCCCATCTGAGATATGTCATCTGCACTCCAGTTAGCAGCAGAGTGATGACGAGTGCGCCAACGCTGATGGCATGGCCGAAGGCATATTTTGGGCTGGAAATATATCAGTTCATATCCAGAAAGTTATGGGGGAACCGCAGGGCTGGTGGTGTGACATACGCATCTCTCGCCAAATAGATATACGTCCCAATAAATGCAGAGCAATTAGCAATGGAAATGACAATCCCCACTCCAACTGCTCGGACATAATGCGGTGAGAGGTTGTTGGCAACCCATCCCATAAGCATTGGAGAAGCTTGAAACACGCCCATGGCAATGAGAAATGTGCCGGCATATTTCACCCGGTTCTGGTCAGAGACAAGGAGCATAATGTAGCCGCAGATACCAATGACTGTCCCGCCGGCAATGAAGATGCCCCGGCTTTTAACCTTGTCAGAGAAGTGGGCTGTGAGAATGACTACAAAGAAGCCGGCCATATTCGGTGGAACAGTAAAGAGTTGTGCGGTTGTTGATCTGTAGCCCATACCGGAAATGATGGTCGGTAGGAAGAGGGAAAAGCTCTAAATTTCACGTCAGCCAACTTCATATTTGAGCGAAATGGAAGAAAAATCCACACATAAAGCGGTACAAGAAGAAAAAACCAAATCCCCGCACAAAGCCACATCTGCGGACTCTTGATCGCCATCCAAACCCAACACCAATCAAACTCCTCATCATCAACATCCAAACTCGTCGAACCGCTCGCGTCGATCCTCATCCGCTTCAAAGCCCACTCCCGTTCCTCCTCCGTCAAAAACCTCGCCATCCCAGGCGTATCAGGCATGAAGAAGAAACAAACAATCCCAAAAACAACCGTGGCCGCTCCTTCAACAAAGAAAATCCAAGGCCATCTCTTATACTCGTCTACTTCAATCAATCCTAATGCCGAGGCTAATAATCCTCCAAACGCACCGCTCAAGGGAGCCGCACAGTAGAATAATCCACTTCGATACAACATCTCTCCTCTTCTATAAAACATGGCCAGATAAATAATTACGCCTCCCAGAATTCCTCCTTCGAATAATCCTAGCAACACTCTACAAACTACTAATCCTGCAAAGTTACGGGTGAAACCGATACAAAAACAGATTATTCCCCATGATGTAATAAGAAAGGGGAGGTATACCCCAGCTCGAAATTTTTTGAGGAGGAGGTTTGAGGGGATGTCGACTAGGATATAAGGGATATAAAAGACTAGGAGGGCGAAATTAAATTTTGTGCCAGAGTCGATGTTGAGGGATTGGGGGAGGCCGGCTAAGCGGGCGTTGCCGATGTTGCTGCGGTCTATGAAGGAAAAGAGCCAGATGCCGAAGAGGTAGGGGAGGATGTGGAGGTCGAATTTGTGGTTGAGGAGTTTGTCGAGGTGGGGGTTTGATTCGGGGTCGAGAGCGGGGAGGGCTTTTTCGGTGTGGTTGGGGGGGATTTGAGGATTGTGATGTTTTTCGTCCATTTTTTTTATTTTATTTTTTTATTTTTAATGTTATTTAGAGAGTTGAGCGAGGGATTTCAGGAAATAGATTGAATAACTAGGGTAGTTAATATACTTGCCGTCTGCCAAAGCCGGGTTGTAAATCAACTGCCGGTGAGGAGATGCGGAGGTGTGGTAGGAAATACTACGTTGTGATAATCATGGTGGGATGAATGTATCAACAGGATCAGGGTGGTATGATGTAGGTATCTCGATGAATATGTGCTTCGTCAGCGTCGTATTTATCCATCTGCCATCATGGCTTTTGTGAATGGCCAAGGTACCTCTTGATTTGCTACAGGAGATCATAAATAGATTTAATAGCTTATTAATGATTGTACTCCTAACCTAACCCCATCTATCTAACCCTAGCTGTGTCAGCTCTCCTTACGAAACTTCATTTGGAGCACAAGAATTGTTATACTGGCCCTCAAATGTTCCATGTTTTCCGTCACACTTTTAGTGATACTGTACCACTCGTGACTGAGGCCATGTGCGCCTTATCTAGGTACTTGTACCGCAATGGGTTCAAATCTCACCGGCGCCGTACTTTGGTAAGCATGGTCAGTGAATGGCAGACAGGCTGCGGCTGCAGGGCGTGGCCCGTTCGAGAGAGATGAGCATTTTCTTTACTGAAACGGAATATATCTTTAGCTAGAACTAATCAACCGCAAGCATCCACAACCACACGGGAAAATACGTGACGCCTTATATTTAAACACCGTGGCAGTAGCTCAATGCACAAGCAACGGGCGGATCTTACGGTACTGTGAAGAAGAAGGTGTGGCTCAACATGTAGCATATTCAATTCAGCTCCCTATATGCAATTGGAGGAAGCCAAATAAAATACCTATATAGAAATTGAGTATAGGCTAGTAACTGAGCATGTTCCTTTAGCTCTTAAATATCTTATCAATGACTTCAAACATCATTCAGCAACCCATTAATAATTTATAAATATCCCTCGACAGCTTTCTAACAGCGTATTAATCCCGAAATTCTATTATATTATATACGTTTTATATAACTATATATAACGCCGTTATTACCTGTATATATCTTTCCCTCGCCCCTGTGACGAACCAATAATTGAAAGAGGCTGAGCTGCAGTATAATACATTGATGTAGTCTAATTGATAACAAGGTGAAGTGTTACGTCCCAAGCGTAATATCCCCACGTTGGATCGCTGGGCGATTCCCGAGGTGCCGGGACACCTCAGCCAATCATTGGGCCAGGGATGGAAAGACCCGCAAGACCCCATGCAACCAATCACAGGATGCTCTGTATAACTCCGGTGCTCCCTGAGAGAACAAGGAGATACACAGAGCAAGGTACAAAGGTACTTCGGAAATGTATGTAGACAGCTTCCTTTAAGTAGGGGGAGTGCCGGGCACTCCCCATCCCGAAGAATCTGATTCTTCACGCAAGCAATATTAAGTTCATTTGTCTACAATCTACTTTCGAGTAGCTCTTTGTTAGAACAACCTGTTGTTGACAGTGAACCCCCTTGTCTGAGACGCGTGCCACAACCTTCGATTATCCTGTCAAGCTACTCTTTGGCGTACTGCCTTGCAGTCTGTATCCGAACTCGGTGCAGGTTGTAACATGAAGAAGAAAAGAAGGAAATTCCAATGTTCCTGCAGAAAGCTGGTGTTTTGAGAACGCTTCTGCTACAACACCTGTCAGGCACTGTCAGGTATCAGCCACAACTGCCAGGGCCGTGACACTCCCCCTCCCCCCTCTCTCTCCTCCCCCCCCCCCTTTTTTTTTCCTTTCTTTTCTCTTCTTTTCTTTTCTCTTCTCTTCTTTTCTCTTCTCTTCTTTTCTTTTCTCTTCTTTTCTCTTCTCTTCTTTTCTTTTCTCTTCTTTTCTTTTCTCTTCTTTTCTTTTCTCTTCTTTTCTTTTCTCTCTTTTCTTTTCTCTCTTTTCTTTTCTCTCTTTTCTTTTCTCTCTTTTACCCTCCACCCTGCCCCCCCTTTTCTTTTCTCTCTTTTCTTTTCTCTCTTTTCTTTTCTCTCTTTTACCCTCCACCCTGCCCCCCCTTTTCTTTTTTTCCTTTTTCTCCTTTCCTCTTATTCCTTGGCACTTTATGGAGGGGTACCTAAAAATAAAATTCTTTATTAAGTCTATTTAAAATTTCTTTCTCCAGTATAATTATTACAAGACTGTTTAACGTTATCTTATAGTACTTTTTTTTTATTTAATTCCGAGTTAAATATATTGACCCTTTTCTTGAAGGAATAATTTCTTCCTTTTTTCATATAATCTTTTATTTTTTATATATAAGAATAGTTTTTTTGTTTTAATTAGAGCTTATTAGCTTTAAATAAAGATAAATAATAAATTCGGGGGGTGGGTTCAGTGATCATTGATAAAAACTTTCTGAAGTGGCATCGCTCTGGGAAGAGCACAAGCTCCTATTATGTCACCAAGCCGGGTAGCAGAGACTCGGACAAGTGGATTTTTGGAGAAAGGCAGAGTTGGCTGCTGGACCAATTTGGTACACAGTCTGCACTTGAGTTCGCTCACGCGTGTAAATAATTGTAGAGGGACCGCATATCCCATAGGGATGGAGGCACCGCCTCCAGCGGCGTAAGAATATTAAATTCGGTAAACTGGTGTTTTTTGTATTGCTTTAAATCTAAAGATATCTATATAGCACCCCCCTCCATCAAGTGCCTATCCTTTTTCCCTTTTTCTTTCTTTCTTTCTTTTTTTTAAAAAAAATAAATAAAAAAATCTTACCCTTTTATTTTTCTATCCTAGCTTTTGAATTTTTTATCTTTACTTTTACAGCTTAGATATGTTACAACCTCTACCGAGTTCGGGTACAGACTGCAAGGCAGTACGCCAAAGGGTAGCTTGACAGGATAATCGAAGGTTGTGGCACGCGTCTCAGACAAGGGGTTCACTGTCAACAACAGGTCGTTCTAACAAAGAGCGAGCTACTGAGAGTAGATTGTAGACAAATGAACTTTATATTGCTTGCGTGAGGGAATCAGATTCCTCGGGACGGGGAGTGTCCGGCACTCCCCCTACTTATAAGGAGCTATCTACATACATTTTTCAAGTATCTTTGTACCTTGTTCGACGTCCTCATTCTCTTGGCACTAGGCAATATCTGTCCTCGATGTCCTGGCACTAGGCAACGTCTGTCCTCAATGTCATCGGTTGTCTCAAGGGCCGCGCTGCGGTCCCTGTGTGGGAGTATTACGCCTGGGCGTAACACATATCCATATCGGAAGGTAGTGCATGAAGGATGATCAATTTGTAATTATCTCCAATATCACACTACTCTTCAAACATTCAGATCACTTCGGGATCTCCGGCTATGCCATGCTTTTTGTCTCCGACCAAAATCGAGAGATCGTGGTGAAAGAGACGAGATGTGCATCGCCTTGGTCATCATCATCCTTCGTTTCGAGATACCCTCGATCGGTTTTTTTTTTTTTTTTTTTCCTGGTTTGAAACGTGTGCGTGGGAGCTGAGGTAGTGATTATTACCAGCATGGAAAAAATAATGCCAACGGTCAAAAAACCAGAATATTACCTCTGGATATTAAAATATCTAAAAAACAAAAAGAATTGTGGCGACTCTCCCGCCGGGAATTGAACCCGGGTCCCGAGCGTTGTTGTAATGACAAGCTCATATACTAACCACTATACTACGGAAGATTTACAGATGTGGGCAACTGTCGTAGGAAGGATTGGTTGCAAATCTGATGCCAAAAAATTTCTCATATCCCCGCGACCCGGACCCATCCAGCAAACAAATTTGGGCCGTCTCACCCCCCCTTTTTCCAATTCTTTGTTTCCAAACGCCCTCAATCATGAACAATTGTACCACCAGGTGGAATATCCACTCTCGGTGAGCTCGCCTTGGGAGTATCGTGCTTATCAGGAAACTTCCTAAATACATCCATCAATTTATCAACTGGGGTAGTCAATAAACCCATGACTGTTTCGAAAGGGGGATGTTCTCCAGCGCTGGGGTGGCTGCGAGAAGGTACGAAATTCTTTGTGCGACGAAAACTGTTGGCCATTGATTCAGAGGAATCGGGGGACAACTTGTTCTCGAGAGCAGGTAGGTCGTATCCTTCTTCGTCCTTGATGTGGTCCTCCAGTTTGGTCCAGAGCTCCTTGATTTTGGGGAGGTAGTCTGGATTGGCGGCTTTCATTCCTTGGAATTCTTTGAGGAGTTGTTTGACCTGTTATGACTGTCAATTATTCGTTAATAATCGGGAAAGGGGGAATCGGCCGTACCTGATGATGATCCCTCCTGTCAGTCTCGGCAATCTGACCTCCGAGAGAACCCATGTGCTTCTCGAAAGCGGGATACAAAACAAGCTCTTCTCCGACTGAGTGTCTGGCCAGTTCCCAGGTGAATTGATTGCCCCATCGCTGCATGTGGTCGAGGTCGGTCGAGTTGATCACCTCATTGTAGCAGTCTTGCAGATCTCGATGGTCGTTGGTGATGGCTTGGGTGATTGTAGCCATGGATGCAACACCGAGATGATTTTGGGTTTGTATAGCACGAAACAATGTCTGCACCGGAAGTGCGGGTCTCAACGGCAGTCTTCTCAGAAGTAGGCGAGTCGAGTACATGACAGTTTGCGGGGATGAGGCAAAAGCTGGATGAGGTAGAGAACTGAGACTTGCCATCTCAATGAGCGATGTGGACGAGCATTATTTGTATTTTGAATTGAGGTCCGTGTACTAACTGACACGTCTAAGTGACGTGTCTTTGAAGAAAGTCTTGCATTCACGGACGTGATATTTATGAGAACTATCAGATGAGTAACTGCAATGCCACACGCTTGCCAACACCCACTCAATTGAGTTTGAGATTTTTAACCATATTTGCATGTTTTACCCCAATAATCCCATCGTGATGGAATTTTTGGAATTTTTGGTGTTTTGAGAAGCTCAAGCATTAGCAGTCTTGCAGAACTTCGATCCTGAGATCTATGATGTCACACTGACACTTATATATATGCACATCCCGCTTCGGGACATGGGGATAAACTACGTGACTACCCAGTCCTGTCACTTCACGACCCCCTGCTCGCAACGCGCCGAGAAAAAAGATGTGTGCCTCTCCGGTTTCTCAATTGACTTTTCTTTGGCTTTGTTGACCATTTTGGCAACTCCCGTAAAAGTCATGATTCATCGATCACTCAAACAGCATGACCGCGTGCGGGGAAATACTACCTTCTGCTTCCCTTGATGAAGACGAGACAAATGAAGATTATAAGATGTCCCCTTCGTTCTCACGGGTGATCCTTCATAGTTCCAACTCCAGGTTTCCCAGCCAGAAACGATCGTAGCCATGAGTCTCAACACTAACCAGATCGACCCGCGCCAGCATCCCCTCAAGGCCACGGCCATGGGGATTGCCGCAGAGGTGATGGGTGAACGCCGCAACCCTCGCATGAGCCACATGCAGAGTGCCAACGAAGGTCCCGCCGACATCATCGCCAAGGTCTCCGGCGCCTCTGCCGGCGGGAAGCGTGAAGATGACGGTCTTTACTTCACCAACAACGAAGGCATTCCCTTCCCTGACCCTGCCCACAGCAAGAACATCGGCGGCATTCCCGTAGCTAGTGATGTTTTCCTCTTCCAAAAGCAACAGCACTTCAACCGATCCAAGCCTCTGGAACGTATGGTCCACCCTTGCGGTTCCGGTGCCTTTGGCTATTTTGAGTGCACCAAGGATGTCACCGACCTCACCAAAGCCGACTTTCTCTCCAGCGTCGGGGAGAAGACCCCCGTCTTCGTCCGTTTCTCCACTGTAACTTTTGGTCGTGAATTCCCCGACCAAGGCCGAAACCCCCGCGGCTTTGCCATCAAGTTCTACACCATGGAAGGGAACTACGATATCGTCGGCCTCAACTTCCCCATCTTCTTCGCCAGAGACCCAATCCAAGGACCAGACGTCATTCGTTCCCAATACCGCAACCCAAAGAATTTCCTCCTCGACTTTGACGCCCTATTTGACCTCCTGGCCAACACTCCCGAAGCCAACCATGCGGGACTCATGTTCTTCTCCGACCACGGCACCCCGGTCGGATGGAGATACAACAACGGCTACGGCTGCCACACCTTCAAGTGGGTAAACAAGGAAGGCAAGTTCGTCTACATCAAGTATCACTTCCTCGCCAAGCACGGCACCAAGCAGTTCACAGACGAGGAAGCCGTTCGTATGTGTGGTCAAGACCCTGACTACTCCAAGCGAGACCTCTGGGACACAATCGAAGCCGGGCAGGAAGTAGAATGGACGGCCTACGTCCAAGTCATGCAGCCCGAGCAAGCCGACCCCGAATTGCTCGGCTTCGACCCCTTTGACGTCACCAAAGTCTGGCCAAGACAACAATTCCCCATTCGCGAGTTCGGTCGTCTGGTCCTCAACAAGAACCCAGAGAACTTCACTCGTGACGTCGAGCAGGCTGCTTTCTCCCCGGGTTCAATGGTCCCTGGTATTGAAGACTCCCCGGATCCTCTTCTTCAGTTCCGCATGTTCTTTTATCGCGATGCTCAGTACCACCGCATCGGAGTCAACTTGCACCAAATCCCCGTGAACTGTCCCTTCATGGCCAAGTCGTACGCTTCGCTCAACTTTGACGGACCAATGAGGGCGGACGCGAACCACGCGGGGAATAAGCAATATGCTCCCAATAGCTTCTCCAACAAGTTCAGGCCGGATACCGCTGAGGCGCCATATAAGGTTCATGATAGTGTTATGAGTCGCAAGAGCCATTTCTGGCACGAGGGCAAGAGCAATGAGTATGATCAGGCGACAGAGTTGTGGACGAGGGTTATGAACAGTAACGAGAGGATGAATACTTGCAAGAATACGGCAAAGTACTTGAACTTGGTCAAGTATCCTGAGATTCAGGTAAGTTTGGTGACTCGAAGAATGGAGACAAGATGCTGACAGTTAAAACAGAAAAAATACCTTGCCCAGCTATACAGAATCTCGCCTGACTACTCGGAGGGAGTATTCCAGCTCCTTGATGCCCCTGAGTTTAGCATGGACCAGATTGTTGAGTTGTCTGTCGATGCGCACACGTGGTACAAGGAGAAGAAGTTCCAGCCACTGGGCGGCGAGAAGTTGACCGGTTTGTACCCGCCAGGAGGGTCCTATTATAACTAAGCATGATGTACGATAGCATAATGGTTGGTGGGCGTAGTTTGATCAGTTATTAAGCAAGTCTTTCATGGAAAAGGGGGTTCGTGCTGTGGGTCGTAATTGCTGTATTCTAATACTTTCACCGTTGTGAAAAAAAGCACGCTATACGCTGATAGTTCTGAAGACGCTAAACTCCTCGCCGGTAGCCACCAAAGCGCCAGGAATCTGTGGGTGCCAGTGTACCTCCTTGGCCAGATTCTGGTAGTGCACAAACAGCAACTGCGGTGGCACATCCTGCACACCGGCGGTATCCCTCGATTCTTCGTCATCCAACTCAACAGCCAAATCCCAAAGCGTAACAGTGTTGTCACCTGCAGAAACAGCAACGATACTGTCATCGGTAGGATGCCACTCGATGCCAGTGATCTGCTCAGTGTGGAAGTTGAAGCTGGCAATTGGAGTAGGCTTGCCAGCAACTGACCCGCCAGCCGCGCTGGGCTTCCACTGTCTGAGATCCCAAACACCCCAAACACCGGCATCATCACCAGACGCAAGAAGATGGGTTTGTTGCCTCGACCACGACATAACGTTTACATCGACATTGCTGACCTGCATTGTGAGCGCTGGCTTCCGGCTCTTGCTGCGCACATCCCAGACGCGGATGGTGCCGTCGCTTGAGGCAGAGGCAAAAACGGAAGCCTCCGAGGGCGACCATTGAAGCTCCTCAACACTCGAGGAATGCCCCACGAACGGACGAGTGTCGGTGACGAAACCCCCGCCGTCGGTGCGGGTAGTGGCGTAGATCAAGCCGTCGTTGTCACCAGTGAGCAGCTTGCCCTGGGGATGGAGAGGAGACCAATCCACTGCGTAGCCTTCGCTCTTGTGTGCGCGAATGGTGCACAGGGGCTTGTTTTGTTGAGGGGTAACGATGGTACCTGGGTTATCGAAAGAAGCAAGATGGGGGGTAATATCGTGGATATAAACATGACTAGACTCGGTCATGGTCGCGGTGAGGGTAGTGGCGGGTTTAGATGGGTCGGAGGAAGGCGTTTGATGCGCTCGTATCCGGTTGGTGGTGGAGTTGAGAGGGATGCTCTTGTGTTCGAGAAGAGGATCAGAATCCTCGTCATCATCCTCATCGTCGCTTGACTCGTCGTCGTCGTTCTGCATTTTGCTAAGAGCGCTCAACTTCATGACCATGATGCAGTTGTCTGAAGCCTTGCTGCTCTCTGCTTGTGTGCCGGCTACGGTGTACATGGTGGCAGGGAAGACGGAGCGGTTGTCGCCCAGACCATCGCGGATTATATCAAAGGAAAGGCATGGCCATGGGGTGCTGAGGTTGTGAAGCATGCGATATGTGGACGGATCGGGGGAGAGGGTCTGGCCGGGATCGAGCTTCATCCTGCCGACGATGAAAGTGCCGGGTGTGTTGTCTACGTCCATTGCGCCGGCCTCCTCGGCTTCTCTTTCGGCGTCTGGCCTTCCATCAACACCAGCCTCGAAGATCTCGTCCTCAAACTCATCCTCGAACTCGTCTTCGAATTCGCCCATCTCGTTGTTCTTGTCGTCGATGTCCATCGCATCGGGGCGGTCGCCACCCTTGAGGGGGCCGGAGATATCGTCGTCTGCCGTTCGTTTTGACATTTTCGGTTCTAAATTGTCTGGTTTTCTGTTGTAACAAGTTCGGATAAAACTGATACCCTAGAGATGCAAATTGGCAGCGTTCGTGAGTGTGGGCGTGAGCGGGGTTCAGATCGCCAAAATGCAGCAAAAGTTTTTGTGGAGGAAATGAACTTTTTAGTGGAGTTGGTCTCCACTTTCTTATCTTATCAGAGAACTGCGTCCAATTGATCCCGCACCTGTTCTTCCGATGGGGGGGGGGCCTACAACGGCAGTCTCAGGTTTCTTTCACCTTCATCTGATCATTGAAGCTTTTTCTTGCCTAAAGTGACAGGGTAATTAATTGCAAAACAGCTAAACGTCATGCGTTCGCGGAGCACTGGAGTCCCTGACTCCGAGTTCCTTTTTTTCCCGTTCACATCGGGACTTGAGGTTACAACAGCCACCAGAGATGCGGGATGGTCGATCAAATGGGACACCTTTTCTTCCCCTTAGCTGGTCGCTGCCCTCCTATGCCTCCATCGCCATAACCTTGCAGCTTCTGAAGCACCGTTTCCCAATGGCCCTTTACCAGGTCAAATTTATCCCCAATTTCTTCCCTTAAAATCTCCATGGTAGTAAAGGGCATATCCGGCCACATCATGGGCCGTCACAACGCCCTTGTCGTGGTGTTTTCGCTACTGTTTGCCGTGGCATCAATTTGGACCTGTAGAGTGCCTATCATGTCATCGTGTCTCTATAAACAAACGACATCCTCCGCCGATTCCTCGAGACTCCGAGTCATGTCAGTCCCGCCAAGCGACACTCTGAACGTGAGGACAGTCGACATGTCTAAAGCAGATTCTCCCTTCATCACCTGGCCACTGCAGAGGGTATGCAAGGAAACCCAAACATGGACCCCGGGTCTTGTTTTCATTTGCGACAATAACTCGGGAGGAATTGGCAATATTCGCACCTACATTCTTGTTTGCATTCGATACGCAATCGAGGCTGGCGCATCGGGGCTGGTCCTCCCGCGCATCATGGCTAGAGACACGGAGAGCTTGTCAGGATTGTTTGGGGATTATAAGCCGTTCGACTACATGTTCGATGAGGCGCACTTTCGAGAGAGCTTAAAGACCGCTTGTCCTCAGATTTCAATCTACAGTTTGAACAAAGACATTCCCAACGCTCCGAAACGTCTCAGGCCTGTTGAGATTCATCCCATCAATTTTGGCAAGCGAGGAGCGTGCGATAAGAGAGAACTCTCCCATCACACAGGTCGATGGGGTAAACTGTTCTGGGAATGGCTGGAAAAGACTGCTGAAGAGGAGAATCTCGTTCACCCGCCCAGCCTCCAACATCCTCGTATTATTCGCTTCCAGTGGGGTGTTCAGTTCAACTGGCCAACCTGGAAGGATGGACCCGAGTTCGTCGCTACGTATGGAGGTCTTCTCAGATTTCGTTCTGATATTTTGGATATAGGACGAAAGCTTACACAATACATGAGGGAGCCAGCAGGGAAATCCGGTGGTCTAAACACATTTATCGGAATGCATCTTCGTACGGAAAACGATGCTTTGGTCTCTTGGCCCAAGTATGAAGAACAGGCAGCTGCATACTTGGAAAGAGCTTCCAAGCTCAAGTTCAAGGCTGTCTACCTTGCCACAGGAAATGAGACAGAGGCCCAAAGGTTTGCACAAACCGCTGAGCACCACGGCATGAAGGTCACAACCAAACACAAACTTCTTGAAGAACACCACGAAGACCAGAAACGAATGAGCGAGCTCACATGGGATCAACAAGCGATGATTGATTACGTCGTCATGACCGAAGCCGATTACTTCTTGGGTGTCAATCCAAGTTCTTTCAGCATTGGCCTCGCCATGAAGCGCCATTTGAAAGAAGACGGCTTATACACAAGGCCATGGAAGATTGGCAGTGATGGTGACAGTCATAGCTGGGTGATTGGTCATTACGATGATTACTACAAAAATGATCTATACATGTACGAGTCCATATGGCCATGATCCATCTCTAGATATCCCCATGGCCTTTTGACTTTGTCTCCACCGAGGCAAAATACCCGAACCGACTTTCGGGGTCATACTTTTTCTTGAGTGCTCGGAGTTTTTGGAGTCTCCAGGGTTCATATCTGTATTTTGTATGAGTTAGAGAACGATTTGTTGGGAATTGGACAGAACTTACCCATAGAGAGCTTGGGGACCTTCGTCGCCCCAGGCATAATTGACATATGACCTTTTCTCGGTAGTTCCAGAAATGGCTATCCATAACTTTCGTGCCAAACCTTGCGCTTCCTCGTCGAGTGTCTCATTGGTGCCCCTGGGCCAAACGATAGTTGGTGCCCTTTTCTTCGTGTTAGCAGACAACATGATGTGAACAAAGTAAGTGGGACTTACTGCAAAATTCTTTGTGCTCGATGAGGATATGCAGCGCTCTCAGCAGGAACGGCTTGCACGCCTTGAACTGAGTATCCCTCCAACATTACCACCGAATATGCAAACGCGGGTTCGCTCTTCAACCCGCTGCTGAGAAGATCATAAGCCTTGCGCAAAGCGGGAATCTCGTAGCTGATGACATCGGAGGCCCTCAATGCTACGTTTGGGTTTTGGTTCTTTGAGCAAAACCCGCCATTGATGTCGGCACCAAAGACTGCAGACATTTTGGAATACTCTACGACTCCTTCCTTGTGAGCCACCGGACCGAGGTTGTGTATATTCTCGCTGTACATTTTCAACTCTGAGGCTGGTCCGTTGTAGTAAAGGGAGAAGGTAATGACGGGCTGTCAACATGTCAGTCGTCCTTGTCCACCCAATAAAAGAAAAGAAAAAGAAAAAGAATCTTACATTCTCCGGATCAATATTCTTATCCAACGACCACATACTCCAATGAACCAACTCCGCCGGTTGCGTCCCAATCAAACCCTTATTAACCCACTCATACAACACCTCCAATTTTTTCCCCTTGAAACTAAACGATTCCCAACTCCAACTTTCTTTTCCTTTTGGAGTATCATAAACTTTCACTTTAACCTCGCTCACAACCCCATAGTTATGTCCAGCACCTCTCAACCCCCACCATAAATCCTTGTTTTCCTTTTCAGACACTCTGACCACTTTTCCATCCGCCAAAACAACCCTAGCTTCAACCCATTGATCCCCTACTAATCCGTATTGTCCCTGAAATAATCCATGTCCACCACCTAAACCAGGCGAGATAACCCCAACACACTCGCATATCCCCGTTGTAGTTTGTTTTCCTTTTGACCAGAGATATTGTACCGTTTCGTAAACGTTCATTCCACCTCCAATAGTCGCGTGTCTTCCATCTTTGTCCAAACTGATTCTCGTAGATAAATTTCTTAGGGAAATACCAATCCCGTTAAAATTTTCTAGCGGATACCAAGATCCATGTTGGCCTGATATAGCCAAGAATGGTAAATTGTGAGAGTTTGAATATTTGATTATTTGAGAGATGTCGGATTCGGTTCGAGGAAGAATTATTGCTTGAAATGTCGGGGTTCCTTGTTCTGCTGAGAATCGGGTAGAGTAAAAAGGGAAAGAAGGGGAAGAAGGAAGAAGGATTTGGGATTGAGGGGATAGGAGTTGGGGTAAGATTGTTAGGATGTCTGGTGGGAGGGGGGTTGGTGGAGAGGGTGTGGAGGGACAGGAGGCTGCGGAGATTGTTGAGAGGAAGAAAAAGAGGGAGGGGAGGAGGAGGGTTTGGAGGGAGAAGAAGGAAACCATTGTAGATGGTGATTCTGCGAAATGGTTGGGATGGTTTAAGAGATACAGAAAAGAGGTTGGGCTGAAGAGGTTGGGTTAAAGAAGGGGTTTAAATAGGCATTTTTATTTCTGCGAGGGATAGTCCAGATTACCTATCACTCAACACACACACACACCGGTGAGTAGATACGTGTATGCATGTAGATAAACTAAAACATGGGGTGACGGCACAGAATACGCCATACGATGTACGAATACGCAATATAGTCCAAATATTGATTTGAATCCATCAAATCAAAAGAAAAAGGTCTCAAGCCACCAAACGCCCCGGGCTAGCTTCACGCTGTGTAACTTAACGGTGATCCCGTGTTTCTTCTCGGGCCGCGTCTATGAATTTGACTGGGGGAGATGGCCCGCTTCATTGACAGTGTGGTAAGTGGTTCGTTTGTAATCCCCCTCTCTCCCTTCGGCGATTCACACCCATTTACTAGCGTTCGGTGTGTTACACTAATACAGTCTGGTTAGGTGAGAACATTACACTAGTTCGGGTCCTGATGTCTATGTAGATCATCGGACTTTAGGGGGGTGAGCACAAAATTGTTTCGGAAACCGGAAACATTGTTCCACGTGAGTAAATCCGAACGACGGGTAGCGCAAGTAAAGCGGGTTTCTATATTTATAATATGAAAATGGAAAAAATGTCTATAAACTTTGCTCTCTCCTTCCCAAAAATGGCTAGTAAACAAAACTCCTTAACTCCGTTCAATGTTGTTGTCTCTTATCTCAGGTTTTTTAAACCATCAAAAAGTATTTCTGAATAGGTATTGATAGCGAGTGTGTGAAGCGAATTGGAGAGACCGGCGCCTGCAAATATCTGGTTTATCGGAGCGAATGTGTGGTGATCCAATGGTAACGAATACGAAAGCGAATGTAATTGTTGACAGCGGTAATGATAGTAACTGTCCGGCGTCTCTCCAATTAGATGTTTTCAACTCTCTTCCAGCTTAGAGAATTGCAATTGCACCAGCGCCAACAACACCAGCAACAACGTATCCCATCATACTGCCACGAGCCAAGACATCACTGGCACCTGACTTCTTGTCGTCTTCATCATCAGAGTCAGAGTCAGAGTCATCAAAGGGGTTGTTGAATGTTCCACCGGGGATATCAATCTTGAACCCAGCAGTAGCGCTGATGCTGAATCTTGCGCCGCCTTCGGTTGTGGTAGGTACGCTGGGGGTGACAGAGGTGACTTCGACCTTTTCGAGACCCTCGCCTTGTGCCGAGACAATGGCAGCGGCGAGGCTGAGGAGGATAACGCTGTACTTCATTTTGATGGTTTTTGATGCAATAGAAGGTTCAAAGGGAATAGATAAGTTTGAATTGTTTCTGCTCAGTGATTGATATTTCTGGTTGTCAGCACGGGACCCATCATACTCTTATACCTGTTGGATGCTCAACAAGTCATTGTTTTTGCTCGGTCGAAACATCTTGAGCCCACCAGTCTTCAAAGCACCAAGTTTCGTCCAATATCTCATCCCCTTCATGTCGAGCCTGTCTGCGCTGCAAGTGATATAGGGACGTGACGTTCCAGGCCGTGGCCTCAGTTGGGTCCTTTGTTCCACACCCGCCAAGCTATCGACTTATGCCTTCCAACAGTGCGATTACGTGTTTCACGACTTTTTCTGGGGGTGGCCCGCCCGCCCCGCGACCTCACCTCCAATCACCCATTCCGTGCCGCAGCTTTAATCCTTCAGTGTACAATGCCATACCTGATCATAAACATGCCTTTTTGATATGGGAAAGGCCTATTTATTTGAAAAAAAGCCCTTTTTCGTTTAAGGAATGGGTATTAATCTACAACAAGTTCTTTCTATTATTGAAAATGCCTTTTACTTGTAAATCAGGCCTATTTTAACACAAGTGGGCGTTTTTTGTTCTAAAAATGCATATTCCATTTTCAAGAAGTATATTCCATTTCAAAAAGGTGTTGTTACGGCGTGTACTGGGAGCCATTCTGCCCACTGGGCCATGCCCTCACAAAAGGATACAAGACTACAAGTCCCCAGGACTTGCACTCGAATGGCTTATATAGTAGGCTTTCCCCTGGGTTTCCCAGGCCCAGGGCCAGCGCCGTGACAGGTGTGTTTTATTTTAAAAAGACTTTTTTCATTTCCAACAGTGTTTTTTTTTTTTGTTTTTTTTTTTAAAAAAAGGCATGCTTATAGTCAAACACCAAAATCGTGCTAATAAACGTTCAAGGGGGTTCTTTGCTTCCAAGAAATGTAGAATTAAAGGAATACCTATGTAACTAATGCTTCGGAATTTTGTCCGCTGCTCGACTACAAATACTTCGAGTGTACAAAAATGTCTACAAAAGTTACTACTGAGCCAAAAGGCTCTATCTCTGCCTCCCAATTTATGTGCATTACATGGTACGGTTGGCCTAACCTCCCTTCAGCATGTCCTTACGGACCATGTCTATTTCCAATCTTGTTCTCTTCGTGATATCCACCTCCTTGTCATGAATCCATTGCGCAGACCGCCCCTGGGTATCAACCACGAGACCGTTCCTGTCACAAAAGTCAATCACCTCTTTCCAGTGAGGATCCTGGATCAGTAATTTCCGTCGTCCCAGCACAATCAACCCACACTTTGCTCTTGTCAGTGCAACATTCAGAGCGTTCGGCATGCCAATGAGGCCCCATCCACGTTCTCGGTCCTCAGCGACAAATCTCTCCCTTGATCTTGTGGTGCACAGAATCACCACACCATGCTCCAAGCCCTGAAAGGCCTCGGTAGGGCCAATATTGACTGACCACATGTTGTAGTTGCGCATGGCCAAGCGGATTCTGCGTACTTGGGAATTGAAAGGAGACATGATGCAGATGTCGTGCTGCTTTACTAAGCCCGATTCCAGGAGCCTCTTTGCGTAGTTGCATGCCTGTTCTGCTTCTCCTGGATTGAACCAACCACTTCCTTCTATTTCGAGGTCGTCAGGTGTGCTAATGTTATGAAACAACATGGGCCACCGCCGTCCTTGCCACCCATCCCACTTTAACAGCCGGTTCACGCTACTTTTTGGCCCCTCCGCCTCTAGAGTATCGTAGTACCACAGACTCGATGGCACCGCGAGGATGGCCGCGTGCGAGCGGTAATTGCGGATCAGGTTGGTAAACGGCGGCCGGAGGACCGGTAGCACCATGCCCGCAGTGACCACAGTTGGCGGTTTAGAGAGGCCGAATTTTACTGCACTGTCCATGTTCTGACTTGCTACACGCCTGAACTCTCGAGCGAGAGGATGATGGACATAGACGGGAAGCTTGAAGAGCCGAGCAAAGAGGGACACTCTTAGTGCACTTTCTGTCCTGGACGTTCGGGGGTTGAGCTGATATTCGTCACCTGCCATAATCACCTGTGGCGTAAACACGAGGTCGTGGGCATCGAGAGGCGGTGCAACAACACAGAGAGGAACGAGTGCCTCGGGCTCGGTGGCCTGAGCCGCTTCGTCAATTAGCAACGCACTCCAATGAAGTCTGGCCTGCTTAAGGAGCGGTCCGGGGCTTGTGGGGTTAATGCGTTTATGCAATGCCTGCTCAACGTTATACAGATCGCTGTTGGTCATCCGGGCGTCGATCAACATGGACGCGTCGCGGCAAGTGGTTACAACGATTTTGTAACTCATCAGCACCTCGAAAGGAGGCAAGACAAACCGATCGGCACTGACGAAGCAGTACGGAAGTAATCCCTCATTCACCTCGGCAAAACTTCGTGCGGGCCTGCAAAGACGCAAGAAGTCTTCGCGTTTGCAAACGGCGCGTAACCTGTCTGCCAACGTATCCGCAGCCTGATCCGATGGCGCGCACACCAATATGTGTGAGACGTTTGGAACATTGCTGACCAACTGCAGTGCTATTTCAATCATCGTCTTGGTTTTGCCAGTGCCGGGAGGACCCGAGATCAGATATGGTATGACGCCGTAATTTTGACTGCACACATTTTCGACCGCGACACGCTGCTCACGGTTGAGAGACTGATCAATGAAGCTCGTCGAGAGGATGCCAGAGTTTACGCTGGCCTGAGTGTCACAATCGGCAGTTGTAGGGAAAAGCATTGACTGGAACCAGTACAGTGAGTTGCTGTTAAGATCCCCGCGGGTGTAGGTTGTCTGCTTCGCTTTTTGTAGGGACATTTGTACCGTAGCAATGGCTAACTCCTGTGGTCGTACTCGGCCCTGAGGCCCAAGGAATTGGACATTGAACTTGAAATGATACTGTTTAATCATGATATTGTAAGGCGGTAGAACGATCTCTGCAGTCTCGTGCGTCAGGCCGTTCACCCTCAAAACTAAGGTTTCCCTTGCTCGCAGAACGGCTTTAACCCGAGCATGATATACGACACCTGTCCATGGGGTCACCCAGCTCGACGAGCTAAAGTCCCAGAACTCGTTGTGAGGTGCGCCATTTGGGGTCTGGCGAATTTGACGAAGTTGTACCTCATCGTCCTCTTCGACCAAGGGCTTATTCTCCATCAAACCCGGGATGATCAAGGTCACTTCAGCCCCGAACTGGCCGAACTGATCTGGCATGAACTCGACGGTGCCATCATGCCAATAAAGCCACTGAGCCTTGGCTTCATCAGCCTGGCTGCGAACCTCTTCGGCAAGGTGGGAAAGAAAGAAGTCTTGATAGCAGTCCTGGTTGAGCTTGATTGGCTTCACTTTAACGCTCTCGGGTCCATAAGCACGAATGGTCTCGAATTCGGGAATTGGGGGGAACAAATCTGATGCAAATGCCCTCTGAACGCAATCGTCGTAGTTTATGACTTTAAGAGGTGGCGTGATAAATGTGAAGGTCCCAGGTAGATCATTTACCCTCTTGTACTTGTCGGGAATGAAGCTTCTAGCGTAGACGTCCACTTTCTTCTCGAGAAGTTCCTCGTCGGTGGGAGGATAATTGACTTTGGGAGCAGGAGCGGGAGCAGGAGCGGGAGCAGGAGCGGGAGCAGGAGTAGGAGTGGCAATCAGTGTTTTTGGTTGTGCGGTGACTCCAGACCTAGGTTCAGACCCTGACCCAGGACGTGATACCGGTAGTGATGAGGATTGTGCTGGTGGCTTCTGCGATCCCGATTGAATTGCCTGGGCATATGTTTGCCCTAGTTTTAAAGTCTCTTGGCCGTTTGCGGTGGTCCCGTTGGTCCCTTTAGTCTGGTCACCGCCAATGCCATTGGCGCCGGATGAAATTTGGCGCCCTGCCACCTGGGCAGCATGGGCAGCCAGTTCCCGAGCGTTATTGACATCAGTTGATCGCGAGGAGACGAAATCCAAGGGCTTTCCAGTTTCGGGGTCGAGAATCGGAATGACGACCTTTTTCTTGGTTGGTCGCACAAACGAATTGGATGAGCCGAACGGATTCGACATGGCGAGGAGGGAGAAAGTATGAATGAAAACCCGGCTGGTGGCGGTGGTGGTGGAGGTGGGGCGTGGGTAGATATAAGATGGTTGGTCTAGACGATGACGTTGTTGATGCAAAATGGAATGAAAAGAAATAACAACACTTTTTGGCCGCCCAGCATCCCAGGCATACCAGGTATAGATGAATTTGGTGATGTTGCTGGGTTGGGTTGGTGATATCAGACTGCGGGGTGCGTTGTGCGGCTTTTGCGCGTTGTTGGAAAAAAGAGAAAAAAAAGTCAAATTTGTTTGGTTCAGCGCGATGGGAAAATGATGCACGGGACCCCGACCCGCTGGGGCGCTCAGTGGGCTGCGTATGTCTCACTGGCCGAAGTGAACACTGGGCGGAAGGCAACTGCGACCCAACCACACACATCTTGGAGCCTGATCAGTCACAAAACCCGGAGAAATAACCATATGCCAGGTGTTCTGTACATCCGGTCCACAGATGATCTGCTGCTTGAACGTTTGTTAACGTGATACTTGTGCGTTTCTGATTATAAACATGCCTGTTTAAAATATAAAACTCCTTTTTGAAATGGAAAACGTCTTTTTAAAATAAAACACACCTTTTTGAAACGAAAAACATCTTTTTGAAACTAAACTGGCCCTTTCGATATCAAAAAGGTGTGTTTATGATCAGGCATGGCGGTGATATTGTAAAGAAGGCAGAGTCTAAGTTGTGAAAGCCAAGACAATGAATGAATGGAGGGTGTGAATATCAAATAATGACCCATTCACGAGTCAGGTTGAATGCTGCCAACCAAACTTTCCATAGAAGATCTGCCGAATCTGGAAATATCGAGTTATGTTGGTAGGCCAGAGATGCACTTTCATCTTGGGCCGCCCAAGTGTCGCAACTGGAGGATGATTGCACGTGGGACCATTCAAGTTTGAATAAAATTCGCTGTTGCAATCTGGAAATGTCCCTTGAGAAGCATTTCTGTCCACCTTGTATGCTTATTTGACAGAAATTGGCGTTAGACTTATATACTGTGTCACCAATGAAGGGGATCGATGCTTTACATTACCTGGCTTTCGTCCCCTTCCCGCCGACACAAAAATTGAATGATATATCTCATCCCTCTAGATATTCTCTTCTGACATGGCTTCTATTTGTTCATTTTTGATCACGGAATCCCAAATCCTTGGAACTAATGGCGAATGTCTTACAGAAGAAGCGGTGACTGTTTTTGGTGGTCGATTATTCATCCAAGACACAAAATCTTTAGTTACAATCGACAGGTCAGCTCTTACCGTACGGTGCTTCCGGCACGGGATATGTCATCCGGCATCGGCCGCTTCTTTACATCTGGGGAGTTTTGATTCGCTCAGATCAGCCGCATCCGAGCCCAGACTGACAGACTAGAAGTCTGCTACCGATATGTTCCGTCATCATACTGAGGAACGATTGGCAGGATTCCGAAAAGTGCACTGTAAATGGTGTAAGGGGCGGAAATGGATATCGCCAAGATGATATAAATCGAAAAGTCAAGATAGAATCCCGTCTCCAGCATCCGTCCCGGCGCCCACAGGTAGCGGTGTCCACCTGACTTATCCCCTGCCTTGTTACCTTAGTAAGGGAGCCACAACCCCGGATTTCCCCAGGATATTCTGGAAAATACGGTTTGTCACATCAAACTGTTGAACCATACCTCAAAACCTCCGAAAAAAAACTTCAGATTTTATCAACTATATCATTCATTATCTCGACCGGGGATACTCGCATAACCCTAACCCATCTCTGGCATCCCTGTGTATTCCAGATTGAAATGAGTGCGTATTCCCCAATTGAGAACCTTGACCGGGCCCGCTCGATTACTTTTCACGTCGCGTGACTGGCTCACGCCGTTTTCGTGCCCCTAACTAAAGCCATGTGCAAGTCTCAAACTTTACAAAACTCCATCAAAACATTCAGCTTGAAAAAAAGGTACGGACCTAAAACCCAAGAATCCACCAAAAATCTGGAATGACGCTAGAATCGCTTGAAATTTCTTCTGTGCATGTGGCATTCAAGGCGTAATTTTTCATAATCTCCAACCCCTGGTTTCCGTAACATTCCGAAAAGGCCCAGACCTTTGCCGAGATCCACACCGCTTTCCCCGAAATCCTGTCCAACGAGGTGTCTCAGCGCGGTTCAGCGTCCGCACTCGTCGGATCAGAGCCTGGAAGTTTCAGGGACACCGATGCTGCGCCCCACTTGACCAATTGCAAGCGGATGCCGTCAGGGAAGAATCCTGGTCAAATTTCAACAGTTTTGAAGTCCCTTTTTTATTTTTATTTTTTTATAACAAAGATAAACAGTCATCCATGACCCATTCCGTCATTTTAAAGATTTTCATATTGGAAATTATTCAATTACAAAAATAAAAGCATCAATCACCAGCGACCAAAAAACCATGAATCGCCCTTCCAGAACAGAGGATGACTTGGAACATCCAACATGGAACCAAAACCCACCCTTTTTAGCACCTGATCTCACCACCTGTCAGGACCTCAATGGCATTGCCAACGCCCGTGAGCAAAGGAATCGTGGTTCAGGAACGGCAAATGCCTTTGGATTCCCAAATGACGAAAAAGCCACAATTCCAAGGGTTTTCGAGACCACCACCCCGCGATTTCTCGGCACTGGTTGCGCAATGAGCGGTCGTAAGTTTAATTCTACCACCGTTCATGGGTGGGGGTCAAGTGCTTGCAGTCAACTAACACCATATTCCCAAATTTTCAGGTCCGCTCATTGCAGCCCCAACGACGACGCTTGGTGGTGAAGGCCAAGCCTGTCGTTCCCGTCGTTCAATCCAGCCCCCTTCAGGCTGGATTGGATGGATTGTGTCTGTCGTCGTTGTATCGACAGTATTCCACATGGTGGGACATTTTGTTCCATCTTTCTTCTTGACTGCACCCGCCATTTCGGAACCGAGCGTGGTTGTCAAAGGTAGGCAAAAAGAGCAGAGACAAACTGTCTTAGACAAACATCCATTGACACCACTCGCAGCAGAACCTGTCCCGAACCCTCTCGCCAAACGCCAAAATGCATGCGGCAACAGTGTCGCCACAAAGGAGCTGTACGACGTCCCGCTCCATGTTGGCGGTTTAATCATCATTCTCGCTGTTTCAGGCCTGGCTTGTGCCATCCCCATGATCGCCAAGAAATTTCCCATCATTAGAATCCCGCAACCGTTTTTCTTCGCCGTCCGTCATTTCGGCACCGGCGTCCTGCTGGCTACGGCCTTTGTGCACCTCCTCCCCACGGCCTTTATCTCGCTCGGGGACCCATGCCTCGGAAATTTTTGGACCAGCGACTATCCGGCGATGCCGGGCGCCATTGCCCTCGTCGGCGTCTTTTTCGTTGCCGTCATTGAAATGGTTTTTAGCCCAGCCCGTCACTTCATGCCCCGCACCGGAGCGTCCGGCGCTGCCGCCCCGGGTGGGGCCGACCACGGTGCCGAGTTGCCTCCGCTTACTGCCACTTTCAGCGGTGGACACTGCAATAACCGACAAGTCGTTGCAGCAATCACCCGTCCCGCCCGCGCCAGCATTGAGCCGGCCCGACCGCTTCCGACCACCTCGGCCAACTGCTCCAAGGAATCTCTCGGGATGGAATCTCAGATGGCTGGCCTGACAGAGGAGCAGCTGCACAAGAAGAGCATTTTGCAATGCATGATGCTTGAAGTTGGTATTCTGTTCCACAGTGTGTTCATCGGCATGGCCCTGAGCGTTGCCGTCGGTGGAAATTTTACGGTTCTTTTGATCGCCATTGCTTTCCATCAAACCTTTGAGGGTCTTGCCCTCGGTGCTCGTATCTCAGCCATCGAATGGTCGGAGGATACTTGGCAGCCTTGGTTTATGGTCTTGGCTTATGGTTGCACGTAAGTAGTTTTTGTTCATTTTGTATGTTTGTTTCTTGGCTGACTCTCCATTTCTGCAGCACGCCCATCGGCCAAGCCATTGGTCTTGCCACACATCACCTCTACGCCCCCGACTCCGAATTTGGCCTGATCCTCGTCGGTACCATGAATGCTCTTTCATCTGGCTTGCTCGTCTTTGCTGCTCTTATTGAGCTGCTGGCTGAGGACTTTTTGAGTGATCACAGCTGGAGCGTGTTGCGTGGTAAAAGGCGTGTACTCGCCTGCCTCTTGGTGTTTTTCGGAGCGCTTTGCATGAGTCTCGTTGGCGCTTGGGCTTAGATGTTCCAGGGTTTCTTGATGGCGAGAGTGATGCACTGTGTTGTGACAGCGTGGTTTTTCTTTTTTCTTTTTTTCTTTTTTTCTCTTGTGGCAGGCGTCAAATGCATTTTGACTTTTTACGCCCATTTCAATCTGCCAGATTATGGCAGTTGAATGCTTTGTTTGGTTTGAAATTTGGCTTCTGGTTTACACTTTTCTTCTCAACGAAGAATTACTACATGGCAGCGGTTGGGTCCTCAATGACCTCGACCAATTTATTTTGAGTATGACCCGTTTGGTCAAGAGAATTTTCAGTATATAAACAAGTTTTTACAGATAGGATAGATACCCAGGAAACTACAGGTGATAGACCAGTTGATCTGGCATCACGACTGACTTAAAGTTCATTTAACCATTTTCCCCTCTTTTCCTCTTTCCCTCATACTATCAAAGACAGCTCCTCACAATTCATCGTTAGTAGCATCGCCTCGCCTTTGATGACGATAACCAAGAGATTTCGATGGAGTGCAGTGTATGATCGGTAGACTCTCGTTTCATCAATCGGTTAGGACAATCGACTTATACGCGGGGAAGTGCATGACGTCAAACACAAAGGGTTACCCTTGGCGATAAAATATCGGAACCCCGGGACTCAAGCACGGAAGAGCAAGTCTTATCGATTTCAGCAATTCATCGTATTACAAGGTTTCGTAAACTATACTATACAGACAACAAACAAAGAAAAGAGATCTTTTGCTCCCGAGGTCGAGTTACAGGATGCTTACTCATCGCCCTCCACGGTTTGTGGGTGGGGGACGGGGGGCTTGTCTGGTTATAAAGGAATCTAGCGCAACCAGTTTTCAACAATTCCTCACTACGACGGGTGCCCACATCCGTACATCTTCCGTAGTATAGTGGTTAGTATATGAGCTTGTCATTTCAACAACGCTCGGGACCCGGGTTCAATTCCCGGCGGGAGAGGATTACATTTTACTTTTTTCTTTTTCATCATTTTTTTAACATCGTATGATGATGTGTCATTACTGTCTTAATTTTTGTAACAACTTCGCGGTTTAACAGTTTATCGTTTTTTGAACAATTTCTTTTCCTGTATTCCGTACGACAAGTCAAAAAGTGAGAAATGGCCAAGAACTGAAGTCAAAGTGGGGACCCTCTGTGAACAACGTCTTTGTGGTGGAGGAGGCCTTGTGCCCCTGAAAAGTGAAAAAAGGAGAACACCGAAAAAATAATGACCGGAACTGCCGGTCGCTATGGACAACGGAGGTTTCCGCAAATTTCTCCGGAATCGTTCTAGAATATCATTTGGCGGAACCCCCCATCAATCGATAAAATCGCAAGTCAAAAAAGATGATCTGAACTGATAAAGTTGCGCGGGATGTTTTTTGGGGGGTGGTGTGTGGTCTGACACTTACGATGTTGTGGCGTCATCAGACCACCCGATTTTGACAACTGACAGCTCATAATTGCTGCTGGCTGCCGCCCATCAGCGCAAAAATGCATATGCGACATGAAAGCATAAAAGCTTCGTCATGGCTGCTTTTCTTTTTACAGAGTGGTGCATTACAGACCATTTTTTAAAAGGTCAACAAACAACAAACAATCACATATTTGTCTTGGCAGGCAAAAAACGATATAAAGAAAATGACTGAGACGATGAATGCCATGGTGACACTTGCCCCTCCTGAGGAGTTTCTGTCTGCTTGTCCCAAGTTCCGAATACTAGTGCTGGGAAACCCCGAATCGACGAAGCAGTTGCTTTTCTCTGAGGTGTTTGGTGTTGATATCGAAAAGGTGAGTTTCAGACGATACGACTCTTTAATTAAAAGGGACAATTATTGACTGTCTGCAGAGATTGGTAGCAGATGTTTTTGAGCCGGGTCATGATATTGACAAGGAGCTTCATCTGCAGGGACAGAATTCTCGGCTAGCGGTGCACGCATCGCCCAATTTCTTATCTGGGGACCAAGAAGCGTACGAACGGGTGCTTGACTTCCTCAAGATCCGGTCGGCGGCGCCCAAGCTTGAAGATCACATTCACTGCATCTGGTATTGTGTCGCAAGCGAGGAGAGCCGAGGGGTCGGCGAGCTCGAGAAACGCTTCTTCCTCAACGGCCTCGCCCAAATCTCTCCACATGTCCCTATCGTCCTGGTGTTTAGCAAGTACGAAGAGTTCATGGCAAAGGTTGCCCTTGAATGGTCCAAAGGTGCCAACGAACGCGGGCTTTCCAAGATTGCCGTCGGACATATCCTGCGAGATCTCTCTGGGAAGAGGTTTGAGCAAGATATCGCTTCGAAGTGGGATGGGTTTTTGTCAGCAAATATACCACGGGTCTGTGTTTCGAGCGATGATGAAGACGACGACAACAGGAGCTTTGAGCAGCTCACCTTGAGCACATTAGCCACCTTGCGCGACACAAATGTCCGATACGCCTTTGCAGCCGCACAGAGACATTCCGCCTCAATCTCTACACAATGTATGCACTCTCCACCCCTCAATTCCCCTCTTATGATTTCTAACAGTTTTACCTTTAGTTTGCGCCGACGCAGCAACAGCCTATTTCGAAGTAGACACCAACCACGCCCGCAAGATTCACGGCGTAGACATGCGCGACATCCTCCCCAACTTCCTCGCCAAAGCAATCCAAATCTTCAACATGCGCGACGTCCCATCCTCCCTCACTGACCCTTCGCTCCTCTCTCGCATCATAGACGCCACTTTTGGCAGAAACCAAAAACCCTTACTTGCTGAATCCCTCCGTCGCTCCGGGACGGAATCCGGAACGATCCTCCTCAACCTCAGCCCGCACGAGCGTGCCGTGCTCCTAACCCAAGCCCTGGCAGGAATCATTCTGTTTTTGCACATGCTGGCAGATACTCAATGGCCCCAACCTGCAGGTGATTCCAATCATTACACTTACCGCGACCCGTCCAGTCCGTATACTTTGACTCCCCGAACCATTGCGCGGGAGCTGGAGGAGACTCGAGACGGATCGACGGGGAAAAAGGAGCTGTTGGAGACTATTGAGGCCAGTACAATTTTCACCGAGTGTAATTTGAAGCAGGAGGTGACCGAGTTGATTAGAGGGGCAGTGGCGCAGGCGGAAAAGGTCGAGAGTCCGCATAGGCACATGAGGGGACCGAGGAACTTGGTCGTGGAGGACGATAGTGAGTTGCAGGAGTTTTCGATGAGTTTTGTTAATGATCATCGAGGACCGGGGGATGTCGTATTGCCGTGCGGGTTGACTATTTTGCCTTTGAATTGATTGTCTTTCGGGACTATGGTTGGTTTTATGGTACACGGGCTTTTGTGAGTTTGGATGGCGGCGTTCAATAACATGGGGATATATGATTTTTCACTTTCATTTCACACTTGACTAGTATAGGATGATGATAATTTTGAAATAATAAATTCGGGTAAAATCTGATTTATATTCAATCTCAAAAATAGCATTACGTGGGTATGGGGTTGATCTGTGGAAATCGCTCGAGAGTCTATATATATATATATCTACATGTATTGGCCAGCCGATTGGGGGAAAAACGCGCAAGTATGATACGAGATAAGAGAGATTGAAAAGCAAAGAAAAATCATCCAAAAATCTCCCCCAAGATAAATCCTTTTATCTCCAGGGATTAGGAATAGTCCTCTCCAAAACGGTGCCGTTCCCAAAGACGGTTCCGTTCCTCAAGAACTCAACACGTCCAGGGTGCAACTGGGGCGGCGGGTTATCAACCCTTGTGCCGTTTGCAAAGATGATGCCGTTCCACTTGTCCTGACTCCGACGTCTAAATCGAACATCACGAGCCCTCAAGAGCGGAGACTTTCTCGGGGAGATGTTGCAGTTCTCGCTGACGGTGTAGAGGTTCAGACCGATGGCCAACCAGTACAGCTCGGCGCTCAGCTGGTCCCAGTTGTTCTGATCCTTGTCCTGAGTCCCAATGTAATCAACCATCAAGACGTTTGGCCACCGCTCAGGCGTCATGCTGTTCACGCCGGACCAGTAAAGCGAAGGGTTCGTCTGCTGCACCGCAAAGTTTTGCAAACCCATAGCGGTCGAAGCGACGGCGTCAGGAGTGACAAGCCACTGTCCAATGTAGAGCCTGTCGTAATCCGCCGCACCACCCCTCTGCACCGCCTGCCAGTTGGCGATCTGATCCGGCGCCATCTCGTTCACCTTCATCTTGTTGGACCACTGATCGCGGACTTGCATCCGCGCGGTGCTGTAGATGCCGTCGGCGATGGACTCCTTCTCGAGCCCCTTCAGGTTTTGACCGTTGAGCATGATGATGACGCAGCCCTTTCCACCGTTCTGATCCATAAAGTACTTGGCCTTTTGGTTCTCGAACCCGGTGTTGAGGTCCACGTTCGGGCAGCGATTGTTGATCCCCCGCAGCTTGGAGATAAAGTCGTTGAACAAATCAGGGCTCCAGTAGATTGGGCCGCGGTTGGGAACGCTGAAGCGGCCCACGAGGTAGCGAACGGTGAAAAAGATGACCTCGCCGGGGTTTTCGCGGGTGAAGCGGTTGACCTCGTTGATTACGTCGTCCAGAGACTCGCCAGAGTTGCCAACGGCTGTTTCGGCCAGCTCGTCGTTGATGTGCAGGATCCAGAAGCCGTTGTTCTGTTCGGCGTTGTCGGTTGGGTGGATGGAAGCGATGCGGAGGTCGAACCACCTGCTTCCCGCGCGGAGCTGATCGTAGATGTTGATGCCCTGAGTTTGCGTGTTGTACGAGGTGCCCACGCTGATGATTTTGTTGGAGATGGTGCTCATGCCGGCGTCGTGGGTTCCGGGCATGATGAGGTGGCGGATCGGGCGGTCCTTGATTGTGTCGTAGATCCAACGCATCCAACCTCCGCGGTCGTGACGGATCGAGGCGTAGAATCCCCAACGAGCACTGCCGGTGATGACGAGCGAGACCGATGTCTCACCTCCGGCAAACTTGTACTCGCGCTGGCCGAGACCCATGCCGTCGAGGTCCAACACGACTCGGCGGTTGTCGACCAGGGGCGCGGTCCCGCGGAGACGAATTGCAAACTGCTTGTTTGTGCCGTCGATGCGGTAGTATGCTTCTCCGGCGTCGTCCTGGGTGGCCCAGCGGTTTCTGAATTTTACCTTGTTTTGGCGAGCGCGTCCTTGGGGCACGTCGCCAAATTCGAAAGTCTCCATTTGGTATGAATGAGTGTTTGAAAGAATGATTCGGTGGGGTGTGAGGTTAACGATAGTGACGTAGAATCTGGCGCTCGCCTTGTTGGTGACGGGATTCAAGAAGAGGTCCCATGGCTGGTAAGAACCCTGGGGCATTGCCTCGTTGCTAAAGGTGCGGTCTTGAGAGCGACAGACATCGGTATTTTGCCCACTCACCAGGAGTTTGGCAAAGCCGGCGACGATGGCCAGCGATTGGAGAAATCTCATGACTGCTGCATACGGTACGTGGGAAGGTTAATGAGAGTGGGCAGCTGCAAAAAAAAGACAGAAAAAAAAAAGGAATGAGGGTAAAACGATTGTATTAATTTATTTGGAGATATATGGAAAGAAAAGAAAAAGAAAAGAAAAAAAAGAGAGACACCGGTGACAGATCCATCGTGACTTTTTGATAAATTATGCATTTTTTCCACATGCCCATGGGATTTGAATGCCCCTTTTTGGTGGAAACGACAAATTTGGGAAGCTGCCAAGTTGCTTGTCCAATAGCATGGCGCCCCTCTTCCAAGATCAGCATCACCTCCCTTGAAGGGTCCCAAATGATAGGAACCTGCTGGGCCTGTCATGAATCCTTTTGGCGCTTGTTGGGCTGTCAGCTGGTACCAAGTGTGACTTGTCGATGAAACGAGCTGGTGGGAGTGGACCCGGATATTTCGCCAAGTGACGGGATCAAATTTCACGCCTTGGGGGTTGTGGACAAATGCAAACGCGCATTTTTGGGTCTGGAGGGAACCTGGATGCAACCTTCTCGTGCCTTCCCATTGCTGTCTCCACTAAAATTCTCCAAACGCCACCACGGCTCAACCCTTTCACCCTTTGAGCAAGCGGAGGATGCCGTCAAAGGACAACTTTGAATATAATAGCGTCCTGCTGTGATACCGCCCCTACCTATGTCGTGACACCTGATAACCTGGCATGCTTTGGCACTCTTGTTTGTCTTTTTGTCTCTTTGACTCCCCGAGGGCCGCGACTGCCACTTTTCCGTCTCTTCATATTTTTCCTCTTTCGTTGACTTTTCGTGGGCCGTGACGGGAGGTGCTCCAGCACGTCGTCTTTTTCCTCTTTGACTGTCGCCGCGTCCCCGTGTACTCCAACTGCGTGCCTTACCCCGCCTTTGTTCCGAGCAAGATGGACACACCTCAACTGCAAGTATTTGATCCGCTCCGTCTTTCTGCTCTCCTCCCCTCTCCTCTCTTCTCCATCCTCCCGGCAGCCTCCTACCTCTATCCTTCAAAATGAAATTTGGCCGAAACTTTGACAAAATCAAGAACCCGCTCTGGGTTGACAAATACGTCCACTATGACATGCTCAAAGTGCTTGTCAGGCGCAACCCGCATGATGAGGGTTGGTTCCTCCACACACACCATTTCTCCTGTAGCTAACACTTAAATAGGTATCGCCTTTAAATAGCGGGAAAAATTTATGGAAGCAGAAGCCTTCAAAGACGGTATCATACAAGAGGCGACAAGCAAACGATTAGATGTCCTCCGCCGCTTCTCCAAACCTGGAAAACCGTACCCAGATGTCAGCCATGTCGATGACAAGAAGCTCTTCGCAATGTACCACTTGGCCTGCCACACTCTGGATTCTTTGATAGCGCTGCATCAATATAGCAGGGTCATGATAGAGGTTTCTATCAGAACCGAGGGCAGGAGACGTGCAGTCGTTTGTCCCGAGTTCTACGCATCCGAAGGCCAACAGAACTGGATGAAGGCGAAGCTACTACCACTCAACAAGAGATATCCCCTCATCAAGAGAATTAATGAAGCCAGCCGGTTTGTCGAGGCCATCAGGGCTGAGGGTGATAAGAGAAAAATAGACGTTTCCATTGTCCAAAACCCCACCACACTCGCCGAGCGTTTCCAAGATCTCCTTATCAGCAAGGAGAAACGAGAGTGTCTGGGGGGTCCGTCTGCATTATCTAGTCCTTGAGAGTAACCTTGATAGAATTAAAACCCATCTAAACTCCAAGGAAGAAAGAGACGGGACGAAATCCTGACCAGAGACGTTGGCGGCGAGACACCACTCGATCTTGCCGTGCGATCCGACAATTGGTCTGCCTTGAGCATGATGCTAGGGATGCTGGAGGATGTCAAAGTGATTTCTCTACCATCACTGCTTTTAGCCTCTGTCCGATTCACGTCCCCCAAAGCCCTAAAGGAGCTCGTAAGCGATAAATGGGGACTTGGACAAGAGATCAATTTGTGGGAGATAGACAGGGTCGCAGCCTTGTATCTTGCAGCATCCCTTGGCCAGCTGGAGATGGTCGAGGAGCTGCTGTCGCAGGTGCTGACCCAAACCAGGCAGAATCCCTACGCAATCGAACTCCTCTCATGATTGCCATTATCCAAAGCTATGAAGACGTAGCTCGTGCTTTATTGTTCAACAATACCGTGGACCAAAGCCGAGTTGACAAGGACCGGGAGTGGAACGCCTGGGATCATGCTGCGTACAGAGGGCGCACGGATCTGCTGACGATAATCCGACCCCCAGCCCAAAGAGGCCCTCCATCTCCCCTCCTTTGTCATTCAAACCCTTGGCCAACTCTCCACTTGTTCCGCGCCCACCCCAGGCAGAAACCGTCGTCTTTGTCTATCTGGGAATCTTGGATGCGTACGACCCGACACAGGCTATTACCATCACTGCTCCCCGGCCCAGGCCAGAGATGGCCAACCTCTTCTATACCAAGGTATCCTTGGCCAGACGCTCTTCAGGTCTCAATTCGGAACCACAGGAGACAAGTTACATGGCTTACCTTCCGATCGTGAGCGATTCGTACGGTCAACCGTGGCGGTTTACTGCCATGGTGGTGTTTGAACTTTTTGACTCATCGCAAGATATGGATCCAAGCCAGGGCCCTGTTGCCACTGCCACAGCGCCCGTCCCTTCTGGGCCCAGCATCTGAAACTTCCATTTCTAGACTCGCAGGGAAAACCTTTCGGCACCGTAACCTTCACCGTCCAGACGGTTCAGCCCTTTCGGGGGGCCCCGATGCCACCCCCACCTGGTCACGCTGTGCCGGTAAAGCAGCAGCTATCCGACGCCAATTTGAGTCTTCTCGGGACGCACTGGCGGCATTCAGGGCCTGGTGAACGCTTGAAATTGCAAATCGACCAGACCGCTCCTCAGTCGTTCGCACTCAGTACCCAAGATCTCGTAACTCGGCTACTAAAGTCCCCCACCACGGTGCCGTTTGTCATTGAGCTCAAGAATGAATTGGCCATTGACATGGATTGTAGCGCGTTTTTGGATTGCATCTTGCAAACCGTTTACCGGTTCGGCAGCAAACGGACCATCGTGTTCACATCTTTCAATCCAGCTTTGTGCACGGCGCTGGCCGTGAAGCAGGACACCTATCCAATCTTCTTTTTGATTGATATCCCCACCACCAACAAGTCTGTACCAGGTGACGTACGCTCTGCCAGTCTACAGAATGCGATGCACTTTGCTCGACCTTTTGGCATTGCCGGTGTTGTCGCTGCATGCGATCCGTTTGTTCTGTCCAGCACCCTCCTTGCAAAGGTCAACGAGCGGGGCCTTGTTTTCTGGAAGAGGCCTGAGAATATGAGCGATGAATATGACAAGTCTGCGGCGAAACAATCTGAAGCAGTCCTGGACTTTTTGGTTGTCAACCACAGGTAGTTTTTCTCTCTTCTTTTGTTTCTGATTTTTTTGAGGTTTTTGCTTTTCTTTTGGGGTGCGCGGTCTCATACTCGTTGGCTTCAACGTTGTTCTTGTTTGTACTCGGTAGTTTCTTTTCTATATAAATATATTTTGAGTTCCAGGACTTTTTTTCTTTTACTTGTGGTGCTTTTTTTTTTTTTTTTTTTTTTTTACTTCTTCCAGGTGCTCGTATGCGGATGACAGCTTTTGTGGCGGTTTTTACATTATGCATCTATCTGTAAAGTTAGCATTTGGGGTGTGATGTGTCAGGATTTGGTTTATTATGGTAGCGTGGGTGGGCAAGGAGGATATGTAGGATGTTTGGTCTGTGTATTGGGGGGTTTTTTGTGGAAGTTGATGACGTCTTAGTTCATTCAAGGTTTCTTGACAGCGGCCGAATTAGGAAAGTTTTTTTTTTTTTTTGAGGGGAAGGAGGATGTAAGTGCATGTCATCTAGGGTGGCTTGTATCGGCAGGAGTCCTGAGTGGTATCCTGATGGCAAGGGTGTTATGTGGGTTTGCCGTCACATGGATATTTGTATCGAAAGATAACTGTTTGATCACAGTGTTGTTAGGGCCTGGCTACGATGTCTTTTCAGTTTAGACATTGTGATTTCCTTGTTGTTGTTGTTGTTGTTGTTGTTGTTTTGTCTTTTTGTTCCGTCCCTTTTTTTTAAAAGAAATAAATAAATAAATAAAAGAAAAACATTTTTTTTGTGTCTCAGATGAGAGGGTTAACTGCCTAAAGAACCTAGCGTCGAAACTTTATCGAGCACTTTAAGCCTTTATGGGTCATGAGACGTTTTGTTGATTAGATACGGATGGACCTGAGCAATTCAGAAAAGCCAAAGCCTTATTTGCCGCAAAAGGAAATGGAGTGTACCCTGGACTTTAGTCATGTCTTTAGGAATTTCAGGAGTTAACTATCAGCGTTCCAAGAGATACGGTAAAGAAAGAGTTGAGGTCCTTCTGTGCTTTGTGGTTGGTTGACGCTTTAACTCTGTGCATGTCATATCAAATCCAAAACCAGCGTTAAAAGTATAGACCACCCTTTTTCCATGGAAATATAGGTCTGTGGCAAAACTAAAACGCCTATCTTGTAAATGAAAATGAGCACACACACAAGCACAACCCAGCATCATGACCAACAATATTACTCTCACACTCATTGACCTTAGCGCCATTGCGTGGGACTATCCCTTCGCCAGTTACCCGCCCACCGAGGAAGAAATGGCAACCCAGCGTGCTCAGCTGCTGGCTGCCATCAACGCCAACCGCGCCGCCAGCGAGGTCGTCCACGCCAGGAACGCCATCCGCGACAGGGACGCCCACCGAGCCAGGGACGCCCACCGAGCCAGGGACGCCATCCGCGTCAGGAACTCCATCCGCGCCACCGAGGCCATCCCCGCCGGCCGCCCAAAGTCGGCTACCGAGTCCGAGAGACTAGAGTCCTGTCTTGACGGCTTCCTGGAAGCCGCGGTGGAGGGCAGGGTGGAGCACGTGGTCCTCACAGAGGAGGAAGCTAGGTCGCACCAGGTTATGGCGGAAGCCGAGATCAAGAACTGGAGGGAGGTTAATGCTGGGTTGGAAGCTTTTACTAGGAGGTTCCTCGAGGCGGATGCGGCTAGGCTTGAGGAGGATGATAGGTTAGATGAAGAGGTTAGAGAGGAGGCTAGAGAGCGGGCTACCTAGAGTGCGGGCTTCACTGGACGCCTGGGTCAGGGAGAAGATGGAGCTTGAGGAATTAGATGACGTTGGGAGGAAAGATTTGGTGAGGGACAGGATGGAGCGTGCTGGAGTGGACTGTGATGAATTTATGAGCGGGATCATGAGCAAGGTGGAGGCTTTGTTGGAGGAGTGGAAAGATTTCTAACGGGGCCTGTTCAGGAGTGAAATGGGTCTTTGGCGGGTGCCCGGATTGTAGAGGTACACTGGGTTTGATGTTTAAGACAACATTAGACTCAATACCGTAACAATCAAAAATGTTGTTATATCCTTAAATCCCAGAATCATCAGGCAACGGCGTCGCAGTACTAGAAGCCCCAACCCAACTATCCCATTCCCTACACAAACTAGCCGCTTCCTCCTGCACTTTACTCCCCTTTGGCCACATCTTGTTCGCGTCGGCCTGCCTCTCCAAAATCTGCAATGCCAATCCGGCTGAAGCATGCGCAGCAATATGACAATGCAAAAGCCACGACCCTGGATTATCTGCCTTGAAAGCAATGATGATAAACCCCTTGGTAGGCATCATCACCACGTCTCTCCTCGGCGGGTTGAGTCTATTAATCCGAATATTCTCTGGCTTAAAAAGAGTGTTTTCAGCTTGTTGAAGAATAGCAAAATCGTGGCCGTGGAGATGCATGGGATGCGCTTCGTAGCCATCTGTGCCTGATTCGTCTACCGTGATGGCGAGCCAGACCCAATCCTCCTCGCCGGTTCTACCTTGAGGGAAGATTTCCCAGAGTGGGTTCCAATCATTAGTTTGTTTGTCAAGAGACAACAAGATTGGATCGCTAAAGTCTATTTGAAGCGGAGTAAATGGGAGCTTAAAGGGGGTTTCTGAGGTGTCGTTCTGAGGTGCTAGGCCAGAGTGGTTGACAAATGCCAGGCCTGCTTTAGGAAAGGTAGGGAAATTGGGGTCACCTAGTTCTTTTGCGACTACGGCGACATGTTGGATGCCCGTGGCGGTCGAGACGGTGTTTATGGGGTCTTCAACTATCCAGGGGAGGACTGGACGCAAGCTGGTGTAGGTTTCGTCTGAGCAAGTCAAATCGATGTGGTCCCAGGGTTGGGAGGTTGGTTTGGCTGTGCTGCTGGCGTTGTAGCGGAGGATTCCCGTCTGCATGTAAGTGGGGGATCTGGACCTCTCAGAGCCGATTCCGGTGCCGCAGTTCGGGACGACCCAGGTTCGAATCCAGTAGTTGTCTTCTTGGTCGAGGGGTTGTCGAGTGTTATTGGCGCGGGGGTTGGCTTCGACTATGACGTTGTACCGCTGTCCGATTCCGATGAGGATGGAACTGTTGAGGTAGGGGTAAATAGGAACAAAGTCGGCGCTGACGATAGATAGGAGGTGATTGTCAATGGAAAAAACAAAGGTAGTGCCGATTGACGTGTTGATGAGCCGAAGTAGGTATCGCTTTGGACGGTCGCCTTTAACAGGCCTCTTGCCCTCGGTATCAAAGTGAAGAGTGTATGGTTCTGGGATCGGGCTTGTGTTTCGGTGGCGTTTTTTGCCGAATTGGGTTATGTCACCGATGCCGTTCAAAAGGATGCCCTGTATGGCTTGTAAATCTCCGCCTTCCTCGGACTTGTCAAACATGCTGCCGTGTCTCCAGTCGGTCATGAGAATTGGGACGTCTGCTGCCTCGTCAAAGTTGCCGCTGCTGGGCCCGTGAAGAGTCTGTTTTGAGTGGTGAGCTTGTGTTGGAGAAAAGGGAAAACAAAAACGAAACGTACAATTGGTCCAACTGCACCGTCGGCATACTGTTCGCTGTAGTGGGAATGATACCACGATGAGCCGTATTGGAGAACCTGCCACTCGTACGTGAAAGTGCTGCCGGGTGCAATGGGGCATTGGGTCACTCCATTCACACCGTCCATGTGCATGGAGTTGAGCTGTCTGATGCCATGCCACTGTTGTAGTCATTCTCGGTTAACGACTGATGTCACTCAGGGGCAAGTAAACAATGGGGGGAAAATACTCACGTGAATGCTGGTGCCGCGATCTGGATTCTTGTTGGTTACATGAATGCGGACAGTATCACCCCAGCACGCTTGGATCCAAGGCCCAGGATACGACCCGTTAAAGACTGTAGCTCCCTTGAAAGTATAGCCGTCGGCAGTGATGTCAGTCTTGGTGACATCAAGCCAATACTCACGAAGTGTACCATTTGGGTGATTTGTTTCGTAGTTGGTGTTTATGTCGAATCTCTGTTTTGTTTCTTTGTTGATGAGCCAGCAGGAACGGTCTTCGGGCGTCGAGCATAATTCCCATCCCGTCATGCTGCGATAGTCACATTTGAAGTCGGCACCCGGCTCCTTCTTGCCGTATCGGCGGCCTGGGGGCTTGAAGTGGAGGGGATCGTCATCCTCCTTGGGCTTTGCTAGCTGTAGTGGAGATTGGGTCTTGTCAGTCAGTCCGTCATACGGGGAAAGAGTTGTGATCCCAAGGAATTGGGTGACAAGCACCCAGAAACGCCCCATATTTTGATCTTGTTGCTGGTGTAGAGAGAAAGTGAAGGGATGAGAGAGTCCGTGTTGGAAATATACCTGTCACCAACCATACCGCTTGCCATGTTGAGCTGTTCATCAGCCAGCCATATGAGGTGGCCAAGTCTCAGAGTGGTTAGCATATTATACATGGGAGATTAGTTGTCAGCTGTGCCCCTGCATTATTATCGGGAAATTAATGTGATGAGACACTCAGTGGCAAGAGCTGAAATTCACACATCACATTGCATATCACCATCGAATCCCAAGAGTTCCAAGTGTTTCAAATGTGGTCTAGCCTATCTACCCAAATCGTTTATCCCAATCTAACATCTCTTCATGGAAATCCAGCGTCCATCCACGCTTTAAAGTTTGCGCACATCTGGTCGGTCCAGAGAGGATGCGCAGGATCCGGGTTCTCCTGAGTCCAGGGAGGCATCTGCTTGGGCATCTGCTTGTTCTTGGTGCGAAGGTAGATTTTAGCGGCATTGTCGGCAACATCATCCTTGTCGCTCAGGTCGAAGCGTTTTGACATGCACTTGATGTCGACAGGGAGAAAGTAGGTCTTGATGAGGTCCCATGTGATTGCCGGGGCCTCTGCCTGAGTCTCCTCCTGAGCTGGCGTTTCACTGCCCGGTGAATGTCAGGTTGCTGATGCCAGAAAAGGAAAGGACAATGACTTACGTGGACGGAATATCTTGGGTTTGTTCAGAAGCCATGATGGATGATGATCGGTAGTGTAGAAGTGATGTTGACGATGATTAGAGGATTCAAATCGAAACAGGTTCGGAAATGACCCTGGTTAAATGGTGGATAGATGCTCCTACTTGTGGTTGCCCAGACTTTGGGTATCGTGATATTTGGAGGTTGGATTCATGTTGAGTCGATAGACATGAAATTGTGGCTGGCTGAGAGTTTGTTGAGTCTTGGTGTGTTTGAGTGCCTAGATGCATCTGGGCCCTGTTTGAACTAGATTCTGTTTCGTTGTCACACAATAGTCAGGGGCGCCAAACAAAATAGGAATAGACGACAAGTCATGTTCCAGCTGAAATGCGGGGCGGGCCACTCCCGCAAGTGGCATCACAAATGGATGTAAAATAGTTGGCTGCAGGATTCCTGCATATCTTTCCCCTTTCGATGTGGCTGTCGATTCTTCAGCTGAAAATGCGGGGAGGACCAATCAGCGTTTTACACAAGGGTAGGATGGAAGACGACCCGGTCCATTCTACATTAGTTATGTATGTTTACCAATGTGCTGGCACGAAAATTCCGACTACTCTTGGTACTATGTAGGATTCAATTTTCTGTAAACCTTCCGAATCAAAGTGTTTACATTGCAGAAAGGATTTTGCCCAACCTCACTTAGGAAGCCAAGAGGTTGGGCCAAAGTCCAAGACTCCAACTTCAAGAAACTCAGAGATAGGTACGCGTGGAGACAGAAGTTGCTGCAAGATGTAGGTAGTCCGTAAACTTGGTGAAGTTGTTCTCTTTGACAAATGATAAAAGGCCGTTCTCCTGCCCATCTTGCTTCCAGTCTCTCTTCACAATCACCTCCTTTTTACCCATCTCACAAACCAAACCAACACTCTCATCATGTCTCAATACGCCATCACCGGTGTCCAAGACGGTCTAACCACCGACAAGGACAACATCCTTCGTCAAGTCCCCGTCCGCATGGAACTCGACACCTGGTGCAACTCAACCGACACAATCCACAAGAACCAACGTTCTCTCTTCTTCCTCGCCTTTAATGAATTCTGCAACAAGAACCCTACCGAAAAGCTCTCCTACTTTCAAATCGCCGGCATCCATGGACAGCCTTTCGTCCCCTGGGACGAAGATGACAAGGCCCCTGTTGCAAACTCCAAGAGCGGATACTGCACCCACAACAGCATCCTCTTCACCACCTGGCACAGACCCTACATGCTTCTCTTTGAGCAAGTTCTCTACGGGCTCATGAAGGAAGCTGCTGCCAAGTTTTCTGAGGAGGAGCAGCCGGCCCTTCTCGAGGCTTTGCAGTCCTGGCGTTTTCCATACTGGGACTGGGCTTCCAAGAAGCATGACCCGCTCAACCCTACACAGCCGGACAACTACAACCTCCCTCTGGTTCTCCCTTATCGAGCTGTTGAGATCAAGGTCCCCGAGTCATACGAACCCAAAACTCAGGAATCCTCGTTCGGACCAGGTGATATCTGGTCAGACCCTTCCGTTCCTGAGCCAGATGAACATCGTCGAGCCATCACCAACCCCTTTTACCAGTTCGCCATGCCCGAAGGCTACACCAGCATGGGTGATCCAAAGCTCGGGAAATTGGCAATCGTCGGGAGCAACTCCACGCGTGCGGGAGTTGAATATCGCTATCCCTTGGATGTATGCAAAGCCACGACCCGACACGCCGATTTTGGCCCCGACCACGACCCCGAGGAGATTTGGATCGCCGGCAAGCAAAACAACAAGGAAGTCGTCAACGCCCTTCGAAGTCTGGAATACGAAACGGAAGACCACAATACCGTAGCGGGAAGTTTGCGAGCCACTCCCTCTGACGCCTTTTACCGAGTTTCCTTGATCGAAAGCTTTGAGGACTTCGGAACGAAGCGCGTAAAGGGCATGGGGCCCGGCGACGGAGACCCAAAGGAAAACGTCTACGATTCAGCCGAGAACTTGCACGATTGGATCCACGGTGTCTGCGGCGGTGCTCCCAAACTCAAACAATTATCCAACAACAAGATCCTCTATCTCAAGGGCCACATGTCCGAAGTCCCCGTCGCTGCTTTCGATCCCATTTTCTGGGTCCATCATTGCAACGTTGATCGCCTAGTAGCCATCTGGGAAGTCCTGCGCAAGGGTAAACCCGACAACTGGTTCGACGGCAGCGACGTTCGCGACAGAGACACCGGTAACTGGGCCATCCGTCGAAACAATCCCGATCGTCCAACCGATCCCCTCCGACCTTTCCACAAAGACGAAACAGGCACCACCTATTGGAACTCCAACGACATCAGGGACACCGCACCCCTCGGATATACTTACCCCGAACTAGAAAAGTGGAAGTACATCGACGCCGAAGGCAACTATGACCACGACGCCCACAAAGCCGCTCTCAGTGTCTACCTCAACACCAGTTACAATGCGGCAGCCCGCGCCGCCTTCCTCGCCACAGCCACCAGGAACCCAGGCGAAGAAGCCCAAGACCCCGAGTCAGCCAAACCAACCCTCCAAGGCCTCCAACTCTTCTCATCTCCCCCAACCCCCAAAGCCGACATCATCGGCTACGACGACTACGTAGTCAACATAATCTACAACCGATTCGCCCTCTCCGGCCGACCCTACACGATCCACATCTTCGTCGGCAAAGTCCCCGACCGCGTTCCCTATACATTCGACGACCCCGAAGGTTCCCTCGTCGGCCAAGTCTTTACTTTTTCCACTCCGGCAGACCGTCTAGGCACCGACGCTGACGTCGGCTGCGTCAACTGTCGTCAACAACAAGCAGGAGAAGTAATGTCGTCCGGTACTGTCGTTTTAACCAACGCTTTGATCACCCGTTGGAAGAACCAATTGACGCATACCCCTCGTCATCGATTCAATCCAGATGATGTCCCGACCGTTTTACCCAGTATGAAACCCGAGGACGTGATTCCTTTCCTCAAGACCAACCTCCGATGGCGCGTGACTTCCTTGGGTGAAGTAGTTCCAACTGAGGAGTTAAAGTCTCTGCGGGTGTCAGTGGCAGTGGGCAAGGCCGATCACTTTGCTGATCCGACCAAGTTGTCGCGCTTTTATGATTACAAGGCGGCGTACGAGGTCACTCAGGACCGTAATCAGGGTGCTGGGCCTGATGATGGTCTTTATCCTCCTGGTCAAGAGTACACCACCCAGGGTTAATCATCTGTAGATCCCAAAGTTATCTATACACCTTTTGTATAAGCCAATTCAATGTTACTCCTACTCATCCAACCTACCTGTCCCTTTTTTGTTCAATTCTGCCGTTTTGAATCTACCCGGAGCAAATCCTGACTGTGAACTATTGACCCATGGTAATTGCTCGTAAATCTATGACTGTTCAACGTAAAAAAAAAAAAACTGAGGGAAACTTGAACGTCGAGTATCAAAAACACGCAAGGCAGTTGATGGTTTAATAAACAATTGGTACGGATAGTCCGAAAGGGATAACGCTCACTAGTGACAAAGCCTCGACATCATTTGAAAGTGGCACCAAAAAAGCAACGGAATTGATCAACTTTTGTATTCCGAGAAAGAAAAAAAAAAAAAGATAAAACCCAAATGACCCCAAATTGATGGAAATACCCAAATATGTCTAATGCAAAGCTTGTCCCTACCCTTCTATGAACTTCCCAACCAAATTACCCATCCATATTCAATCGACTTAGAAGAGAGCAAAGACACCAGCAACAACGGCGAGGCCGGAGATGGTGAATGTCGAGAAGCTCATGCCAAGAGAAGCGCCGCTCTCGGGAGTGCCGCTCTCGGAGCTGCCGGTACCGTCGGTGCTAGCGGAGGAGCCGGAGCCGGAGCCAGATCCAGAGCCAGTGGTAGAGCTGCCGGGGGCGCTGGCAGTCGAGAAGCCGGTGGCGGAGGGAGATCCAGACTTGGCAGTGGTGGTAGGGGTATCAAAGGTGGTGGGGCAGGTGAGGTCGAAGAGGGGCTTGGTGGACAGGTCCTTGGTGATCTGGAACAACATCTTGTTGTCGGGGTTGGAGTCGCGGAGGTTGTACCAGAAAGTAGGGACCTTGTTGAAGAGCTTGCGGCAGCCAATCTCCTGCCAGTAGTACTTGGCGTTCTCGACGCTGGCCTCGGCCTGATCCCACTTAGGGCCGGAAGAGGGCCAACCGGTCTCGGTCACCCAGATGGGCTTGCCACCGACGGCAGCGACGACAGCATCGAAAGCACGGTCAAAAAGGTAACCAGCGTTCTTAATGTGGTTACCCTTGCCAGACTCATAGTAAGGGTACTCGTCAACACCAACCCAGTCAAGGGCGTCAATAACCTTCTTGTTGGTTCCGTTGACAAAGGCGTCCCAGGTATCGACGTGACCGACGGGAACGCTGGCCAGAGCAGTGCCAGCCACGGACTTCTTGTAATCGTTGATGAACTTGACGAGTACGTCGGGCTCGGCACCGATGCCAGCCTCGTTCTTCACACCCGTCTCGGAGTTGCGGTAAAGATCCTCGCTGCCGACCGACATGCCAATGACGAGGTCGGTGAAATCTTTTCCATACTTGGTGATGGCCTTCTTAAGGGCGCTAAGCTCGTTACTGATGCTGTCGGTGCCGGAGGTCCAGATGCCGAGAAGGATCTTGGTCTTGGTCTCGATGGCAGCCTCGAAAGCCTGGATGGGGTCGTCCTTGGAGTAAGCCTGGATATTGGTGTACAAACGCACAGCGTTGAACTTTCCAGGAGCTCCCTGGAGCTTCTGAGCGGTGTTAAACTCGGCCAAAAAGTCGGCCTTGAACTTTGCGGAACGATCGGCGAGGGTAGAGCCGGAGTTGAAGCCGAGATAATTCTCAGCAGACACGCCCGAGGCGAGCACACCGGCGACGGCGGCCAAAGCTGCTGAGGGGCGCATGTTGATTTTTGTTGAAGATTTGTTCTTGGCGATTGCGTCACTTTGGAGTGAGAAATGAGGCGTCAGTCGTCGGGGGTTATTGGTGAAAAAAGCTGACGGGAAAAAAAAGGTAAAGATGCAAAAGAGCGCGAGAAGTTTTTGTTAAAAAAAAAGTGGTTAATTAATGGGGGAAAGAGTGTGGGCGTCTCGAGAGACGGTTGGATGCAGAGAGAAATATGGAGATTGGGAAGAAGGAAATATTGTTGTTGAAGGAAGAGATTGAGAATTAAAGAAGACCAGCTGGGTCACGAAATTATTCTTGGAAAAAAGGACAAAGGACGCGCCATTTGCCCCTGACCTGGTCTCCCTGCCCTGCAGGGGCCGACGACGGGGAAGCAGGAGCGAGGCACAGCCTCAAGAGCAAATCTCTTGGCAAATGCCGATCCGAAGGGTCCCACACACCCACACAATGCAACATTTGCAACGTCTTTTTTTTTCGTCGTGATGGTGCATGATCATGGTGGTATGTGTGCGCTGTGAGCCAAGACATATTCCACATGATTGGTTCTGACAGTTATGGTCCGGCTACTCGGCGTCCTCTCGTATCAGATGTTGTTCGCATTGAAAGAAACACGAGGAGCCAGGTTCACTCTGGTTCACGAGGTTCCAGGTTTGCAATTCTGATCCCAAAATTCCCCAAAAGTGTCCACCAATCCAATACAATCCCCTGGCATCGGGTGACCCACTGCTAAAATCTTGCAGCTACCCCGCTGTCACCCCTTTTGTTATCCAGCTCTTCAGCGTTTGTTTTTCAGCGCTCGCAATTCGTTTTTCAGATCATTGTGGGGATGGATGTTGAAGAAAACCGGGAAACATCCCAACAACAACGGTGGTGGCCGTTTACGTAGTTTACTTCATAATGTTTCAAATGATGGGTTATGATGTGGCGAGCGATCGGCGGGCCGGTCTCTGGTCCCGTCGTGTCAACTCGTTTGGTTGGAGTTCAGATGCACCTCTGTCTGCTGCCAGCTGTCAATTTTATTTTGAATGGTGATCAACTTTTTCTGGAAACCGACTTGCAGATTGGCGTGGTGATTAAAATGAGATGGAGAGATCCGCCAAACCGGGCCGGGTAAGTGCCTGGCAGCTGAATGACACGTCCAAAAATATCTTAGCGCGCCTCGGGATTTATTGAATGGTTCCAAAGTCACACTCAGCCTTGAATTTTCATAATCTTGACAATTTTCACAACTTTCACAAGACGAGGATGTTTATCTCCAAATTCACACTGTCAGGTACTCAAAGGAGACAAAATCACGAATAGGGATGGGGTGTCTTGATGATCTTTTGCATGAGACACGATGACGAAAAAAACTCTTCATGAGGTAAACGTTGAGGAGACCATTTCCGAGATTGAATGAATCGTCTGGGTAATGCAATACCTTTTGCACAGACCCAACGCAGTCCGGAGTCCTCCTCCAGAGCAGCCACGATTCAGAGAATATAACCACACTGCCCACCCACTGTCTTGCACACTGACACTATATTGCCCAGTGGTAGTGATTTTGGTGGGTGCAATGCGATGACTGTGGTGATGGTTGTGTATTTCGTGTATTTCGCGTATTTAATCCCTCTGATTGGCCAGATTTGGCAAGTCAGTCGACTGCATTACCGTACTACAGGAAGAAGGTATTTTGTCGATGCCTGACCGTGTAAACAGTTCTTCGGCCGAGATTTCAAAGTTTATTTTCAATTTCTATTTAATCTTCAACACACTCGAAGGATGACAAGGCATTGATCATCCAACACTCCATCTGTCATTCTGTCCACACTCCCATCACCGCAGTCACAGCATGGCCTCCTCATTCATCGATGCAATTCTTGATGATGCGCCCGACTATCACCTCAAGGCCGTCCTTCAAGCTCTCGGAGACTCGGATCCTCAAATCAAGTACCGCATAAACACCGGCCTCAAAATGCTCGACACTTACGGACCAGAAGAGATCGAAGATCATGACACAAAGCGCAAGAGAGAGGTCCCTATCCTCTATCTTTGCGCCCGACCCAACTGCCAAGAGCCCTTCATTGCCGGTGACAATGATACCAATACGGAGGAATCCTGCCAGTATCATCCAGGTAAGCTGTATCACTTTGTTCTATTCGGCGACCTGGACACTAATACGGTTGTTTCCCCGCCATTTTCAGGCGAACTTGAGTTTGATGAGAGCTCGGATGCATGGGAAGGATGGACTTATCAGGACGATGGGGTCATGGACTCGGAAGCCAGCCGGGAGATCAACCCCTCTGGTTTCCGATACTCTTGCTGCGATGAGACAGGCGAGGAGAAGGATGGAGGCTGCGTCTTTGATAGACACTTGCCCACACCAGCAAGGGGTCATAAGAGGCACCGTAAGGCTTAGGTATTGTGGACTGTGTGACATTTGATATTACATAGAGAGAGCAAAATCAGCACACAGATAATTCACACTTGATGTTTGGGAAAAGAATCCGTTTGCTCACGATAACAAATGTTGGGCGAAAATGGCAGTGGAAGTGTTAGTGCAGATACCCATGGAAATATCCACAATTCTCAAAACACCCCAGTCGCGTTGTGACGCGAACACAAACATCAACAAAACATTGTCCGCTGTCCTCAGAACACAGCGAATGAGGTTGCTGAGCTACGTTTCGATGAAAACCATGGCGGAGATGGCTTCTCGACAGGATTGCGTCCTGAACGCCCCCAACGATATCGTTGCGGAGGCTGCGCGGGCGATCTGCAAGAAGGACAAACGGTACCGTGACCTTTTGGCCGCCCAAGTCAATCAACTCCAGCAGAGGGCTGCCAGACGTTTTGTACCTGCCCCTCAGGCTGTCCCCCTCACGTACTTCTCGTGATATTTCCGCCTTCCACATCTGCGGCCAATGCGAGGAAAAGTTCTTTGAATCCGAGAATCCTCACGGCTCATGCGTGTATCATCCTGGTGAGTTCATCCGTCGAGAATCAATTTCAAACCCTAACTGTTTCCCTACATGTAGGCAGCCTTGAGTTGGACGAGGAGTCGGAGACATGGTGCGACTGGTACGAGGATTCCGATGGCCTTGGGATACTCCCGCCAATCGGGAAGAGTATCCTGAAGGGTTCATGTTTACGTGCTGCGAGGGTGCCGGAGACGCGGACGGATGCATTGTCGGTAAACACCAATCGAAGGAGTCAATGGCCAAGAAGCAGACGGGCATGATGAGAGCGCTTCTTAAGAAACAGTTGGAAGCCTCGGTCAAGCAACCCCATCCGCAGCCCAAGCAAGTTCCTACCCAACCACAACCTCCCAAGTCGGCCAATCAACAAAGACAGAATCAAACTGGTGTAAAAAGGCGTGCATCTGAACAACCTCAAGCTCCCTCTCAACCACCCCCATCCCGCAAACGAACTCGTTTGGCTCGCCAAACCCGCCTGAGCGCCTCCGGAATCCGACATATCCTTCTCGTTGCAACTTGGACCAAAAACTTGGGTCCCTTTTGCCTCGGTCATCAACTTACACTGAGATCCAAGTTGGGAACACAGTACAGAGATTCGAGGGGCCTGTAAATTTGCACTTGCCTTTTGGGTGGCCAGGGGGAATCTTTATTCCCAATAGGACTTTCCATTAGAGTGGCTGAATTTATCATCAACTTTAGTTTACTTGTAGCTAGATGAAGAAAAAGCAATGATGTTATTGACAGGGAAAAAATAACTACTGTTACTGCTCTAACAGATTTCGCAAAGGCCTGGCAAGGTAGCTGTTAGTATTTTTACCTCTGGCGTTTCCGTTCTTCAAGTCCCAAAAATACGTCAAACGTGAACGCGTCAAACAAAACAACAACAAAACACCAAACCTTGAAGAATCCAGTGTCAACGGTCCAAGCGAAAAAAAAAAAAGGTCTACCACACAAGATGAGCTTTGTACGAAACTGATTGACGAGTGTCCGGAAGCCATACTTCGCGCCATACTGCGAACCATGGCGCAGTCCAATGAGATGGTCTGCGACCGCGTCTTGCTTTTAATCGCCGACCTTCGTGCGAGATGCCATCGCGAATCAGAACTGAAAAGTGGGAGGGATATACCCGAGTTTCAAATGTGTGGTGAATGCGGGTTTGGGTATTGGGAGCCGGCTAATCTGGAAAGAGTTTGCGCGTATCATCCCGGTGAGTTGTATTCCATAATCTTTCATGACCAACCAATCACGGAGACACATACGGTATTCACAGGAACCTATATCAAGTACGACAGTCAGTCAAGACGCTAGCGGGATCTAGATTGGTGGAAACCCTTGCAGTTACAAGGCTTGGATAATGCACACTATGACGAAGCTCTAAGGCCCTGGAGTCGTATCCCCATTATATCGGGGCTCTGACGAATTATGAATTCAAGTGGGACTGCTGTGGCTCGGATCCTGGTGATAGCGATGGATGCTCTCGCCATATTCACTGGCCCAAGGGTCTGATGTCCAAGAAACCATGTGGAATCGAGCGCGCACTTTACGAAAAGAAGCTGAAAGAAAGATACCGCCCAGAGTTGCTCGCACCGCCTCAACCCAAGTCCAAGAAGACGGCGAGAAAGAAGCGACAGCCCAAAACAGCCCCTCCACAGACGTCGGATCCAGGGCCATCCCGATCTCGGCAATGTCCACCATCATCACCGTCTCAGTCAGCCTCGGTCCGACGCAGCAACAAGCGGCGTCGAACCAGCCAACTCCAATAATTCCCTTTTCAACAAACTTACAAGGTGTCTTGAATCCAGATCACTTGATGAAAAAGAGAACTTGAGGTTATCGCCAAAATATGATTGGAAAGAGAAAATGACGTCATTTGTATACATCACAAACAAACAGTCACACAGTCGAAAGTAATTGCAGATAAAGTTCAATTAGCGTTATCAGTCATCAAATATTCGTAGCAATCGTTTTTTGACGTTGTATGATGCTAGTTTTTAAATCAAACCGTGCGGGAGCCAGTTACGTCATTGATCGACAGTGGTTCCTTCCTCTTTCTATCCTATATCACCGTCATCCTTCAGATCTGACCTCAACACCACCCAAATTCCCTTCGAACACAAACAAAGCCAAGAAGAATCTTCCAAGAACATTCTCCAGATTTAACATACCTTTATCTACCCCAATTACCAACCACAAAAAATGTCGGCGCAATCCCCATCTTCTTCGGTCCCCTCTCAACCCCCCAAAGCCGCCGCCTACTCCTCCGCAGGAGCCAAACGAAACCCCATCACCCGCAGTCTTTCAGAATTCGCAGTAGCCGACACACCCGGCGAATCCTACGCCGAAGATCTACCCTCGGGTGATTATCTCACTGCCCGTCGAACAGCAAACGACCAGTCATCTTCTTCCATGCCTCAATCCCAGGAACGTGGCGTCCACGGTGGTGTTCCAACTGATCAACGTGAAAGTCGAGAAACTCACTACGCCGCTGAAGGACAACACACATACGAGGCAGAAGAGGTAGACGCAGAAGGAGAAAAGATGGCTCCCTCTACAGAGGGCGAGGTTGCTGCAGCTGTGCGCCATGATCGCCACCACCGGAGGGGTTCTAGCGGTAGCCCTCACGGCAGGGTCAGAGGCGAAATCAGTCTGGATAAGGAGGAAGGTGATTTGGAGAGGAAGAAGGCGCAGCAGGAGGTTATGAGGGGGCAGGTGATGGAAGCGAGGGAGAGAGGGGATGACGTGGACGGACGGAGGGAGCATGAGAAGCAGGATGTCATGGGGGAGGGCAGAAGAGAGCATATTAATTTGGTGTAGATTAGAGTAAGGTGGTAATTTGAGACATGGAGGTCAAGACGTAGCATTGCTTTGGGGTTTTCCTCAGGGAATAGAAGGCAGAAAAGGACGTACGTTTCCTTCTCAGTATTACGAAATAATAAATCGTCAGAGGTTGTTGGTCACGGTTGCCTTCCATGTTACATCTCAAGTGATCTTTATGTGGACAGACGGACCAAACTTGTTTCAAAAAGATCTCCGTCCGCGACTCGGGTGAACTCTAGATTGACCAACGATTTTGGGGGCTGTTGGGTGTCCGGTAGTAGGTATTCTTACTGGCTCAGTTCCTTTTCCGTTGGTAGGTAGGCTGACTCACCCGGCCACTATAAAATATCACTGTCATCGCATTTATCGCATTTATGGAGAAAACGATCAAGCTTGGCTTTCTTTCACTCACTGAGTCTTTAAACAATGATGCACCTCAAGTAATTACCTGCTTTTTCACACAAAACTGCGACCAGTAATTATTTCAACATATTTCACTACTCGTACACATATCCATATAAACAAGGATGGTAGACGGCATACCGTCACACATACTAATGTTGTGCCAGCCTTGCCACTCACACAGAAACGTCCTAATTTGGTTCCTGTTGAAACTTGGCTCAATCTCAACGCTCCAAAATCCAAACAAGCAAATCATGCATAGCCTATGTACAGTATTTATTCCACTATTCCGTACTATCACAACAAGTCAAATATGAACCTGGAATATCTCACCCCAAGTCCACCTTTACAACGTCCAGGCATGATTAACAAAACCTAATTTTCAGAAGTGCTCTCAATCCGTTCCTCGTTTCACAAACACTATCACTGATCACGCAGTGGTTTATCTACCATCTTGGTTACAGGTATTAAGATTCATTCTTATCACTGAAAATTGCCTATAAACGCTTGATCTTCCCAAATAAAGTTTACACAGTAGCTTCCTTCGGTAGTTTTGAAGATCCACATCCGTCTTGTCCGAGACAGAGCTTTTTTATTCTTCTCTTTTTCCTCACTTCCAGGTTCTTTCTCCTTTCTCTTTACAAAAATCTATTTTCAACACCCAACGTGAAAACAAAAGCCGATAATGTCTGAACTATACTACTACCGTTACGAAATCGCAACCTCCCCGGACCATCACCTCCGAGCGGTACTCCGGGCACTCTGGGATGATTCGCACCCAAAGATTCACAAACGCATCTCGGACGGTCTCAGGATTTTAAAATGGTACGTGGCCGATTGGAAAAAGATACACCCGGATTCAACTGTCGACCGTAAACAATGCCTCGACGTTGCGGATTTTGATTTTTGTGTGAATTGTAAAAAACAGTTTATTGATGGGGATAACCCTACTAATAAGAAGACTGCTTGTCGGTATCATCCTGGTGAGTCTCTCTCTCTCTTTTTACCCCTCTGTAATCTAAGAAATTTAGCTTCTGATGATGTGAGGGTAGGTGAGCTTGAGTTTTATGAACCTTCGGAATATATGAGCGTGATGGTGTGATGGATAGTGAGGCGAGTAAGAAGAAGAATCCTAATGGGTTTTTGTGGTCGTGTTGTGAGGAGAAGGGTAGGGCTAGGGGGTGTGAGATTGGACAGCATACGCCTTTTGAGACGGTGGTTGAAGAGGAAGAGGATGAAAAAGTTGAAAAAGTTGAAGAGGCTCCCAAACAAAAGAGACAGAGAACCGAGTAGTGGAATGTGTGTTCAATTACTATTATGAGTTTTACAGCAACACCAACTTTTTTTTGGCATCTATGGTATTAATTACATAAGTACTCTCCAACCTTTAATTCCCCCCATATTGTTGCATTACGGAGCAAGTTTCAGTTCAACCACTGAACAACCTCCAGGGAGAATATTCGCGGCTGTCATGTAAAGGTAGGTTCCGCACTTAATGAACCTCACGAGTGAGATTGTTGTGGATTGAACGTTACACGAGAAAGCCTTCGTATCAAAATCGACCGAGCAAGTAGGCTTGGTCCACGTCCAAGGGCCCGTCGCAGTATAGCTGTCTGAGGCAAAGAAGACGGCGCCATAAGACGTTGTTGACATACGGATGTACATCTTATGTGAGGGCAAGTTTTGCACAAAAAGTTGACCGCCACCAGCAGGAAGGCTTAGCGCGGTGGGAAGGTCTCCCTCACCGCCTGTCGCGAATGTATACGCCGGCGTGCCTGAAGGCCCTGAGAGAAGAAGAGGTGGGTCACCAGAGCCTACCAAGTTGAGACCGAATGCTGTCGGGACTGGAGGGGCAGGAATAATGGTTGATGTGACTGTGGCCGTAGTTACAGTCTCAGTTGAGAGAGTACTGATGAGGGTTGTGGTTGCCGGCTTGACGACCACGGTGGTGACACCAACCGTGACGATTGTTTCTTGGGTTGAAGCGACGGGAACGGTCACGGCCTCATCAACGACAGAGGTGATGGCAGCGGCATACTCGGTGACGGTGCTTGGCTCGATACAAGCGCAAGCAGAGGAGTACTCTTTGTGGTTGGCGCAGCTGCTTGGGACAGGAGAAAGAAGGTCCGAGGTTGTTGCAGTTGGAGCGGCAGGCTCGTCAGACGCGGTGGTAGTTTTGGGTTTGCATCCTTCGCGACGTTTCAGCTTGTTGGATCTACTACGTTTATGTATGCTGGGTTGGCTGACAGCGGCGACTGTAGTGGAAACCGTGTTGGTGATTGTGGTAGTGTACTCGGTTGCTGTCGAGTACAAGGTCTCGTAGGCTGTTGAAGTCTCTTCTGCGGTCGAGTACGCGGTGGACGTCGTCACAACAATGACGACATCAGTGTATGTTGAGGTTTGGGTCGAGAAAACATCCTCTGCTGGAAGCGTGACAGTGGGAGCGGGAGGGAAGCCAAAGAGTGACTGACAGGACGAGAGCTGTGCAACAGGATTGTGATCAAGGTAGCCAGCAACTTGGTTGATGCATGGCGAGATTGTGCACTGAGCAGCTATGGGATTGTACGAAATATCCGACATTTTGAAAATAATGTAAATGAATGAGAGAATGAACGAATAAATAGCAGCAAAATAAGTTGCTGACGATGAAAAAAATTGTTGAAGGCGATTTTGCAGTTTAACACAAATAAACAAACCTCTGAATCCCCAAAAGTCTGGACCACGAAGGATTCAATAGTGCGAAGCTGACCCCCTAAGTTAAGATTAAATATTCATATAGGGTATAACGCATTGTGAATGCAAAGCTGAAGTCGGGAAGTGGCGAACATATATCTTCGCATCGTTTGCATTACCATCCGCAACATTAAGAGAGGTGCAAGAAAATTGCTGTGTAGTGGCTCTGTATCTGTAGTATATAGTCGTTCTATGTCCAAACCCCACTGCTAGACCCAGGCGTCTAGTATTGAAAAGGGCGGGGTTTTCTCTGTCTTTCCACTTTTTCTTTTTTCCTTTTTCTTTTCTTTTCTTTTTTTTTTTTAAATAAAAAAAAGAAATTTTTATTCTGCATTTGATCTTATTTTTTTCTTGAACTTCATGACATCCAAGCCCAGTATCAAAGCAACTATCATCTTTAATTGCTTAAGCAGTGCTTCTTTCTTCACGTTCCTTTAGAAATTGAGGACAGAAAGGTATTTGGACAATGTTTAACCCTAACCCTACGACACAACCAGGTGATTGCTCTCCAACACACGGGACAGTTGGTACAGAATAAAGAATAAGTTTAGCAAAACACGGAATGTATTATAGAAAAGAACTTTTTTTCTTTGTCGTTGTTTAAGTGTAAACCCGAAAAACCACGGCAATTTCCGCCCTTTGTTCCTCACATCATCCCATGAAGGCTGAGGCCTCACCCTCATTTTCTAAGCCACCACCAGCTCCGAGGAGTCATCTGTCAAACACTTTTACAGTCATATCTTGACTCAATTCCTTACAACCTTCCACAGAATCGTAATTTCAAATCATCCCTTTCGTCTTCACCAAAACAAATCATCATCATGTCCCCTAGAATCTCCCCAACCTCGGAAGACTTTCAAGCCCTCCTCTCCTACATTGAAAAAGACGCCACCCCGGATTTTTTCCTCCTCATAATAACCGTCTTTCACAAACACGCAACCGAGTTTCTCGCTCCCCTCCACCGCACAGCAATCAAACCTCCCAAACCAGACCCCCGGGAAATTGAAACCCGGATGAGTCTGCCCGCCTCGCATCCAAATAATGCATGGATCCATGATAAGACTCAAAGATCATGGGGTCAATCAGAACATGCAACTGTATACCTTATGAGAATGATTAAAGGGGATTTGGACGGCGAGAAGAATTGGAGAGGGGAACAAGATGTTTGGCCTAGATGGTCTAGGACTTTTTGGGGGTCGTTTTCGAGGCTACAGGATTTGTATATGGGGGAATGGATGTGGCCTAAAGGGGATCAGGAGGCCAGGAGGGTGTTTAGAGATGCTGGAGGGGAAAGGAGGATGAGAAGGGTTTTGGTGGGGTTGTTTGAGGAGATTGAGAGGTATGGGACTTTGCATTGAGTTCAAGTTGGTAAATATGTACATGTAACAAAAGTTCATTTGCCATTTTATTGAGGTTATTATTTTTGTAACGGTCACCTTTCTGCTGTCTGATGGCTCCGGGCTCATAACTTGGCGTCCGCCCACGGAGTGCCTATCACACCAGATATATGGTAGATACAAGGTACAATACATGGTTCTCTCGTCTCTCGTGGCAAATACCAACAGATGATACCTACCTAACCATACACCCAATTTCCGTCACAAATCCAAATAACTTAACCTGGTTGAACCATCCGGTACCTTCTCGTCCAAGTCCAACCAGAAACCGGCTTGACTTGTCCCAATGCAAGCAAGGCAAAAGTGGCTCAAGCATGGGACCGTTGCTGCTGTTGCTGCTGCTGTTGTCTCTTTTTATACAATCTTGGATCCCCTGCTCACCGTCAGTACGGCCAATGTATCTATGTATACCTACCATTTATGGTGATACATACCCAAGGCATGTAGTATTTGGCGATGTTGGATCTGAACCTGATCCTCTCGAGAACGGCGTGGGCCGCATTGTACATTTGTGCACCGCTGCGTTTGACTTGCGGTTCTCCAGATACGCGGCCGCAACGGCAGACGATGCAAAGAATTTGAGCCCGATGGCTGTGGAGAGAACTGGTTTTTGAATTGCCATTTTTGTGCGCAAATCTGTTTTTTTGTTCGGTGGCTTGATGGTTGTTGATGCGAACAATATGTCTAGAATTGATGTGAGGTTCAGAAGGGAGAAAAAGAATTTGAAGAAAAGAAATCTGCGGTGCGACCAAAAGTGGTTAGAAATGAGTTTAGATATTTGCGCCTGAATCCATGGGAATAAGAGAAAAGTGGCTTAAGAGTAAGAAGTTTATTTGACCATTATTTTCCTCCTTCTATTAGATATACAACGAAAAAAACAAATGAAATGTGGTATCATATCCCCCTAGTTTCCCCCTTAAATCTGTCCCAATAAGATCTTTAGTAGGTGATACTGGCCACCCTCTTCTTCCATTCATACTCTTCCTTTTCTCTCTTCTCCTCCACCAATTGCTCAAAAATCCATCGTCCAACATCCTCTCTGCTGATTGTGTACCCCAACGCCTCCCTCTCAACCACCTTCTTGACTGGATCTTCCTTTCCGGCCCTGATAACTTTCTCCTTTGCTCCTTCTTTTCCGTCAACATATAAACTTGCCCTGATAATAGTCCAGTCTTCTTCACCGCTTCCAATCAACAAGTCCTCCATCTTTTTCTTATCCTTGTGTGCCTGCTTCAACAAGACATGATAGAGCGGGACGTAGAGAAGTGGGATATCCCTTTTTACTGAAGACAAGCCAGTTGAGCTGACGGCAACGATACGGGGATTCCAGGCCTTCAAGTTGTCGCTGGAGGACCGAACAGCGGCAATGGCAGCAAGGAGAGAGGTCATGCCCTTTTCACAGACTTGAGGGTCGGTCAGGGAAAATCCTGAAGACAGGGAGGGCCAAGAGCCGATGGAGGAGATGATGTGCGTTACGGGGGTGGAGCCTTGAAGGGAGAGGCAGCGGGTGAGGTCGGGAATGGAGTGGGCGTTGCCCTCAATAATGTGAAGATTGGATGGTGGCTTGGAATCTGGAAACTTGGAGGAGAGGGTGGAAGGGTTGCGGCAGAGCGCAATGCAAGTGTGGCCGGCTGCCAGAGAGCGACGAAGGGCTGAAAAGGCGACGCCTCCGGTTGCGCCAAGGACGAGGATGGTTTTGGAGGACATGGTGATGTTTTAGTTTTTGATGAAAAGAGTTGTTTGACTGGGAGGATGATGATGATGAAATCCCCAACTCATCATGGAAGTCCGTCCCATTTTATATTCTTCACATATTGACGCACTCGGACGAATATTCACAGCGACGATTCCACTGCCACAAGACACCTTATCCATATCCGGTAAGAGATGTTATTCCAAATTTTGGTGTGGGACGATCGGTCCAACGTCAAAGACGCCAAAATTGGGAAGAGGATGAGAATCCCTCCGTCTGTCTCCACTGTGGCTTTTTAGCGTTAATACTATTGGACAGAGATTTTGATCCGAACACCGTCTTGGCAAGGCACCCGAGAGCCAGGCCCACGAGGCCCTTTGTGATACACAAAGTCATACAAGCCATGTGCCATGTGGCATTATTTTGCACAAAAAGCACCCAAAAATGTGATGCCTGATTGCGACACAAAAGGACAACGTCAGACCTGCGGGGCTGAGACCGGATTTAATATGCAAGTGCGTACCCTGATCATCATGATTTGCTTTAGAAATCCTCGCGCCCTTCGCGTCAGAGATTTTTACAAATTTGGATGACGTTTTCCTACAGATGCGGGGCCCATACGCAATGAACCAATCACCACTCTCAATGAAGCCGTATCTTGTAACCGATCATCTGCAGCAAGTGGAATGTAGTTGTAGATATAAAATGACTGTTTAGTGTTCATATCCTGAATTGGAGGTTCAGGTCACGAATAAAAAACATCACCATGACAACCTCTCCTTTCAGCATCCTCCCTGGCACCGCCCGGAAAGATGCCATCTCATCATTCACTGTTAATATTCCCCTGTCACAATTAGAACGCACCAAAACTCTTCTCAGTCTCTCCAACATCGCGGAAGAATGCTATGAAAATTCCATGCCCGACGGTGCTCAATCTCTCGGCCTCCGGAGAGAATGGCTCATAGAAGCCAGACGAGTCTGGGAAACCGAGTTTGACTGGTATGTCTTCTTTTTAACTCTCTTTCACTCATCAAGCCCTAACAAATCTAGGCGAACCATCGAGTCAAACATCAACTCATTTCCCAACTTTACCACATCTGTCCCAATCTCCCGTTCTCCTTCCAAAGAAAACATCAAAATTCATTTCATCGGAATCTTCTCTTCCAATCCCTCCGCAACTCCTGTTGTCCTCCTTCACGGATGGCCTGGCTCAATCCTTGAATATCTACCTCTACTCAACCTCTTTCTATCCAAATACCCAGATCCCACCCAACTACCATACCACTTCATCGTCCCCTCGCTTCCTGGATTCACTCTCTCTGAGCCCTTTCCCCGTGATCAACATTACGGAATGGAAGATGTAGCCGACGTAATCAATCATCTCATGACTACCATCCTTGGATTCAACAGTTATCTCGTCCAAGGCGGAGATATCGGTTCACGAATCGGCCGAGTCTTGGGAGCGAGATACAAGGAATGCACTTCGGTCTTGCTAAACTACAGCGCGTTTCCTGCTCCAGAGGGATTCGACATGTCTACTCTCTCAGAGAAAGAAATGGCAGGAGTCAAAAGAGGCGAGTGGTTCAGATCGAATGGATGTGCATACGCAATGGAACAGGGCACACGTCCAGCAACGATTGGTTTGGCACTCAGCACCAATCCAGTTGCATTACTCGCTTGGGTGGGAGAAAAGTACTTGGAGTGGACAGACGAAGGGTCTTTTCCCCCTGATGCAGAGTTCAAAGAGAGTGGATACAAGTACTCAAAGAAATTAATGCAGGAGATCATTGCCAGTGTGGCCTTTTATTGGGTTACTGGTAAGATACACAGCAGTTTTTACTCGTATAGAGAGGCATTTGCTCTGCAGGGCCCAGCGCCGAGTTCGAACGCAATGTATGAGGTTAGGAAGCCAAAGAGGTTTGGGTTTAGTTATTTTCCTATGGAGGTTATGCCTACGCCTAGGAAGTGGATTGAGGGTTATACGGATGTGGAATTTTGGAGGGAACATGAAGTTGGAGGACATTTTGCTGCTTTGGAACAGCCGGGGGAGATTATGAGGGATCTGGAAGATTTTGTGAAGGGTATGGAGGGTTGAGATGGGATCAGAGGGGGTTGTTGGGGATATACCCACTGCCTCAAGCCACATAACCCACCACAACCAGAATCTGAAGCTTACACTTCTCCCCAGGACCTCAGGACTATTTATTTTAGATTCTGGCTCTGCAAATTCAACCAAAGTTGACAGTCCCCGTAGCGCATGGTTAGCATTTGTCTGCTTTGTTCCTATGAACCCTATGGTGATGTGTGTGCCTAGCGAATTTGATTTACAGCAGCGAAAGACGTCGGTTCGAATCCGACCTGGGATGTTTTTTTTTTCTTCCTTAATCAACCGTACTACTTTCACCAATCTATAAAGTAATTATCCCCATCAATCAAACAAACCCCCAACGGCAGCATGATCCATCCCTGGGGGCTATATGTTGTCACAATCTCTTTGTCCATTGTCTTTCTTTATTGGTTTTGCTGCACAATCCGGCTGTTGTTCTTCTTGGGTCTCTTCTTTTATGGAATAGCAAGCTAGGAAGTCCACCAAGTTCTTTGTCTCAGGACCTGTAAGTGCATCCGTGACAGGGATTATGTAATAGGGGTGTTGTTGATATTCAAGTTACATGTGTTAGCCGTGTGCTATATGTACTGATGAGTTGTTTAACAATGATGTCGTTGAACTGAGCTCTCAAAACCGCTTTAGTATTAAGAATTGTTTGTTAGCACTCAGTGAGCCCATTTCCACCATCTTTATGTAAGGTACTGAGGTACTTCCATTAGTCACCTGATATACAGGTATACAGACGGATAACCTCACTGCAACTCCAGCCAGTTCGAGTTCATGAGGTTTCTCAGCCTACAATCTACATGTTCAAGCTCAATGCTCTTATAGTTTGGAACATGTAGCAGAACAGACACAGAAGTCTTGTCTCTTGAAGGTGCCTCGAGATGTATAAAACGACACGACATCCTCTGAGGAAGTCGATCTTGCATTCTCATCACCATCCGAATCATCGACGCATCAAAAGCCTTTTGCATGTCATCTAACTCTCACAATCACTTGCAAGTAAGTAACATCTTCAAAATAAGCAGCCGTGAACAAGTCAACCTCGCCTTCTTGAGGTCAAAGATTTCAATTCGCTGCATCTCAAATGAAGAAGGGAGAAAGTTGACCTGCAGCAGGAGCCTCGCTGACCTCTGGACCGCCCTCACCGAGTCTGAGCTTGTCTCTCTCGCTGAGGAGGTCACACTAACCATCAAGAAGATCCGCCATCTTGCCAACTCTCGCATGTGTCCTCGGACATATCCTGAGTTGCCAAACCTTCGGCATTCTATCATCTTCAAGGGCTTTGATTTTTCTGTGTTTTCCCATCAGGGGAGCAACTCGTCCATCTTCCGTGAGCTCACCCAGGCCATGGATGACAACGAGGGCATTCTTGCTGGTGAGGACCGACCCATGATCTACTGGATCCGTGATCAATTTCTGAAGAAGATGCCAACTTTTGGCTCGTTCACTTTCACCCATGGTGATCTTTCCGCCAAGCATATCTTTGTCAACACTAACACACACAAGCTGACCGCAATCGCAGGCTGGTCCAATGCTGAGTATTGTCCTGTGTTTTGGGAGTACTCATGCCTCCTTTGGGATGACCTTCCATGCCAGGCTGGGTCTGTTTCGCGTAATCGCCAGTGGAAGCGAATTCTCAAGGGTGCGTTGGAGAAGCATGAGCCTCATCGGGACCTCTTTCAGGCTGGTAACTGGATCAAGGCTCTTGGAATCTTCCGAAACAGACAAAATCTTCATCCCCAGAGGATGAACAGTGTGATGAAGTACTTGAACTCTGACTACTACCCCAAGGAGCTGGAGCCTGAGTGCTATGGACATTCCGAGCTTTAATCCAGGGCCAAATCTGGAATGCACCGCGGTATTTAAAAATTATACTCAAGAGGTGATGATTACGGATATCTTGTGAGTAAATAAGAAAATAAATAAAAAGAATTATAACTCAATTACGTTTAGTCCCCAATGCAATGTGTACGTAAAATGTGTGAGAAATTCGGATACATATCCAGTTATGTTAATCCATGCATGTATTTTTGTATTCTGTACAACGTCAACCCTGAGAGACTTTTTGTCCAGATTGTACGAAACTGCAAGTCTTTTCGGAACAATGTTCATGTCATGAGCGGCAATAAAGTTAGCTATCTCTTTAAGATGGTTAATTTGAGCGTTTTGATGTCCCTGTCCCCATCCCCTCCGACTTTCCACCATTATTTACTTTCGGTTCATCGCAACTTAACCACCCTCGCGTCTTGAAATCACCTTGATCAAAAATTTCGAGCACATCTCTCGCTTGCCAGGGTCACATTTCAAGACCCATCAAACTTTGACCTTCTCGGTTAAGCTTCACGACGCGACGGAATGGCACGTTTACTTGGCAATCATATCGTCAGGGGCTATTCGCAGAGCTGTCCCAAAACGTCGGTAACTCTCGACAAAAACACCAGGCAGCGAGCCCATCAGGAACTGCTCGATTCTATAAAGTAAAATTGCACAGTGGTATGGTCACATCATGATGACATTGTTTAGTGTGCGGCATCGACTCACAGCGGCTCGGCCCTGGGGAATCGACCTCTCAAGAATGGAGAAAAACGCCACAAGCGTCTTGAAACGGTAAAGTCTGGGGGATCAATCTTCAGGGGCCGCTCGGCAACATCTGGCGCAGTCATCAATATTTGCTTTTCTTGTCGTCTTGGCCTTCATGTAGGATGGATCATGGATCACCAAGTTCATCATGGAGGCCGTTGAAAAAGGCACAAAAGCCACCTCCGTCCACTACTGACGGGAGGCTTTCTTCTAGTCTCTCTCAAGGTCAACGGTCAACACTCCATTGAACCTGTCCATTCGTTTTTGGGAATCTTCTGACCCCAGTCACTCATTATTATTTTTGTTTTTCAAGATGCATTTGTCTTGTTCTCTTGTTGGCGGGCTCTTGCTCGTCGGCGGTGCTGTTGCCGGTCCTGCCGGTAGCATGAAGAAGCGCATCGCCGACCCCAATATCTGCCACGAGGATGGCGTATATCGCTGCTTCATTCAGTCACTCGACTTGGCGAGTGCTTATTGCAGCAGTTTTTATGCCTCTCCGGCAACCAGCACCGTCACTGTGGCCCCCACAACCACTACGTACAGCACCGTTACCCAGGCGCCCCTTACCTCCAGCAGCATCAGTTTCAAGCCATGCACCAAGAAGCACAAGTCCAAGGGACATGGAAAGGGACACAACGGAAAGGGTAAAGACCATGATCACCCTGGAAAGGGTCACGGAGGAAAGGGCAATGACCATCGTGGCGGTAGGGGCCACCACAAGAGACACGATGATCACCCCAGTCCCACTGCTCTGGACTGCCAGGCCATTGAGACTATCTCTCCTTCCGAGGTTATCTCTGCCTGCTCTTGCATTGGCATTACGACTGTAACTGAAGGACCAACCAGCACTGTCACCTCTTATGTCGAGCCTACCGAGACTGCCACTGAGACTGAGACTGAGACTACCGAGACGTCTGAGCCCACTGGCACTGAGACCGAGGGACCTGAGCCAACCGAGACAGAGACTGAGACCGAAGCACCTACTGGCACCGAGACTACTGAGCCCACCGCTTCTGAGACCGAGTCTACCGATCCAACTGCCACCGAAACTACTGAGCCCAGCTCTACAGAGACTTCCTCAGAGTGCGCCGCCACGACCGTTGTTTCTACCATCACCCAAATCGAGGTCCAGACCACTGCTGTTGACTCTGTTGTCACCTCTACCATCACCGTCCCTGTTCCAACAACCATCGTCGAGGTTGAGACCAGCACTGCCTCCCAAGAGACTCTCGTCGTCACCGAGACCGCCACTCACACCGAGTTGGTCGAAGTGCCCGTCACTCTCCCTCCCGACGTGAGCGTCGTGACCATCACTCTCCCTCAGACCGTCGTTGAGTCCGTTCCCACCACCGAGACCGAGTACGAGACAGTTTCCACCACCGTAGTCGAGACTGAGACTCAGTTCCAAACCGTCCCAACCACCGTTGTCGAGGTTGAAACCCAATACACAACCATCCCGACCACCGTCATCGAAACCGAGTACCAAACCGTTCCCACCACCGTTATCGAGACTCAATTCCAAACCATCCCAACAACCATCATTTCCACTCAAACCTCCCTCTCAACCCAAACCCTCTCCCCAACAACCGTAATCTCCACCGTTTCCTCTGCCTGTCCAACCGCTTCCTCTCCTCTCCTCATCAACCCCAACTTTGAATCCGGCAACACAAACGGCTGGTCCATAATCTCCACATCTGGCCGTCGTTCCGAAACTATTGAAACCCGCAGCAACTCCGGCACGAACGTCATCAACGAACGCGGCAGCCATTATCTCTACATCAACACCAAATACAACCAAGGAGCCACCGGTCTTGTCTTTGGTCAACAAATCAATTGCATTCAAGGAAAGAGATACAAAATCACGGTCGATTATGCGATTACTGGCAGTGGGAACGGTAATCCATGGGCTATCAAAGTTGGTGGATACGAAATTGCTTCTGGAAACGGACAGAATTTGAACTGGAGGACCACGCCTACTTATGGTTTCACTTGTGGAAGTAATACAAAGGTTGAGATTGTTGCGGGAAGTCAGTTTAATTCTGGGAATGGAGGGGTTTTCCAATTTGATAATTTTGTTGTTTGGGGTATTAATGTTTAAGGGGAGTGGTGCCTAGGTAGTTGGGAAAAGTTTTAAGTGCTACCTGATATACTGCTAGTAGTGTGAATTCAACTTTTGTGGTTCTTTTGTGTTTTGTATTAATACTCGGTGTATGCATGTTTAACCTACAAAAGAAAACCGTTTTATATATGGCCAATTCCAAGGGTTTTTTTTTTTTTGGCTGTCAGTTAATGTTAGTTTGGATATACAATTCTATGTGAATGGTCAGATGCTGTTACTGAATTGTTCTCTTCTCATGTCACTCTGCGAGTTTCATTGTGAAAATATAGCACTACTGTTCAACATTTACTTGATTTAGTAACTTAGTACCCAAACAAACTGTGATTGTGGTATGGCTTGCTGGTTGAGCATGATGTCAATAATCTATCTACGTGCTCAGCGCTGGGCCGGAAACCAATGTTATACCAGTGTAACATGAAACCCTCCAGGACGAGCCGCGCTACAAAAAGAAAAAAAATATCCCCCAAAAAAAACCAAAAAACTCCCATTCCAGTCTATGCGTATCCAAACTCTATCTTTTCTCCATCCCAATGTTCCCCTTCTGATCATAAAACCCCCTCGGCCCCCTTAAAGAACAAGAGCAACAACACCAGCGGCAACCAAAGCCAACATGCTTCCCCTAGTTCTAACCTCGGCTCCAGAATCAACTGACGAGCTAGTAGCGGCAGCAGCAGTGCCAGTCACGCTCGCAGTCTCGGCCGCACTCTCAGTAGTGCCAGTCTCAGTCGCGCTCGCCGAAACAGTTGAAATGGTAGTGGCCACAGTCGCATCCTCAGCAGTCGCGGTAGTCTTGCCAGTAGTCTTTGCCGAAGTCTTGGTGTCGTCCGTGATCAAGGTGGTCGCAACATCACCTTCATTTTCGATGTTCACAACGGCAAACTGAGCCGACTGAGCCAAAATTCCAGTGTTGTTCTCGTCGACACTCTGAAAGTTGAACTGGTATGCACTGTCGGAGGGGATGTCTTGTTCAACAACTACGAATGAGCCCCTTGCAAGGTCGACCTCACCAAGATCTTTGGAGAAGGGAGTGTGTCCGCTGGCCATGTTGACAAGAAAGAGGTGGGCCTTGGCAGGATCAGTGGAAACTGTGGTCCATTTAACCTTGATGCCCTGGGAGAGGGGAAGAGTCTCGTCCTTGGTAGGGTAGGTGATCTGGATGGCGCTGGTCGAGGCGGCAGCGAAAAGGGCGGAGAAGAAGGCGGTGGTGGAACGCATTTTGAAGTTGTGAGTGTGAAAAAGAGTGAAAAAACGTTGTGCTTTTGGCAAAAATGAGGGAAAGGTATATGTTGTGAAACGAATGTAACTCGCAAGTTGTGTAACTTGGAAAACGAATGAATGTTTGGATGGAACGGAATGGAAAAGAATCTCAGGTTCAACAACGAGGTGCACAGGACAGTCATTAAAAAGAGGAACCTGAGACCTGAGACAAGCAAGTTCCCCGACGATCCGGCAGTGCAGGATTGCCTCTTACTCCACTGATCACCACTTACAGGGCGAAACACTTGAAAATCTCCACCGTCATGGTGTTTTGGTCGACGATGACCCGGTTTTCGATCAAGATGTTTCTGATACTATGAAACACCGCCCAGTAGTGGCCATCCACGCCAACGAAATGTCGCAAGTGCGCCCAGACAGAATACCAAAGGTAATCAGAATGGAGGAGCTCGGAAATCTCTGCGGATTTCCAGATGGTTGGATACGAGCTAAGGGCGCGAGTCAGGTGAAATGACATCCGGTGAATCCGCTAATGGCAGCATGGGAGATGCTTGCAGTTGTGGACTGGTGCCTGACGATGTCGGTTTATGCTTGCCGAAAGCACCCACCACTGTGGTTGGGTGATGGCTGTCAAAAATGCCATGGAAATCGGACCATGTCTCCCTTGCTTCGGTCATTATATCTTGCCGTGAAACAGACATGTCATAAAGCCAAGCTGATATGTTGACACGTGCTTGGGCAGATCTGTGTGACTCTTCCAGAAGATCTGATGGTCCCGCACGTGTCCCGCAACGGCAGTCGTCGGTCGTTCGGCCATCAGATGGCCATGTCGGATGCCGCTCCCGTGTGCGTCAGCCCTACCGGGAGTTAGCGTTGCGCCACAGTTCGGACAAGTTCCGGATTGACAGCTGACGTTGTTGTCTCCGGGGCGTCGGTTACGGCGCGAAGGGGGACCCGGTCACCCGGCATTGTGGAGGAGGGGCAGAAACGCCGTCGGGATAACGTGACAAAACAAAAAGACCTGTCAAGTGTGTCAACTTTTGCCGGAGGTGTAAAAAGTGACAAATAGAATTTTGAGTGCTTCATGCGGGTAATTTTTCATGGCTTGCCAGACTGCCACAAGAAGCAACCAAATCGGAGGGCTAAACCTGTTAAGCTCCAACGACATGTGCGCTCAGACCGTGTGGGGCGCAGGAATAGACTTTTGAGCTCTGATTGGTTAAATTTCACAGTGTCAGGAGTGGTTGCCAGCTGTCAGCTGATAGCAATCTGCCAAGTTTCCATTACTCCACAAGTTCCTGGGGACCCTGGTCAAAACACCAAATTCACCACCACCCTTCCGTTCCGGTCTGGCAACTTGCAGTCTTTTGCACACTGGCACACTGGCTGCCGTGTGAGGTTGCAGAGTTTTGCCAGTCGCCCACCCACCACCACGACCTGGAAGCAACGCTGGAAAGGCTCCGAAACCATGCAGCGCCCACCTCATGCAGTGCTGCCATGGAAAAGAGAGTGCTTGGCGGGCATTCAGGTCCTCTTCTTCCTCATCCATCATCTCCCTCCCTCCTCGCCGGAGCAGCCGAGTGTCTGCCGTTCCTCCTAAAAGGTGTCTGATGACATGACATTTCGAGGAAAGAAAAAAAAAAAAGACTTCCCGCTCGGACAGTGACAGTGGCGGCACGGTAACTACCTAAAAGTATTGAAGTGTGATCCATCCACCACGGAGGAGGTCCATCCTTCCCTTCACCAGTGGAAATTGCGTCCCAGGGGTCCGGGGCCGCCAAACCTGCAATTCCGGGGGTAGCGAGGGGTTATTGGCCCCAGTGGTCTTCTAGAACCGATTTGGGAAGGCCATTGGCCCCGCGAAGGAGCCAGTCGTGCCAGTGTTTTTTGCTCCTTCACTAGCAGTTGATCGGAGCTGAGAGGTCTTTTAAACGGCGGCCGTTCCCGAAGCCTCTTGTCACACGCAATTGCACCCACTCTTCACCCTGCCCATGCTGCCGATTCCGACCCCGACCACGACCGCAACTGCGAAACCCCCAAGACCGATCGCGAGCACCACCGAGACGTGGATGGAGGATATTGTGTACAACCAGGGGCTTTTAATCGCCGCTCAAAGTCGCCATCGATCACAGGAGACGGATAACCACAGGAGCGATCGACGGCATTTCGGGTAATTGCATCTACAAGAAAGGTGGAGAAAGAAGGTTGGAAAGGGGCCACGACGCACGCATTCGTGATACATTATCAGAGAGAAGGAAAAGATGGTCGACGTCGCCATGAGCAGCGTCAACAGCAGCGGCTTCTCGCCCCCGGCCCCTCGAAGGGGACGTCGTGAAAAGCCGTGGCCGGCTGCGAAACAAAAGAAACTATTGCGACTCTATGTTTGCACTCAGAGCGAAAAATTACCCCTCGTTCGTATTTTGGAACGACTTAAAGATGGAAACTTTGATCCAAGGTATGCAATACTGTGCTGCGCAATTGACAAAACTCACAGGAATTCTGTCTTGCTGACTTGGAGACTGCGCACAGGCAGCGCAACACTCACAAGCACCTCAAGAACTTATTACCAGATCGCAGGATTGACGATTGGAGGCCGAGGGACATGGCAACGATGCTTGTGAGAGTACGGTTTTTGAGGTCAGTCAGGGAAGAGCGACGCATGAGGAACAGAAGAACGCGACGGCGTCTCGAGGTGGCACGAGCAAAATCAGAGAGTTTCTCACCAATAAGCTTTGATCACCATACCGATTTCCTGCACCCAGGCAATTACGTCGATATGTCAGATTCCAGTGTCACCATCAAGCAGTCAGATTCACCATTCTCATCGCCACCGGCAGTCAGTTCCTCCACCGATTCCCCCGAGACATGCATGCGGGACAAGTCACCATCCCGCGCATCGTCAATATCACCGTCTATCAACACAAGCAAGTCTGCTAAGCGGAGATCATGGGCCTCCGTACTGTCGAGTATCTCTTCGGGAATCTCTAGCTTGGCCAGATCATCTTCCTCAGCTTCCTCAAGAGGAATGCACATCAGCAGTTCCGGAGCAAATACCGCCATGAGCAAGTTGACCCGTGAAGAGTTTCTCGCTTTATTGGCAGATAAGCCTCGCAGGCCCAAGCCGAACGGAAAAGGTCCCGCCGCACTCTTTCGGCCAAAGTACTCGACAGTTAACCCTACTACCGAAGAGCTCAACACGGCTTTGGTCAACATGTGCTGCTCGCGTTTCCTGAGTCCCGATCGACAGGGCCCTGGCTGCGTCCACGAAAGGTTATCGAGGGCTATTGATGCGCAAGCAGCGGAGGGAGCGGCCTTCAGAAACTTTACCATTACTGATGAGGAGGCAAACATGGTGGACAAGTACGGCAACTCTCTGCTGCACGTAGCGGCACGCTGGGGTGCAAGAGTTTCACTCCTTTTGCTGATAATCAGGCACACCGACGATGTCCAGATGGTCAACCAGCGAGGGGAAACATTTCTTCATGTCTATGATCCACCAGGGCGGCCCACCCTGAGGCCTGTCTCGTTCCTCAATCTCATCCGGTGTCTGCGTTCAAGAGGGTTTGACTTTTGCCTCAAGGATGTTGAAAAGCGCACCTTTTTGCATTATCTCGTCTCCAAGAAGGAATTCCCAATTGAGACGCTGTATTATGTCTTCCGAGAAGTCGGTCACGGCGCTGCTCGATTTTTGGTGGCCAACAAGTCCATCAATGGAGAGAGGCTGTGGGACAGCGTCCGGAAGAACCTCGAAAGGACCGCACCTAAACTTCACAGGATCTTTGGCGACGAGGTCGAGTTTATCAGGCGATACCTGCCGGAATTCCACGAGTCCAAGCCTCCTTCTACAGGTGACACCTCAACTTGCGGCTCTGACAGTCTCATCTCCCTCGGTTACCACGAAATGCCATCGCACATAATCATCAACGACCCCAACGACAGCAGCGCACAGAGTGTTCGAAGATCGCCTTTGATGAAGCTCCTGCGCAAGTTCGCGGCCGGCAGGAGCTGCATGACGGACAAGGACCTCCAGACCAAGCTGGAGACGTTGTTTGAGGCAGCCGTAAAGACACAGGATTTTGATCTCCAAGCATATCTCGGCAAGCGCGATACAGAAGGAAACACGGCCCTTCATTATGCTTCTGAATTCGGGATTGTCACGGCGGTGCAATTTCTCTGTTTAAAAGGAGCAAATGTTAATGTCTTTAACAACTGTGGCAACACGCCGCTGCAGCTTGTCAAGTATGCCATCCAGCGGACAGATGTGAGGTCAGATATCCACATGGAGGCGAGATACCTGCGGTGCGCGGTTTTGCTGCTGGAGCAAGGTGCGTTTGACCAGACAAAACTTGTCAGCGAGAGGAGTATGATCTTCCCGTACGATGTCTTTGACGGAAGCGAAAGGCAAATTGCCAGCCTGGTTAAGCAGGGGGTTGCAAATCAGTGTAGGGGTTTGCACTTGTTGACGAGCTCGGTCAAACACCACGGAGCCATGTACGAGGATTTGGATGGAGGACATGAACATTGCCAACATGGACATGGGTCTGGAAGTGGTACCAGCGGAGGCGGTGGTGGAGCGTTTGGATGGGCAGATCACGGAGGATTGTTAGAAGGGTTTCTTGGACGAGGGAGATCCAGGCCCAAGAGGTTCGGAAGCTACCATCAAGATGAGATGGGAGGGCCGGTGAACCACATGTCGATGACTTTCCAGACGTCGGTTCTCGACGATTGAAGCCTTGGCTGAGTTACGATCTTTATCTTTCCATTTTTTGGTATATTTTTTTTTCTCTTTTGGGTTTATGCTGGAACTGGGTCTGGGTCCCTTGTTGAGATGCCAAGCAATGCGCGACGTTTTCACACGCAATTTTCCTATTTTTCCTTGCGTTTATTCCTATTTTTTTTTTCTTTCATTCATTATATATACCACGGGGAAGACATCGAAGCTGTTGTATAATGTTTCTTTTTCTTTCTTTTTTTCTTTCTTTTTTCTTCTCCCATCTACAAAGCGAATGTTGGTTGGTTGGTTGGTTGGCTGGTTGGGTTAATTTGCGTCCACTCCGAGGGGAAGTGAATCTAAAAAAGTTCTTATCTACTGTCTATTTCTTTGTCTCTTTTTTGGTCTACTTGGACCTTTTACTCTCTACCAGGAAATGGCGGAGAGTTGGAGAAAAAAACGCATAGGGGACCGCCCTTTCAGGAGATGGGCTAGGTACGATTGATAGAGGCCGGGCGTTGAGGGAATGAAGACCTCTTTGCAGGTCGAGGATATATATATACATATACCTTTCTATTTGTCCATTAGTATCTATCATCTATCTATCTCAATCTTCCATGAATAAGTAGTAATTCGTATTATCAATTCTTGGTCCACTCGTGAGTTTTCCGAGCCTTTGTGGTCTACAAAGTTCTCCTCCCATGTTGTCACGCGAGCAAACTTTAATCCACACTAATAAAGACAATCCGTCTTTTGTCACACAATTTTTAAGGCCGCCGACTTTTACACTAAAAGCTGATGGATCATGAAAGAGAACAGCGCATTGACTTCTCTTATCTGTCTCAAGTTTTCCCAAAAACTTGGGTCCTTGGGATGAAAACAACGTTTATTTTCGGGGCCGTCGGTCGGTCATGTGGGGGTGAGTCCCCGCTCTGTTACCCGTTCGTTGGGGATGATAAATTTGAGAGACTGACTCTATGATGAGCCATTCATGACATTTGGCCATTTCTCCAGTTCTGTTTCAATCAAAAAATGGGGGAGATTTCTTTTTTATTATTTTCTGGTTTGTTTTTGAGTTTCGGCTGTCAAAGAGAAGCGAAGTTTCAGGAGTGATTCCATTTGAAGCTTGGTTGAAGCTTGGGTGGTGCTCTCTCAAGGTTTACTTGAATAGGATTAGGTCGGTATGGATAAATGAGTCTAGGCCTAATTTGGTAAAGTTAGCCAGTCATTTAGGGGAGGTAGGCAATTCCGAAATGCAAATTTATATGCAAGGGACTTTGTGCATACCCCCGACTTTTCACAACTGTGTCTGTGTGTTTGCTGGCAACAGTGGACCATACCGGAATAGGTCCCAAACTTCGGGTTCGGATAGGTATCCGTACACACGTGCCGTATCACCAATTGGGTCCCCTTTTTCTCTCTTTCCTTTATCTTTTTTGAGGAACGTTCGTTTCGTTTTTATGTTTCAGCCTTTTACACTAGTATCCCGACTAGATCTCCCGGACGGGGGTGTCGCGGGACTTTTGTGGAGAGGAAAGCAATCAGCGGTCCATCCGAATCCCGAAATACAACCCCCACGAAGATGCAGTATTTTTTTTCGGAGAAACATCCGATTGACGGATGAATGAGACGCCACTGCGTCGTAGCAGTGTGCACCTCCGAAGGCTCCGAATGCGATGCACACACACACACGGGCACAGCGGGAAAGCCAAACATTTGAGATCCGCGTGATGTCACGGTAGCACTTTTGTGTTTTGGCGGTTGTCGAGGAAAACAGAGAAAGAACAAGATTGCGCCATACCTATTTTGTGAGTGTTCGAGAACGATTACGAAGCACGGAAGATTTTGAGGGGTTTTTTTTTCTTTTCTTTTTTTTCAATTGCCGAAATCAAATCTTTGTATCTTCACTCCTCACGGTCTGGACTCCGGACGTTGTAAGTGTGTGGAGATATTGAATCCGAGGTTCCGAAAGGTGGAGAGGCCAAAACACGCCATCTCGAATCGCGATGATTCAGCGGGCTGTGAGCTTGTGAAGCAGCTGTCCACATGGACGATTGCTTGCATTGGATAGGTATCGCGTACACTGCTGGCCCCAATCACTATTGTTTTGAAAGCGGATTTGGATCGTCATCTGCTTGCTGGGTTGGGGTTCCCTGTTTTTGATATCGGCAGATGATTGACATTTGCCCTCTTTCGTTTCTGTTGTGATGTGTGCTTCTGTTGAAACAAGTTTGTGGTTTATTCTAAATCGTTCTTGACCCCCTATCCACCGTAGCGGACACTCCGGCCCCTAAATTTTATACCTCCGAATCTTTACCTTGGATCAAGGCCTCGATAGAATGTCGACATGGCGGCACAGCAGCGAGCCTTTCTGAATCAATCTTCAGCAGGCCTCGCCCCTCTTAGCCCTGAGTGTTGGTGTCGACGGCCTGAGGCACAGAACTGACCTTTTGCGCCCAACAGGTGAGTACTGCTCTAATGGTGAGTTTCAAATCAGTGTTTCTTTGATAATCCGCCATCTGAGAATTCGTTATTTTCACATTTTTTTGTGTGGCCGCGTTTCACACTTGCCCTTGTATCTTTTTCTTCTGCTCCCCATATCTTGTCACTCGTCACACAGGTATGCCCGCGAAACTCGTTGATCGGTGACAGGTCTTGGCGTGTGAGACGTTCCATCATCCCAAGTTGTTCTGCGGCGCTGTTATGTTGTGTGGCCTTCTGGAAGGGTGCTGCAGAATAATGTCACCGTGATTGGCGGCGTCGCGTTACGCAAGATCGGTGCCAGCGGAAGGATCCGATCTCAATACACACCAATGACCCGATCAGGGAATTTACCCCTGGATGGAAGAGGCACGATGTGATGACTGGTCGGCGCGGATCATGTCTCGCAGTTGGAGTTGACAGCCACCTACTCCGAGTCGGAAGGCGTGAATCCTTTCCATGCCTCGCTGTTGCGTCTTTATCCCCTTTATTGCCAGTCCTGCCCCCTCCGAGTCTCTCTGATGGCTTCCATCTTGCTTCGGGTACGGACTCTCTCTTTTTCCTTTTGTCGGATAATGTTATACACTTTCTTTACGTGATTCTAGTTTGGGAATCATGGTTCAACTCACTTCAGTCGCTCTTTTTTTCCTTGAATGTCTTGCTGGAGTTGCCTGGGCGCAAACAGTAGCAACCGATGCCCCAGGGAGGTATCAGGGGCTTTACCGGAAACCAGATGGAGGAGGTAGGACAAGCTTCTTTTTGCCGGGGGCGGTTGTGATACATACATACTGACAGGCGTCCAGTCGAGACACTCAACTGCGGTCCCAATTCGATATTCGCAACCTCGTCCTCGTATGCAGGATGCTGCAGCATCGGAGGTAACTGCAATTTTCCGACTGCATGTGCTACAGGAACCGCCACCAACCGACTTGGAGGTACCTTCACTTGGTGAGCCAGCCTTGTTCCTCTTTCCGGAACTATCTGAGGACAACGACTTGAGAATCATGTCACTAACCTGCGATATAATCCCGTTATTTTAGCGCCCAAGATCAACAATGCTACACCATGACCGTCGTTGGCAACTTTGCCTCGCCAACCCAGAGTGTCATGGTTTACAATTGCGCGAAAGAATGGTTAGCGACGACGATATACCGCGAAATGCCCGCTGAGACAGCCACATCATCTTCAGGAGGGTTAGCGAGCAGTACCGAATCCTCATTAATGACCTCGAGCCCTGAACAACTTTCAACCACGACTCCTCCACCGAAGCTTATTACCTCCGAGGCCGACGATGCTCCCGAGTCCAAACCTTCCAAGAAACCCAACGCAGGCTTAATAGCTGGGATAGTCATTGGTGTTTTCTTCGCCCTCGTCATGGTTGGCTTGCTGGGATTTTGGTTCGGAAGGAAGAACGGTATTCGATCGCGCGCCTCTCCGTCCACATCCGAAGAAGGCTCCAATCCTATCCAACTCCTCGGAGGCGCCTCATCCCGTTCACTCCCGACGACACACATTCGCACGCCGACCGGCTTGACGGCAGTAAGCGGCATCGGCTCCATCCCCGGGGTTCCCAACGATCCATGGTACGGTTACACCTTTCCCGCGCCACCCAAGTCGCCAGGAAGTGGAGGATACCCCGAGAGTCCATATGATAAATTTGTTGGGCGCCAGCAACATGTACAGGTGAACGAGATGGAAGGGGACAGTGTTTCCATCAGGACGGCGGGGGAGAAGTTGGTCGCCGGCAAGATGGCCGGGAGCGGGAGCTTTTTCGAGCACGGATTGGGAATGGGATTGGGAATGGGAGCTGGACCGACGATTCCTGGCGGTGTGTATCGAGATTCGTCCAAGGCGAGAAAGAGTTTGAGAGCAGGGCATGCCGAGTTGGAGGGTGAAGGGTTGGGGGCGGTGCCGGTTCGGAAGAAGAGCATGATTTGAGGTGGAAGGGGTTTGGTAAATCGGATGGGATGGGTATTGAACGATACTAATAAATTTTGATTCAGTGTAGATATAGAAACTTTGATGGCTTGTGTCCAGCACAAGCTCCCTTTGCACGATTGCTTCCTGAGTCACACCATTTACCTTTGTCAGACATCAACATCTATTCTTCACCTCTTCTGCTCTGGTTCGATTGATGAAAGAGAGAACTCTCTTCTGAAGGGGGGGGTTATAGTTGTCGCCCACCATCGCAGATTTCGAGCCGACCTTTGAGGTGAAAAGAATAGGAATTTGTGGTGCTCGCCCTTTCCTCCATCACGGAAATCTCTCCCATCCGTCTCGTCATCGGTTGTCGGGCAGTGTCACTCAATAAAACTGGTGCGCTGACTACCACCCAACCTGGAATGTTCCCGCTGCGGTTGACCTGCCCCTTCCCGGTCCACTCTTCCATTCGTTTGCTGTCCACCAACACCTCACTCTTCCCGTCCCCGTCCAAGAATGCACTGCTTGCCCTCTCTGAGGGCCTCAGTATATATATTTTCTCCATTGGAGAAATAACAATTCTTTCATTTTGCTATCTTGACAGCAGCAACTATTTGCGTGATTAATTTAAGCATCTTTCCAGTTCCTCATTCTTGCGCACTTGAATTTCGAGGCATTTCGAAAGTGTTGCTACCCGTCAGGACTGACAGGTAATACCAATTCATGCGTGTCAGTTTGGTCTGGGTTTTCTGTGATTGTGACGAGGACGGAGCTTCTGGATAGGGGGTTGCTCTTTTCTCCCAACCTGGAAGTCCTTTCCTTGGTCTTTGATCTTGCAATCTCAGGCTCCCGACCGGAAGTGCCAGCCAGATTACAGAGACTACAATTACGGCGGGTGTCACTCACGGGACCGAGACACAGCAATTTCCAGATTGCTGAGGTTCAATTCTCACTGAGGGAAGAACCTAGCGAGCCCGCAGACCGCAACAATTTCAGGTTTCTTGCGGAACACCACCTGTCATTGCCGTCGAGATACGGACACTTGCTCATCCACATTCTTGAAACCTTCTTTCGGAAAGGAGCCAATGTCATGAAAGTACCACAGCTCAAACGGGGACGCCAAATTAAACTCGGGCGTGCGCACATCCATCAATTCCCGCTAGCAAGATTGGAAACTTTCTGCGCCCGACACTCCTTCTGGACGGGTTTTCTCCTTGCCGACACTTCATCTTCCCGTCTTCAATTGCTGCCTTGTACCGGTCAATAGTTCCCATAACAAGATTACGATCAACATCGCAAAAATCCACATCGTACGATTGATAGACACTTGGTTTTCGCAGCCACACCTTCTGTTACCGCCATCACCCCAAAGTGTCCTTGAGCGCCGACCTGGCTGTTTCCCAAAACAATCATTCTTCAGGAATCACATGCCAATCACGGCCAACAACGTCCACCTTATATTTTCTCAGCCCTTTCCATCACGCTACCCGAGTCTTCTCGCTCCCCTCAAAACGAGAAACCCACGATCTCACCCGTCTTACCCTTTCAGGTCTTCTCTTGTAATGCTGCCAGGACAAAAAAGCAAAATGACACAAAAGTATCACACCGGACAAATGTGACTTTGAATTTGGTAATGACAACTGTGAGATTCGAACTCACGCCCTTTCGGACCACGGAATCTTGCAAGTCAAGATAGTTATTAAGGGTGTGGACCTTAACGTGGCGCCTTAGACCGCTCGGCCAAGTTGCCTGCCTGATGCTTGTTGAGATGGTGGGGTCCAAAGTAAGCATCATGACTCCATGACTCAGGAGGAGTCTCTACGGTCAAAACACACATGCCTTGACTTTGGATACGCGTATACACGATATTTCCACATTATCACTAATTTCCCAGCCTCCTGTATTGGACCAACTGAGCGTGGATTTTCGACTGGGCCTAACGACAAGAAAGGGCGTCGCGTTGGTTGTTGGTTGTTCGGATGCTGAGTCTTTTGATGAGAATGTCTCAGTCAAGAGAAGCCGTTGGGTGTCTGCCTACAGGCGATCATGGACGACTTGGGCTCCATTCAGCGGGCGAATTAGGACTAATTTCAACTGGGGAGCATTGTGCCGTGGCTTCTTATTCTCTCCTCTTTCCAGCCTGGGCTCCTGATTCTCTTTTCCCAATGTGACGCACTCAAATACCGGCTGGACAGATTCGGAAGGTGTCAGCCGAAATCCTTGAGCTTGCTACCGCGTCCGTCAGGGCTCCTTCGCCAGGATTCTATGGGCGCGTCTGGTGTTTCCCTGGGCTTTGAAAAGGAAAGGGTCGACGAGGTCTGGGTTCATTTTCTTACCGTTTTAATAACTGTTATTCCTGGTGATATCACAGTAAGTACCGACCAAGATGATCTGATAATCGTAATCACCACTTATCTCGATCAACTCTGCAACTGCAACAAGTCACCCACTTCTGCGGCCGCACAGATGGGACCTTGGGGTAATTATCGCCGGGGTATGAATTTCGAGCCCGTTTCTCTTTTGGCCAAGCTTGGCAACTTGGAGTTTTGACATCGATCCTCCACCCCCACGCCGAGTCTCTGGTTCAAAGGATGGCTCCAAGGCTGAATGAGCTCCGCATGTGTCTCGACTGTTCTCTTCTCTTTCCCTTCACGGACTCGCGGTTCAGAACAAAGAACTACATTATCTCAGGCCTTTTCGGGAAAGGACTACCAACGAACGCTGGGGACTTTCATGTCTGACTTGGTGCTGACGACGAGAATGATCGGCGATCGAGACCCTAGGGGATTCCCTCTCACGTGAAGCATCGCGAGACAATACCTGCCGCTAATTAGGTTACGTGTTTAACACCAAGCAGATACACTACACTACACTCGCTTTAGCTTTCTCAGGTAGTTTACACTAGGAACAGAAATCCACTTGCCGGACTGTCTTCATGCTGCTTGCTCAGGAAAAGACGCGTAGCTTCCCCGGACGGCGACGGCCACGCGGTCGACATTCTATCGAGTACATCGACTACTCTAATCCGTACAAGGCGCTTGGTCGACTGAAGGCTTCCTAGACTTGTTTGCTAACGGTTTAGTAAAACACTCCTTGGTATTGGCTGGCCTGTTCAGTTTCCATCACCAACAACTTCATCCTTCCAACCTAGAAGAGGTAATGGGTTCAGTGAATCACTTACGAAGCACATCATGTATGCATGAAGGTTCCGAGCCATCGGGTTCGACACACGGTTTCCCTGCTTCTTTCTCTGTCCGGCACCCCTCCAGTACCCTCATAGGTAGCCTTGTCCCCAGCAATAGCAACCACCCTTCATCCTCGCTAAAAAGCATTAGCTCTGTGGTGTGCCGTGTGCCATGCGGGTCTGGCATGCGTCAAACGTCAAAGCGTTGTGGTGATCCCCCGCAGATGCAGCTTTTAGGACCACCTGGATTAGACGCGGGTGGTTTTCGTGGCGGCGGCGCCAGGTCCCCTGTTTATTTTTGTAGTGTAGTTAGGTACCCTAATTTTTTATACTTGGATACTTGGACTTTTCTTTTGTGGAGCATGGGGGAGTGCCAAGGAGCATGTTCAGGGACGAGCGAGAGTAAGAAAAGAAGGATCTGATTGTCTTTTTTGAGCGAGGCCCTTCGGGCCATGCTCAGGCTATATATGCTCCTGCTCCTGAGCGCGAGCCGCCATACGGCTCGTGCTCGGGAGTAGCATGTCGGCATGAACCCTAACCCTGACTGGCCTGCTCAACATCTTTTTTTTCACCGCCCTTTCTTATTGTTTGTCGCTTCCAAGTGTTTGTCCTTTCTCGAACCTGCTTTGTTTCCATTGCCAACTGACATGTGAGAAGAGATACATGTACCTCGGACTTTTTCCTCTTAGAGGAGAAGAGTGAAAAGGAATTTAACAAAAAATCAGGGAGGCGGGTGGTTGGCGTCATCTTTTGTCTTACCAGGATTTCCCAACTGAGCATGCCGAGGAGGCTGGCTGCGACGTTGGATCATAAGATTCAGGTTGCAGGAGTGTGGGAGCACAACAGATTAGCCCGAAGACTCCAAGTCATATGTCGATGTTTTAACGTGCTGAAAGCAAAGATCACAGCAGTTTCGACTTTTGGTGCGTCATGCTTTGGTGGGGGCTTGAGGACGGCGTGATGCAACAAGTCTAACGGCGTCTTGCCTGTCTATCTCCTTGTTAAAGAAGTGCCGTGTATATCAAGATAAGGGTGCTGTCAGTTGCGCGTGTGGCGGAGGCACATTCAGTGTACCTGGCCAATAACATGTGGCTTGGTTTCAACTTGAAGTCAACGCAACCCTGCACGAGCCCGAATTCGGGTGATTCGGTGGGGAACAGTGATATCTGGCCCTCTTCCGGCATGCATCTATGTTCACGTGAAGCTACAATACCAACTTCAGACATGAACTTTGGTGATGTGGTTGATAGATACAGGGAAAACAAGACAGAACGGAACCCGTTCCGAGATATCATGTCCATGATTTCCAAAAAAGGATGCTGCTGGCCCCCGATTCGCACGTAATTCCCATTCAAGGACAGCCCGGTGGGGGCTCACTGGTGCTTCTTTGGGATGATCTGCCGGCCGGCAGGTACACCAACAGTTGCGGGCCTTCGGATGACAACGTCCCTAGCCTGGTATATATGTGTGGGGGGAATATTCAACCGTTGAAACAAAAACCATGTGCGTGTCATCAGGTTTCTCTTGGTGTTTTTTTGTTTGAAAAACAAGGTTTTGGTCTTCCAAGACAAATGATAACCAGAAACAGACACGAGCTCTCCTGAAAGGTCGGATTCTCCTCGTACCTAAACACGTGTCGCGGTCCGAATTGCAAGTCGATCCATGCTCCGAAGGCTGCCTTTTTCATATCGAAATAACACCGGCAAACACAAGCCGACTATCGGTGCTTCGGGCGAATCAGTACCTGACGGCAAAATTGTGGCTGCCACATGAAACATACAACAATGCTAAAACTCCGTGCGAGGCACTGGCAACTCCCCGATTCCCTTGAGGTTCAGCTGAGGCCTAACGGGCCAAGTCCACCCGAAATACGGATAGTAGTGTACTCGAGCTAAAGCACGCGATTCTTGGTCGAGGTCTAGGGAGTCTAAAAAAACAGGAAAGAAAGGAAATAGAACAGGAAATAGAGGAAAGGATTTGTGACTTGTTGGCTCTTAGCTTAGGCATACACACACATTATACCGACGGCTTGGTTACCCCTGGTCGATTCAATTCCAAAATTCCAGGAAAAAAAGATGCTCAGAATTCTTGTTTCCAGCTTTCTGGTAGATAAAGGCTCGGGTGGGTGATGGGAAGGAACCCGAACAAGTGGATTAGACTCGGGTGGTTGGTGTGGTACATACGAAGTGATGGGATTTTAGTCTCAATAAGCAACCCCCCTTTCAGTAAGCGCGTGAAGCGGAAATTGACAGGATGGTGCAGAAAGCAAGACGACTTGCCAATCAAAGGTTGTACATTGTGTGATGTCCCCTACATGCCCCGACATCGCTACCAGTTCTACGGGTCAGCCACATACAATGGCAAGGACACCCATGAGGCTCCTTGGCACGTGTGTGTCTGTTTGTGGCCCAAGTCCAGTCTTTGTCAATGTTGGTTCTGTACAACCACATGGCGCCCAGAGTCGCAAACAGACATCGAAACATATCCACACACAGACAGAGACTTACACCCATAAACCTTCATCAGCAAAGTCCCTACTTTTTCGTGCCGCGAGCACGCAGCGTAGACGGAGACCCGTGACGTTTGTATATGTCATTCAGTGGTGGGGATACGATGCTCTCAGCTGCGACGACGCCGCCTCTTCTCGGCTTACCTCGGCAAGACGTAATGTCGTCGTTCCTGCTGGGTGTTTCTAAAGTCCAGGTGTTGGTGTATATAACTTGTTTGCCCTGGCAGCTGCTTGGGTGGTGTTAAGGAACCTTTCTTAAGCTTCCTACCCGTACCGTCTCCCCCCTTGAGACCATAACCATACATATTTATCTACATAAAACGCTCCAACAGCGACACAACAGCACCCACACGACACAATGCGGCTCACCATGCCCAATTCCGACCGCCAGCTTGGCTCGGTCTCCATCATGCAGCAGATTGACGTTGTCGAACTCGAATCTCGATCAGCACCACCTACCATGATCCAGACGTCTCCCACCTCTCCTGAACTGACACCTGCCCGAGTGAGCCAGGAGACAGTCTCCTTTTCTAACCAAGCGTTGGAATCTGTCTTGGCCAAGATGGTCATAATCGTTCCTTGCAAAGACGAAAGCCAAACGACGATACGGAGCGTTCTCTGCGGAATTCCCGCAGACTGTGCCGTCATCTTGGTATCAAATTGTGCTGACGGGTACGGTTCTCTCTCGGATATGCTCAAAACCGTCTGTATGTACGGAAGGCAGGCTATTCTAGTCCACCAAAAGTACCATGGAGCGGCCGCTGCGTTCAAGGCAGTTGGAATACCTCAGCTTTTAGACTCGCAGTCTCCAGAGGTTGAGCGAATTAGAGATGGAAAGGGGGAGGGCATGTATCTCGGCATCGCAATGGCGAGGACTTTCTTTTCAGAAAAGGAATACGTCGGTTTTGTTGACGCCGACAACCAAATTCCTGGCTCGGTCAACGAGTACTGTCGGGTATATGCGGCTGGCTTCAAGATATCCCATGACTACAGGGATTATGCCGCCGAGGAACAAGTCATGGTACGAATCTCTTGGAAATGCAAGCCAAAAGTCCGAGACGGTCAGATATCGTATGACGAGCCCGAGGGAAGAAGTTCGAGGGTGGTGAATGCTTGGCTCAATCGACTGTTTGCGAAACCTTTCGGTGATGATTCAAAATTCATCACGACTGGCAATGCCGGCGAACATGCCATGACCATGAGCATGGCGCTTAGCTCGCGATGGGCCAACGGATACGCCATCGAGACGTACCAATTCATGGACCCGTTCTTACGGCCCATGGACTATTCTGCATCAATTGACTCAATTCGAAGTGTTGCAAACGACAATGACGGGAATATAAGTGATAGTGACACCGACAGCGTCATGGACAGCAGTGGTGCCAGCATCGACAGTGTTAGCAGCTATGGCGATGCCGACATGACTGATGAAGAGGCTGAGAGAAGCAGACCAGTACTGGCCGGTTACTATACAACTCCCGAACGTGTCCAAAGCTACCACATCAGCAATGCCCTTGGGTACAGCCCGGCTAATCGAGTCCGTATTTTTCAAATCGGGACCCTGAATCCTCATCTTCACCGCCAAGGAGACGACATGCACATTCTTCGAATGTGGGCAGCAGGTCTTGGTGCCATCTGGCACAACTTGACAAAGGGAACCGTCATACCCGGGATTGATCCAACTACTATTGAGGAAATTCGATCAGAGATGGCCGAGTACGCCAGACAGGAAGGAGGTATCGCTTTGGAAGAGGATCTTCCCAAACCCCGTGTCTACCCGGCCATGGATCACGTCGACTTTGACCTGTTCAAGAGGCTGATATTACACCAGAGGTATGTCGGTGGCTTCGGAGCACCTGAATTCTTTGGAGTAAACAACTAGCAAATCCCCCTCTTTTCTCAACTTCCATGACAATTTTTATTTTTCTTCATTTCCTTCTCTCTCTCTCTGGGGCGAAAGTCAGACGATAAGGTGGAGTCGCAAGACAACTTTTTAGGAAAGAAAGGGCTCTCACGAGCACAGCTGTAAAAAACGTTAGCACTTGATACCAAATCCAAATCCCCTCTTTACACCATGGATGATGAATCGGCCGAGTCTGCCTCGCTTCCCAACGTCGGCCCCGGTGACTGTTTCACGATGCTGATGACGTGCATGAACTTGAACTGTTGACTCAATGATGCCTACATAGGAAGTTGTTTTCAAGATGCAAACTCCTGAGCCAACAAACAATTGGATCCTCAGAGACTTTGAAAAAGACAACGGGTACGGTGGATAGAGAAGCGGCTCGACATGATATCATTTCGCCTCTGCCGTGTCAAATATCCGGTGGTGAACCATACGGAATACAACAATGATGGTTGTTGGTCACCAACGGCCCCCAAACTTTCAAGTGTGGTGAACCAACAATCCCAAAAGAGGCTTCATGTTGGTTGAAACCCACAGGAACACACACATACACACATACCTTACCTTGCCACCATCCCACCCACCCATTCGGTTCAAACAAAAAAACTTTTTAACTAATTACCACGCCGTATAGGGCTGAAGGATCATGCCAAGCGTGTTATGCAGCGGACCGATCGGCAGCTCGAAATAGAAATGAGATGATTTACAAAGGGTTGCTCCCAAAAAACCAACAAGGTCTTTTTTTTTCTTTCCCCAAAGGTTGGTAAGCAGCCACCTTGGACAATGCAACTACCGAATCTGACTTGTCGATCTTTTCACATTCAATGTAGTTTCCATACGTGCCATGAAGTGACAGATCCGTGAACCGTTGTTCACATAGGTACATGTACATGTGCAACAAGAAAACTTATTACAAGCAGTGATGACTCTGCCTTTTCTTTTCTCTTTCCTTTTTCATCAAACCGCCCCCAAGCACCTGATAAACACTTGTCGACCTATCATTGTTTATTTTGACCAGCACTAATCATAATCTTCTCAAACCTGCCTGCCGCTGCCTAAGATTACCCACACCACAATTCACCTTCACCACCTACATATACGCGTAAACATACATGTAGCTAATCTTCTTTCCGCGGGTACACGTGCCGTGACCTCCAAGCCTTATGTAGGTTGTCATCTTTCCGATCAGGTTCTGCAACTGCGACTATGTAAGTAAATCAGATATATCTCGATTAGGACTTGATTCTCTAATGATGATATGTTGCATCAATTTCTGAAAGGAGACAAAAGATTCTAAAACATGATAAAAGGAATTCTTAACTATGCTGTGAAAAGATACTTTCAATGCATGTGGTCATGCACTGACGGTATATGCCGCGTATGTTATTCTTTCCCAGTTTCCATCAAGTTCCCTGCGGAAGCTTCCTACGTTTTACATGACGTTTCTCAAAACTCCAGAGCCACAACTCTGCACCCAATCAGATATTGTTATTGATATTTGGTGTCCCAGACGGATCAGATCCTTCGAGAATAATCCCCGCTTCCGGAGTGAGCTCCGCTCCCCGACTAACACCACACCCTACCTAAAATCAGGAGAAGAAGGAAAGTCTAAATGTTTGTTGGCCGCGCCTTACCCGTTGGAAGTCCGGTGGAGTGAAGTATCGGCCGAGATGGTCGGGCTAAAGGTTGAACACTAAAGAAGAAGATGAAGTGATGTTGAGCCAACGGCTTTTCTAGACGGTCTTGGCTAAATGGCCAGAATAAGATCTTCAGCTTCGAGAAAGTGACCAATCAAGAGAACTTCATATTGCTTTCTGCGGGAGGATTTGGCAGATGGGATCGCGGGTGCGGCCGCCACAAGCCAAGGTCGGATTGGCGATGCTCTCCCCGGAGAGATCCCCCGGAAGCCCCAACCCCTGATAATAGTGTAAACCTACAGCGCCCCAAACAGTTCCCCCCACAGTTCCCCCACTCAAACCTCATCACCTTAATCGGGCGAGGCATATTCTCAAAACTTCAGACTTAGTCTCAACGACATGGCGAGATAGTTATCTCTTTGCATTTTTGTGAGTACTTCTGCAACCAGAAATTGGCAGTGCAAATTCTGAGACGCAAAGAAGGGTGTGGCTTCGCCTCCTATAACCCCGGTCTGTTGGTCCATTGATTGGCGGTCGTTCGTTAAGGCCCAAAATGGAGGCCAAGCACGCTGCACATGAGATGGTGACCCCAGAAGCGTGCGTGATCTAGAAGTTTGCGATTGTTCTGCACATGCGGATCGGAGGCCTTGACACCTCAGTCACATTTTTGTGGTCGGCGATCCACGCTGTCGGGAACGGTGTGGTTGCAATATGCGGTTGATCTGCATATATGCAACCTGCAAGGCTCGATGCATGCAGTTTGAATGCAAGAGGCCAATGATTTCGAATCATATGTCGAATTACGCACCAATCACCGAGATGAATCTGTATTGATCACAGTCTAATTCCAAAACCTGATTGGATTATTCAACATCATGGTTGGTCATGATGAACAGGCACTGTTAGGCAGTAATTCAGGCAGACGGACCAAAGGACCAGTCACTCTACAGAGTAAAAGTTCACTGCTTAAAACTCCCGGTATAGATCTTTGGCGTTGGAGATATCAAGACCCAGCACTGTGGTACGGAGGACAAGTCCACAGCATATTATGCAGGCCCTGAGGGGACCAAGCCTCAAGGGGTTTAACTACATGTAAGGTACATGTACATGTATGTGTGTGAGGTATGAGCCTCATCCAATTCACAAATTTGAATCTAGCTCATTTAATTTCCCAAGCTCAAACGGCTTGAATAGACGCGCGTGAGTTACACAGGACCAGTATGCCTCGCTCATAATTACGATATACACACAATATCATCCTTTATGATTCCAACTCTGGGACAATAAGGCCATCAAGGCCGCCAAGACTGTATCTGTATCCGAGCCACAGTACGACTTTCCCAATCTGAATATCGTGGTATCGTCGGGGAATGACCACCACTGCCCCTGAGAGTCATCGGCGGCCGACCAAAGGCCGTTTAAGCGGAATTTGAATCGGCGGACAAGAACAAAACACAAAACGAACTAATAACTAACATTGTTGTTGGTAGGATTTAGTCTTGTCCATGATGATTTAACCTCAATTTTTTGCCACTAGACTGAGGAATGGTAGAGGTTGGATGACAACGTTGACGTTACATTTCTGATTGGCTAGTCACCGTTTTTGGGAGGAAGGGTTCACCTCATTGGAGACCAAGACTCAGCCCCCCGCGGGAATCCCATTTCATGGGGACTCTCACCAACAAAAACCGCGCCGCAGAAATTAAATCTGATCCATATCGGGCATAAAGGGAAACAGTTAGCATGCATGGAATGCAACTCAGAAAAAAAGTTGGCCCTAATCAACTCCCGTCCTCGACCTTTTTGAGGCACACTTGGGGGGAGTAGCCGGACGGCGCGGGAAGCCCCTGCCTGTCCAAAGTCACTTGATTTTGTTCCCATGCCAGTGCAATATGTACATACATGTGTAAATGATGGGGGTGGCATTGGCTCGAACCGACTCACATCCCTCTTCTTCCACACACCCCAAGCAAGCATGCTCCTCCCTGATGACATGTTGATATCAACCTCCCTCCTTCACGTATAACCTGATCTTGGGGATATATATATATATATTCCGTCCTCCCTGAACAAAACATCACCAGAATCATCACAACAATTCAGTCAGCTTTCTACCATCATCACAACCATCACTACTACCAACCACACAAAGGCTCGTCTCTACTTTTTCACAACCACCGTCAACATGTGCAACTGGGAAAAGACCGTGTATGCTTGCCAGCATGAGAGCAAGCCCCGTAGACAGGCATACTCTTGCACCGTCTATACTCGATACATCTACGGCGAGTGCAAGTTCAGTCGTCACGACAAGGTGTTCAAGGTCATTAGCTACGAGGACTGCGAAGACTGCCGAAGGTTGTACGAGTTTGTCAACTTTTAAAGTCATTCTTTTTCTCGAGAGTATGGAAACATGTACGATCAAATGGTATGCAATATCGATATCAACAACATGGACCACAAGTTAACATTTTTTAAAAACCAGATGTATTATCAAATTTCCTTCCGGTTTCTGTCATGTCCTTTCCAGCATTTCTCTTTTTTTTTCAACACTTCTCGGATAACATGATTGGACGACGGCACGCACCCATTTCTTTTTTATCATTCTGTTTTCTAGAACTTGCACCTTTCAGACACGACCGGTATTTGCTTTTTTTCTCTTCTCCACAGAGATACGACCTTTTCTTTTTCTTCTTCTCCATTTTAGACTGTTAGATATATCAATGGGTTCACACCCAAACAAGGCAACGACAGGGAAAATATTGGAGGACATTGTACAACATCAATTATGGGGCATTTGCCTTTCTTTCATTCACTTCTCTCACGTGTCCTTTTTTACTATTATTTTTTTCTTTTTCATTTCTGAAACTTTAGGAGATATCCGATAGGTTGAGGAAGGCTGGGCTAGATTTAGACTTTTCTTTTAGACAGGGTGTTTAATAAAATAAACATTTTTATGTGGTACAAGTTTTGCATCATCAAGCTTCCGAACCCCGAAAGCTGAACACTTGGAAAATCCGGAAGCATTTCTTTTTTTGGCTGTGTATTGGGAAAGGGATTTCTGCAGGAGGACGCCACGTTCGGGAGGAGCCACTTATTGCCGGGCCCGATATCCTTTCATTAATTCCGTTAAACCGGAATTTTGACAGAGAAAAGATACTGAAACACTGCATGTAATCTGCATGTTCGGCAGTGTGCGTATGCGGCAGAGACTGCCCCTGAAAAGTAACCTTTCGTCAATCGGTACCTCCGGCCATGACGTCTACCCCATGGCTGATGATTCTGCTCCCTTGTGTTGGTTTTGAAAGCCCAAGATGGGGTGGCGTGAATAAAAAAGTAGGGGCGATTAAGAATATACAACAAAGAATTGAGGAGCGACCCCCGGGTGCGGGGATCCGGGGCCCGCGGACCGTTTCTCTGCGGCCGGGCCGTCGATGTGCGGACCTGCCCCACTTTCGGCCGAGCGCTCCGAGTTCTTCGGATTTGCACCTTTCAACTTTTTTTTACACACAAAAACACATCTTTTTACCGATCCAAAAAGATTTCCCGAACAGTTTGTTCTTGTGTTTTTCTTTTCCTTTTTGCTCTGCCACCAACGAATTGCAACATTTCGACCCACTCCTAAGAAATTTCAATTCATCCTGGCGCCAACAACACACTGCACGCACCAATTTTTGGGGATGCTGTGCCTTCGGCCACACCACCACCATCACTGAAAACCACGTGGTGAGGCGCCATTTTGTCATGGATGGATGGATGATTTCATCCCATTTTTGTTGCACCGCATTTTGCACTGCACACTCAAACTACCGGCATTTGCTTGTTTCAAAGTAAGGCGCAATGCCACAAGAGGAAGCAAAAATAAAATAAAATGAATTAAAGAAATCACGGCGGTGTCCAACAGCTTTTACATAAAAAAAACATTACAAATTTAATTCCAATACATGATCAAAGAATTAGCCCCCAACAATCACGGAAACCATCACTATGGTTAGGCGTCGGTCACACAGATCCATGGAATGGTAACAACCCGAATTTCATGGTTTCCCGGCAATCCAGGCTGCTGCGCTTTTACTTGCCTTGGCGATATGAAACATCTCGGCAAGATTTGCGCCACGAAAACCTACACCACACAACCGCTCGTCTGTTGTTGTACAGTGTACTATGCGCCACAGATGGCGGAATTTCCGTTGATTCGGTTTTTCCTTCTCCCCCTTTTCTTTTTTTTTTCTTTTTTTTCTTCTTCTGTGGGGTACTTCGTCCGAACATTCCACGTCACGGCGCACGCCCATCACGGTCCCCCTTATTTGGCCGCGACTGTGGTCGATCTCCAGGCCGGTGTAACTCATGCAGTGGCTTTGGCATCAAGCGAAGAATATCAACTTGTTATCACATCATGAAACTGATGACTGCTATTTGTTCTGATGCGAAGTGGCAAAGCTCAAGTGTTATTTGCATGCAGTCAGTGGTCTCGGAGCCGAACATTCGTACGAGATGAAGGACCCATAAGAGGAAATATTACCGATGAGGAAAGCGTATTGGAGATATTTTGTATACATGTTCTTAAACGACCCGGAAAGGCATTGAAAAGCAAAGCTTACCAACGAGTTGAAAGGCTCAGCAGGTATCATCCGGGAAAGAATTTGGGGTCCTCAAAAAGTAAACGTACCATGTCATAGTAGGTCCCAGGCGATGGGGACCGATTGGGTATACCAACTCTAATTTCCATGTGTTCTCTCATACACCATCGGCCTTTAAGGTGTGTAACACCAAGGGGATCACCTACACTGAGTGCCAAGGCAGCAGCAATAACCTAAATTCATGTCGTGTAACATGGGTCTTTGTATAACAACGCAATGCTAAAACATTTCGGGTCCATAAACATCCGCAATTATTCTTGGGGCCCAAACAATCTATGATTGTAACTTTTTAAAGTAGTTTTTCGTCTCGTCCGTCCATGCCGGCTCCTACAAGGTTAACCGTTGAATCCATTCCCAGTTAATATTGTACACTCAGTGTACATGTGACCTATTTACAATTTCTATTCATCACTGCCTGGAAGCCTCATTTCCGTCCGAAGTGGCTCCGAATCCCAAGTCAGCCATTGATAGAAAATTCAGTTTTCATGGATCGGCTGCCGGCAACCGAAGGTGATGCCTAAAACCATCCGGTTCAACAAAGTGCAACTACCCGGGGACCCGACGCCAGGCAACAATAATGGAATCTACGGAAAGAACAATCACAACCACCATCATGAAAAAATCCTTATCTCAACATCTCCACCACAACAAACCTTGACTTGCCGAACGAACGAACAGTTCTCCAATCCACGACGCCACAAACTCCACAGAACCACACAAACTCAAAATCCCTCAATCTCCACCTCCACCCACACTTGATAACCAAAGTTTTCTTGTCCCTTCCTCAACAATTACCAGAAAAAAGGGCGTGTGGCTCAGTTGGTAGAGCGCCCGCTTAGCATGGTTGCTTCTTTCAAAGCAAAAGAGTTAATGCGGAAGGTCCCCGGTTCGATTCCGGGCTCGTCCAGTTTGAAACCCTTTCTTCTATTCCCTCAAAGGGGCGTGTAGCTCAGTTGGCAGAGCGTTCGCTTTGCATTCCTGCAAGAAAAAAAAATGCGAAAGGTCTAGGGTTCAATTCCCTACTCGTCCAAGAATAGAGTTTGAAGGGTTTCTTTTTGGGTTGTCATAATCTTATTATTAGTAGCATCAGGTACAATGACTCGTTGCCATGTTTTTTTTTCCCTTTCCCCCCCTTCTTGAGAGTAGTAGCATGAGTGAAGTAAGAAGTGAATTTTAGAGAAACATAATGTGAGAAATGATATCACACTGTACTTGCCTAAAAAAATACATAACAAACACATACATAAATAATCCTTGATGGTTCATATTCCACACCAACCACAAGCATTTCTTTTCCCAACCCATACATATTTTACACACGTCATTTTGATTTCCCCGCGGGCTTCAAGTTCCCCCTAAATCTTAATAGTAACAGCAAAAACACCCTGACCACCACCAACATACGCCACATTCCTATCCCTCTCCGTCCTCCCAAACGCACAAGAGGTACTCCCCGTCACAGTCCCAACCGTAACAGCCGCCGGCCTCGCAGCATTCGGATCAACCTCCACAAGCGAGTTCCTCCCGTTCGTAGTCACATAAATCTTTCCATTCGGTCCAATACACAAGTCATCACCCATCAAATTACTCCAAATAGTTGTTTGAGGTCCAGTGCTCTTGCCCGTGACGGGATCCAAAGGAATTTTGTGGAATGAGTTGCGGAAGATATTGGTGTACCAAAGTGTTCCATTTACATAACGGATTCCGTCTATGCCAAAGGGAATACCACCGGAGGGAGCCATGGTTGGGTCTTTGGCTACTTCAGAGTATGCACCGGTGTTGATATTGAATTTATAAACGTTTCCTTTTCCTGCGTCTGCGACTAGGACGTTGGATTCGTCGAAGGCGGAAAGACCATTGAGGTTATTGGCTTCAGTGATTTGTTTGATGAGAGTGGATTTTGGGGGAGTGACAGAAAAGTCGACGCGGTAGATTGATTTACCGCCTATGACTGCGTAGACGTCTGGAGCGAATTCAGCGATCCCGGAGAGACCGGTTGCGCCGGAGACTGTGAGACCCGTGGAGGAGGTCTTGGCGACTGGGTCGACTTGATGCAGTGTTGCTTGGTTCATGTTTGTGGCTAGGATGAGGCCGTTGGGACGGACGGCGAGGTTTTCGATTGAGGTGAGACGGACTACTTGGGTTCCGGCGGTTTGTCGGGTGGTGAGAGGGGTTGCTTGGGTGAGCCCTGCTAGGAGGGGGAGAAGGATGGTGTTGATGAACATTTTTGTTTATTTTTCTTGGGTGAAGTTGAAGTTTATTGTGATGGGTAACAAAAGTTGGAAGAGAAACAAAGTTTTCTTGAGAGAAAAGAGCTTTTTCTATACATATATGGTCCCTCCTTCCCCCGCAAAAGAGAAATTCAAATGCCATTGTAATAGATTCGTTCTTGATGAAAATATCTTGGCAAATGGAAATTGCAAAATCCCAGCCTAAATTGGTTGGCGTCTCTCCGTCCACGACAATTGCTGATCTTTTCACGAACCGCCTGGGGTAAGTAATCTGGCTAATCCGGGGGAGCGGCATCTCGTCGTAACTCTTTATTCCGAATATGGAAAAGGGCACTCTTTATTCCGGTAGTCAATAATATGATCCGATGGGAAAAACTGTAGTTTTCTATAACTCAGTTAACCAAGAACCCTTCCCCTCTCTGGATACAATTCTTCCCGGTCAACACCCATAAAGTCCTCTTTCCAGTCATCCAAAGTGTCCACCCACAGCGTCTCATCCCGGGACATTACATCCCTGAGGGTCGGGGCCCTTGCAGAAGTTGTTAACAAGACTTTGAGCTTGCTTTCCCTCAATATCCGGACGAGATCACTGATGTACTTTTCAGTCTCTCGGTCATCCACCCAATGCAGCCCGTCAATAATGCAAAATACCTTGTCCGATGCAGGTAATAGAGGCACTAGATCAGTTAGAAGACTTGAGAGTTTTCCCCAGCACTCCATCGAGCCGTCCAACTCTGCGAATCTTTCGTCTGACAGGTCAATATCCGTCTCAACGACGGGCAACAGAAGCTCAATCATCTGACGTATCAAACAAAAAGCCAGAGCCATGAGACCTTGAGTTTCCGGCGTGTGACCGTCCCGTATTCGCTCACCGGGCCGCAGTTCACAAAAATACGACAGCACGGGGACTTTGGACTGGGCAGCCATATCGACGACGGTAGCGGCCAGCATGGTGACAGGGTTCTCCAGGTCATATCCCGTGAAATCTGATGGGCCAGAAATCCAGAGAATATTTGATGCAGAAGTTCGAGATGCGGTCCACCCTGCCAGACGCTGCAAAACCTCCAACGGCGCAGCCGAAGGGCCGAGATGCTCCAAGGGTAGACGTACCCTGTCCCGATGAAAGAAATCCTCCAAGTGTGCCGACCCATGTGATATGTCTTCGGCTACCCACTGCAGTAACGGGGGCGATTGGGCCATGATGGAAACCCCCCCTTGCTGGCCTGCGTAAAACGGACTTGGCGATCGGCGTCCACGAATCTGGCCCACATTCAACCTTTGATCCCCTAGCCAGGTCATGGCTCGTTCCTCCAACATCTGAGTCAGCCTGGCGGTAAGTTCTTTTACTTGGCGTCCTTCCTCTACGAGTTCTCTTCGCTCCTGGCGGGAAGCAATGAGTTCTCTCTCAATTCTGTCGGCATAGTATTCTATTTCTGCCCAGTGTCTGGCGTCTCCCTCTCGTCCAAGTCGAATATCTCGCTTGATATCCTCAACATGCAGTCTTGTTGCCCGAACCTCGGCCCTTGAGCTCTGAGCCACAAGGCTTTTGATCAGGTTAGACCTGTCAGTAATTTTCTTGATATCCGGCTCGAACTTGCGGAACAGATTCTCGTTGAACGAGTCCAACAGCCGTGTCATTCTTTTCCGCATAATCCAGTCCATGTAGCTGGAGAGAAAGATGAAGACGTGGGCGTAGAGGTCGGCAATCTTTTCCAGCATTGCGGTCGTTTGAAAGATCTCTAATTCTGCCTGACAATCTGCTACATTTTCACTGATGGTGCAGAGAGCATCGGCGAGGTCTTCTGCCAGGCGCTCGTGGTTTACGCTGGCCTGGCACTCTTGTTAATCAATGGACCAGGAAGAAAAGGGAACGGTCAAAAATACCAACCTTGATAATGGTTGTAAGAGTGCCAGCAAAAATAGACACATATTCATTCCCATCCGGGAGAATCTTGAGCATGTTGGAATGCGAGTCCAACTTGTCACAAAACTTGTGAAAGCGCGTCATAATCTTGCCGACAATTCCACCCTTCCGTTTTGCTTGGACACTCGCATTGAGGCTTTTCACGAGATCAATAACACCGTCCACGGTTGGCTCAAAGGCGTCCAAGTCGAGCTTGTCCTCTTTGGACGAGTTCGTTTGGAATTGAAGCCATTTCTCCTTGAGCTTGGCAGCCTCGATGGCGAGGACGCGGGTGACTGGATCGACGTTGGTTCCTACCAAGTCTGATGGTTCAAAGAACTTGCGCCATGGGGAAGTAATGGTTGCTGGATCCTGGTCGGCAACGCTTTCCGTGAGGATTCGGCCAAGTCTGTTGTCGGGAGGTAACCTTTTGGCGGCATCCCAGCTGTACATCCGGACGATCTTTCTTGATTCCTGGGAATCTGACATTGTGATGATACTGGGAATTAGGTGTGATTGACATGGATGAGGGGAAACCATCTACATTCCCGAAATACTACATTGGAAGAACATTATTGGTGCCTGATGCCAAGGGCTCTGCTGACTGGCTGCCTACAATACCCACCGTCATATATTTGCTAGCGAAATACCTCATCTTAAGCATGATTTTAACAGATGGGGATAAGTAATGCGCTAACAACCTCTCAAGATGGAATAGCATAAGGCAACCACAACTCCAACTAATTACCCCTCATCTCCCTACCTCCAATGCAAACACCAACAACAATGGAAAGAAGCAACAGCACTAGCGATTCAGGCATCGACATCGACATGGCATCCTCACCGCAGAAGCGCGGCCCGTGGGTTCGATACCGAACGGAATGGAGACATCGTACCACCGACGAGCTCCTTGACCGTAAAGATACCAATGGATACCGTAACCATTCCGATGAGAATCCAGACCAAACTGGCATGGAACCAGTCTTTGAGCTCATCACCACATACCGTACGCGCGTCCTCGAAAATGCAGGCAGCAGTTCCAGTGGACCACCAGTGTTGGTGACGACAATGCTGTCCAAGCCCGAATACCACCTCAACATCTACTCCCCAGCAATCGCGAATGCCCTGCACTCCGTCGTCAAGTACTACCCAACCCAGTCTCTCTCCGGTGACCCCATCGTCGTTCGCTGGCCATATCCCATCTTGGTCCACCATTACGACGAGCTCGCTGCCTTCAAGGATGCCGCCGCCAAGAAGGATCCCGCAGACTTGTGCATTATGGAGAAGGATGCCCCGAAGCACATCTCGCTCCTGCTTGAATTTCTGGATAAGCACGTCATGGATGATGTCCGAGCCGAGCAAGCCCGTCTCAAAAAGGGAACTTACACTTGGGAGCACATGTGGGTCGGCTACAAACCGGGAGTGACCACCATCGAAAAGTATTTGGGCGATACGGAATGGACCGTGCGAGTAGTTCATGGTGTCACCGGTGGCAGCTTTGAGACCGATAGCATCGTGCCTTGGATCATTACCGGCTGGTACATGACGTTCAATGGCAAAGAGATCGGCCGCGAGTATCACACGCTTGAGGGTCTCAAATTCGATGGGGAGTCCAGCAGCAAAGTCTACTTTCTTGAGCACCACGAGTTTGATGAAGACAAGCTGGATGAGCTTCCGGAGCCAGCCAAGGATCGCATCAAGCACGGCGAGACGTGGTTTAATCTGCTTAGCAAGCAAACCAAGTACCACAAAGGAAAGACGAGGGATTTTCCCTACAATGAGGTCGAAGGCTTGGTCATGGTAGACATGGAAGGCTACTTCATGAACAGGGAAGGCTATAACCCTCCAAATCTCGTCGGTTCAAGCGATTGCCGGCCTGCCCTCGCCGACGGAACTTGCGCTTATTGTAAAGGCCATGCCAGGACTCGGGTTAATTCCGAAAGCGGCGGCGGAGTAAAGACCAACAGCGGCATCGTTGCTCTCTATCAGAACTACAACGACATCACGCTTGAAGATTTTGACGAGCTAACGCCCCATCAGTACCTGCTGTGTCCCATTGATATCCAAGCCTTTGTTTTCAAGACGCGGAAATGGGGTAAGCTCTAGAGTATTGCCTTTTCAAGTGACATTCTGTGATTCTGACTGTGCATTTTTAGAAAGGCTTTTTGTTTGGAACTTTTCCGAACCTCAGTGGGACGAGGGCATGATTGATGGTTTGGTCATGGATCCGGCGCGGAAGAAGACACTCATGTCCTTGTCCAAGAGTTTTGCCCGCCGGAACAAGCACGGCGAAAAGATGGAGAAGAGTATGTGGTCGGCCGACTTTGTGAGAGGAAAGGGAAGCGGCTTGATATTCTTGCTTCATGGAAGACCTGGCGTGGGCAAAACCTGTACTGCGGGTAAGTGGAAGAAGTGGACGCCAAGCGTTCTGAGACTAACACATGGAATACGTCCAGAGTGTATTGCCGCTTTTACTCGCCGTCCACTCATGGTACTGACCTCGAGCGACATTGGCACAAAACCGAGTGAAGTGGAAACCAACCTGACAAAAATGTTCAAAACCGCCATGAGCTGGGATGCTGTTCTCCTGATCGACGAAGCAGACGTGTTTATGGAACGAAGAACAACGGCAGATCTTGAACGCAACAGCTTGGTCGCTGGTTTCCTCCGGGCGCTCGAGTTTTACGACGGCATTCTGTTTCTTACTACCAACCGTGTTGGAGCTTTTGACGACGCTTTCATATCGCGTGTGCATGTTCAACTTTATTTCCCAGAGTTCACAAATGAGCAGCGACAGTTGGTGTGGAAGACATTTGTTGATAAACTTGCTCGAGAGAGAGGGAACTATATCCGTCTTAATCTTGATGCGAAGGATTATATTCGCGGGGCAGAGATGAGAGCGGTTGAGTGGAATGGAAGAGAGATTCGTAATGGTCAGTCTTTTTTCATTTCTTTCTCCCCTTTCTTTTCCTTTTTCTTATCAACTGTGCTGACACGGAAATTCAGCATTACAAACGGCCGTTGCCATGGCCGAATACGATGCTGAAAAGGACGAAGAGGGCAAGATTCTCGTAACGGATACGCATTTAAGAGCTGTCGTGGAGCTTTCACGAGACTTTAAGAATTATCTTAATGATTTACACCGAGGAAGTGAGGCAAAGAGGGCAGAAAGAAGGCAGGAGAGGTTGGAAAGGGACGTTTCGATTCGGTGATTTGGGGTATGATGAAGTACATAACAAATTGATGACATGATTCAAGAATATGTTTTTATTCTTGAAGATGCGACTAGACTTAGAATGGAACATGTGTGTTTACTTGCAGGTACAGAATTAATGTAAATAAACATTCAATACACAGATTATTTAGGGAAACTTTATGTTTTATTTGCTAAAACAGTCAGATGTGATGCGTTTGCGGTAAGCATGTCGGTAGAAGAAGGGACAGTCAGAGTATTAGGCTGGAAGGAATTATAACCTAAAGAACAAAGGTGGCATTTTCTTTTCTTCTTCACATGTCTGCCCTAATATCTGGTGAAGATATTCGTTCCATGTTTTAAACAGAACTGCAGCTGTGTCGACAAACACTCATCTGATTAAGACTATTCGATATCACATAAATGGGGGAACTCCCAGAGTCCCATTGTAACACCGCCCTCTCTGCAGTCATAAGTGCTAGTTTAGATGAAATTTCTCACTCGCTTGGAGCCTCACTGGCTCTGCCAATTTGGCTGCAGTAAGACTGATCAAGAGATGAGAATGAACTTCAAAGTTTGCAGTATATGCTGCAGATTCATGATGTTGGCTCGAGCAAGTATAAAAAGCCCTTCGTACCCCCAACTATTCTCTCAACCTTTTTTCCTCCTACAACCAACTCTCCATATATATCTTCATTCAACTTTCAACATCCAGACACCATGTTTATAGACAACATCACCCCGACCATCGTCGACAGTCTGACCGCAGACTGGCATTTTGTGTTTGTCGGCCTCAACACTTAGGCTGGCACGAGCGAATCCAGCAATGCTGACATCACCAGCAGCTTCGACCAAAGTGACGACAGTGATAACAGCTCAACATTTACCGATTTCGGCATGACTATCTCCATACCTAGGTACATGTAAGGTATCTGATGTCAATTTGAAGTCTGTTCACCCAAAATAATCGACAGGTATGTTGAATAGCAGTGGACGTATAACTATTAAGTAGCTATAACTATGGACAAAAGCTTTGGTTGCGGCTTCCTCTCAATTAAATGTGTGTAAAGCACTCTCCTCCAAAACTTCCATCATCCTCTTATTAACGCTCGTCTACTTATTTGGAGTCATGAACAGCCTGTTAAGGGGGTGCATTTGTGCAGGATAGTGGACCAGCTGCTGTAACAAGATTGCTTGGATATGGTCTAATCGGTCCAGCCCTGATGCTTGTACTCGGTTCTCAGCCCTAAAGTCGCGGAAGTGTGGGGGTGGTTCGTGGATGCGCACGACGGCCCTCCGTCGTCTACCTCGGTCTGCCCCGGTACGAGCCCTCTCCCTCCGTACGTGCGATGATCTGATCTTCCGTACTTTGGTGGGGAATGTTGTAACCGACTGAGTCTGTTTGACTTGAAGTGGAAGGATCTGAGTCTGCCACCTGGCCGTTCATGTTCGCATTGGTGTCTGTGATGGTAACTTCTGGAATCTCAGGGTCCTCCTTATCACTAAAACCCTCAAGGTCAAGTACCTCATCGAGTGTTTGGTCGTCTGAGTCGTTATTGTAGCCAACACGGGGGCCATAGTGTGAAAAGATGGCCCCCCAACCGGGTAGTTCTTTCTTTTCTTGATAAAGCTTTTCCCAGTCTTATATCAGATATCAGTGGACGGTTTTTAAGCAGTCTGTTGGAGTTTAATGTCTTATGATACTTATTTTCTTCTTTTCTTCATTTTAGTGGAAACCAATGCTAGCCCACACTTTTTTACCTTTGCAACCCTTTGTCATTAATGAGTAATAAGTTAGGTATTGTATATGATGCTGGTTGATGACCAAGTTGTACACCCACCAGAATCACTGTGTGATGATGTTAAATAACCTGGGCGACCTTTAGATAGATATACTATAGAATTTTAGTATCACTCCTAGACCTTTGCTTTCATACGGCTCTCTTTTCTTACCAATGTTGTAGATGGAGATGGAGACAATCTGATAGACGTACTATAACTTGATGTCCAACCTTTCGGATGAGATTCTCTCTGATCAGAGTCTGCAGCGGGGTTACTACAATAAAGTCTAGGATAGCAAGGGTCACAAGACGGTATAAAAGAGATGGGAATAAATTGCAAATTTTGCAATCTATGCTTGTAAATTGTTGGCTCGAACAAGTATAAAAACCCCTTCGTACCTCCTCCACCAACCTTTTTTCTTCCTACAACCGACCGAGATTCATTTTCCCCAACATCCAAGCAAAAGTCCCCCAATACCTACCTACATATATCATATTAGTCCATAAATCATTTTTTCTCCTTTACATTCAACCATCGCGTGCGACATTCAGCAATCATGTTCATCGACAACATCATACCGAATATCGTCGATGGATTTACCGGCGAACGGGATTTTGTTTCCGTCACTTTCTACGTTTATACCGAGGAAAGCCAGTCCAGTGACGCCGACTCCGACTCCAGCGACACTGACAGCCATTCCGCTGGCTCCGGTCATATGGGCACTATCATGTCTATTCCCGGTTGGGGGGCGATTTACAGTCATTATGGAGTCACTCCCGGCCCCCGGGAAGGTTACTTTCATCCCACAATTGATGCCGAAATTAGCGAGCTGTTGGACTTTGAGACCCTGAACGAGGCGGAAATCGACGATACCGTGACGGCCACAGACTTGGGCAATATCGACTTCTTTTACCAGAGTGACAGCCAAAACGAGGGGGAAACTCCAACCGCAACTAATGCGAATACCAACAAACTCAGAGTCTTTGCCTTCAAATATTTGAGATTCACTCAAAGCCAAATTTCCTCAGACCGTGGCATCTCTGCCGAGAATCAAATATTTTGACTCGCACATTGATTGTTCTCAGCTCCAACTGTGAAGAAATGTCCAACTGCCCTTCGGTTTGTCGAGGGATAAAAAGCCTTGTTGTTTGAGTTCAAAATAGGCAACAACAGGGACAACAGCATATAGAGCAAGATTATATAAGACAAGTTCCTGTGTCTGGTCCCATTTCATCTACTCTTCTTGAGTATCGGTTCGCAAACGACAGCCACTCTGCAATGACCATCTGTCCAAAAGATGACCTGATCTTGGTCATGAGTGGATGACATGTGTACGAGAGATTAGATTGATGGGCTCTTCAACCAATGGCTTGACGCTGGCCGATGCTGCAATGTGGGGGGCGTTGGACGAAAGAGCTCTTAAAGTCCATTGCGCTTCTGTAGGTGGATCGAAATGTTGGTTATATATCGAAAAAAGAACAAAAGTCAAAAGAGCGACGCCCACTAGACCTCACAGCGTTAGTGGATAGGTTCTCAAGCAGTGTTGTGGGATCAAATGCAAACCAAAGAGAACCTGAAATACACACCTGACTCTCAATATTGGCTCACAAACTGGTGGAATAAGTCGATTGCTGGAGAGAATGGAATAAAAATGATCAGATGGCAGGATGAGACCAGATTGATTCGAGCTCTGGAATCTGCAATGGGAGTGAAGAATGAGATCTGCGAGGTAGGAGGAAAGATTTAAAGTCGAAAGATATAGGCTGAGGAGAATATATAGGGCACTGTGGCATGAAGAAAGTGATTTTTCTTAAATTATATTTTATATACCGAAGATCTTGAATGCAAATTAACTAACAAAGTACAAAAATCTACATAAGAGCATATCTCTCCTTTTGATTCCTTTTCAATTCTGTCTGGGTTTCTCCATCTCTCCTATGCTCAGTCCCAAAAATCATATCCTTTGCAAATGGGCAAGTCGACTTTTTCTTAGTGGGCTATCTAGTTACCGGCGGCAGCTTCGTTTCCAGTTTCGATTGAAAAGAATGCGCGGTCGAGACTGATAATTTTCGTAGTCCTCTTTGGTAGCCAACCTAAAAATCGCCGGGCCTGGGCCCATCTCGTCACGACGGCGTGAGTAACAGCGGCTAAAATACGGCCACTTTTGATGTGTGTTCCCGTAAAATAACCACTGGCAATCTCCTTGATCGGAGCACACTCGAGGTCCCGCAATATTCTCATTGTTATCAGTCTTGGGCTCAACGCACTCGTGGGCTGAGGTGCTGGATGGCTTGGCCTGAACGACAGCGTCCTCTGTTCAGGTGTCTTCAGGCGTTTTTCGATTTCAAAAAATCGTGTTGATATTCATGTATTGAGCTCACAAACATTCAAGGGGGGTATTGTATTCCATCATCTGAAATCGTGCGTTTGACCAAAATTGCGATATATTAATAGAACCCTAAAAATTAGACCAGCTATCTTTTAAAATCCGCTCCAAAATTAACTTGTCCCCTACTAGTATTGGTAGCTCTTTATAAAAATTGATGGTCAATATCAATAATGTTTTGGTTATTATTGGAGGCCCTTTCTCTTCCAGTTGCGGTTAAATAGGATTCGCTTCCTGTTCTTGTACTCCTCGTAGTCTTTTTCTGTTTCCAGAGATAAAACTGCCGGATCATCACCAACTTCATCTCTTCTACGGCTGTACCTCACCGCAAAGTGAGGCCACTTCAGCCAGGTGTCCCCAACGAAGTTTGAGTCGTACTGGTTCGAACGAGCGCGCGGTGGTGTGAGTGTCGGCGGTCGTGTAGGCTCCTCTGACTTCTGCCGACCAAGGCCTGCTGCCAAGCTGGACGTCAGAAGTTGGATAACTTGCGTACGGGGAACCGGCTTGAAAGCCATTATCTGTTTTAGCCGGAAGCAAATTGGATCGATAGTCTCTTCGTCAGAAACCTTGATATCGATCTGCCTTGTAAGGTGGTGTGATTGGATGGGAGAAATATGCTCGGAAGAAGTGTGAATTTGGGGTTGGGAGGCGGGCTTAAAACGGATCAACTCTTGAAGCCGGACACAGACGGGATGAACGACGTTGGGAGGTGGTGCAGGAGGGGTTCTTTCGTCATCCCAGCCGTTATCCGAGCCGTCATCATCCCAACCGTCGTCACTGGGAGGAGATGATCTTGGGTTCGCCTTCTGGCACTCGACAGCGGCAGTGACATTGGATGCCCACTTTTTGAAATCCATCGCGTCTTCTATGATGGAATGGATCTAGATCACACAGTGTTAGTGGACATGTTTCAAGTGTAAAAGGCAAACCAAGGAGAAATAATACACCCCTTAACTCTCAATGCTTAAGTTGAAAATTTTATTTCCGTCAACTTAGCTGGGAACCTCTTGGACAATGAGATTTAGGAATGGTCGCAAGGTTTCGAAATCGGATCGATGTGGTCGATTTTACGACTCGGTTGAAATTGACCACGACGGGAAAACAGCGTCGGGCGTGTTTGAGATGAACGAAGGGATGTCGCCTCGATAAATAATGGTGACGGGAGGCTGTGAATTAAATATTGATCCGGTTTCGACTTCTTGGGGAAGAAGGGAAACCCGAAACTTGACTCCGGAAGTGCGAGTTTGGAGAAAAGGTTTTGAGTTGAGAGGATTGGGTCTGGGGGAATTTATAAAAGTTAGAGGACGTAAAAGCGGGTCTAGAATTTGTACCTGCCGACCTATTGTTAAATATGTACAATAGAGGTGCGGTTATTGTCCAAATTCGTTGCTATTGTTGGCCTTGCACAATGGGAAGCCGATGTCAATAGGCGCAAGGATCCAGCGTCAACAATTCCCTCTGCCACATAAGGGGGAACCCACACATCGTCATTCACTCGACCTGGAATGAATGCAAACCTGGAAGTGTAAGATCTGGAACGCTGCTGCATTATATTCAGCGGCCAATGGGCCATGCAGCCTGAAGCTATCATACGACAGCAATCACAGTATTTGAGTCACTCCAATTGTATTTTTCCACGTTGTTGTCATATTCAAAACCATTTGAACAGGCATAATTACTACCACAATACTATGCAAACGGCCCTTTCATTGGAGGTTGTTGGTTCACTTTATGGAACATGGTGGAAGGTGGTTGACTCAATTTTAGGGGGTTTGATTACTCGAGCCCCGGCATTTGGAAAGTCAAAGTAGAGGAAGCGGGATATTTCTAATAGATAATTGAATTCCACCACGAACCCGGTAAGAACAATAGGTATTGTAATTGAATTGGCGAATGGCTGGTCCAGCCAATGGGACAGACCTCCTGCTCCTCCAGGGCCACAATTATGTCCAGACGATGAATGATTTCAAAACCCAACAACCCAACTCACACCCTTCATCCCGAAAAGGTTCCTTTTCAATTTATTCTTCCAACAGTCAAAAAATAGACTGTAAGCCGACACTCGTTTTTGGGACCTTGCCCTCCTTCCTTCTTACCCCAACCGACTGCATTCACCACTCCCAACACAATGCCTACCACTCATCTTCGACCGGCTTTTTTCTTCAACACCCTCTTCTGTCGACGAAGAAATGGGGCCTCTCCCACACCCGGCCCAATCACGCCATGCTCTCCTGACACGTTCTACTCTCCCTCATCTTTCCCCAGCGATGCTGAATCCGTCTATTCAACTCAAATCAGCGAATCCCTCTCGCTCAATTCCCGAACCCGCCTCCCAGAGAAAGTCAAACGTCAAAAGTCAGACGAGGACATCTTCAAAATCGTCAACACGACCAACTCTGTCTCCGTCACTGCCACAACAAAAAATTCGAATGAAAAAGTCGACTCCGACTCCATCGCTTCTTCCCCAAGCCGGAACATTAAAAATTGGCTCAAAAACGGCTACGTGGTTACCAGATGCGGACGGACGTTCATCTTCGAAGAAGGAAGCAATGGCTCCCGCAAAACTATCTCTTGGGACCAAAAAGGACTATGATAATTATGATATGGAAGGAAGAAAGCGGATCAATTTTGAGTTCAAGTTCATTCCGCAGCGTGAGAGGAAAGGGAATCCAGAGTTTGAGGGACTGTTGAGGAAGAAGCTGTTGAAGGGACGGAGTATTACGGAGAAGGATTACATGAAGTGGATGAGGGATATAGATTAGGGAGCTTCAGGCGCGATTCGTTTTCGTTTACCTTTCGGCTTCTTTGAGACCGACCATTATTCAACGTTGCAGCAGGTCTGGGTTGAATAAGGTTATCTGCGAATTATAATACTCCCTTTTTGAACTTTTGAACGTTTATTTGCACGATATTTATGCTCGGTTATACATATGCTTTTTTGAAATGGAATAGGTATGTCTTTTTAAAACGTAACAAGACTTTTGAAATGAAAAACACTTATTTATTGTAGAACAAGCCTGATCCAATGAGTAAGTAAACGGAATTTTTAAGAATAAATATGTAAGACTTGTTATAAATAAATATCTATTTTTTAAACGAAAAAAGGTCTTTTAAAAAATAAATAAGCCTTTTCAGTATTGAAAGGACATGTTGATAACCAGTGAGGGGGCGAAAGATCATTGAGAGGGATTATTTGAAGTTTATGAGGGATAAAGACTAAGGGACCTTGAGTGGAAGCGGGTAAATGCTGCAGAAGGAAGATGAGTTGATCTAGACGCGTCATATTCGTATTGCTTTCTTCGTTTCCCTTCTGAATTATCTGGGACCGATGGTTATTGCCGATAAAATATTTAGCGTTCGAGCGGGTTCTCGATCAGGCAAGAGTACCTATTTGGCAACCAAGGTCAGATTTATGGGAAACAAATTACAACACCGAACAATTGAGCAGGAAGTTTACCCGCCTTTTTCTCTAATTAGACGGAAGGATTCACGCTTACCACATGAACGGGACGAATCTAAAGTCACCTCAAGGAAGCATAAAGAGACAGAAGCAAAGCAACTTTCGCATTGGTATTGACGCCACAATTTATTTGTAAGTTTCCCAGTTCTGTATTCATTCCTTATCCCCTTATCCGCCCAACTTGCTGATGATCTCCAGTTTGCCAGGGACTTTCACACGCACAAAGAGAAAAGGAATTTGACGACGGCCTCATGTTGAATGAGAGCTTGGGGGAAAGGTGGCCCGTCTGTCAATTAGTCTGAGTTAGCAATTAGGTAGTTTTTGGAGCCTTTTTAACAATTTACTTGATGATCAACATACTGCTGTGACTTTGCTTGAGGAACTGAAGCTTAGATCCCAACGAAAGGTTCAACCTCGTCTCTCTTCTTGATTCCGACAAAGGGCTCAACCGTGTCATCGCGCTTGATTCCAACGAAGGGCTCAACGGTGTCGTCGCGTTTGATCCCAACGAAAGGCTCAACCTCGTCTCTCTTGATTCCAACAAAGGGCTCAACGGTGTCGTCGCGTTTGATCCCAACGAAAGGCTCAACCTCGTCTCTCTTGATTCCAACAAAGGGCTCAACGGTGTCGTCACGCTTGATTCCAACAAAGGGCTCAACGGTGTCATCACGCTTGATCCCAACGAAAGGCTCAACGGTGTCAGAGGCAACAGGAGCAGCGAGGGCTGTGGCAAAGGTGCCGAGGAGGAGGATGATAGAAGTCTTCATGATGAAAAGGGCAAAGTTTTATCTCGAATGTCTTGAAGATGTTGATTTGGTTTCTTGGAGAAACCTTGGGGCTTGATAAACTGAACAAGATAACCGGGGAAAATACTGCCTTCTAATAGACAGACTTTAACAATATCAAGGCTCCGAGAGAACTCGTTGAAATGCTGACCAGTTCTCCCACTTCCGATCAATCACATCACCGTCGGAAATTCGGTCTTCACCGAACTGTTGGTTACCACCGTTGCCCATGTGCTCAATCCTTTACCGAATGACCTTCCTGAAGTAACATAAAACGCAGATCGAGGGATTCTCCTTAACCTCTTTCGAAGCTGACTGCAGACTCTTTTTTTCACTTCTCCGGACGGATGACCTCGGTGATGACTTACTCGATATCACCAATCTATATTATCTCCGTCACAAATCCCAACCAGGCTCTCCAACTAATAGTGTCTCGTCTCATGATTGGCTTAGGAGCCGCTGTAGCGGATAGCTTTGCCACCGCAGAGGCTCATCCACGGCCCGGGCCTCACAAAATCCGGGGTAGTTCGGAACTCTCGGTCTCGGAATGCTCGGATGACAAAAGTCAACCGGTGAAGTCAACTAAGCCTATCATCTGGCTGAACTGAAGATGAAACATGGAATAATCGCCTTCCCCGCATTCGATCTTTCAAGATGTTACTCGATGAAGGAGGTGACACTTACTACCACGACCAAGGCTGACACAGACTCCTTCGGACTCACTCTCGCGTGCGATACTACTCGGATTTGGTGTTATGATAGGGCACCATATTGTGACAAAGGTTGGACGTAATTGATTACAGACTGTAGTGTTCGGCCCGATGGAGTAAAGGTGTGGGGGCACATGTTATCATAATTGGAGAGCCAATATAGCTCAGACCCCGAGCTCCTATATTTTCTTGTTCACCAACTCTGTCTCGTCCACTTCTGCAAGACCGAGCACCAACTCCCACTTCTCCTGCCTCTTCATCATGTCAAACAATCGTGAATATTCCCCCGTTGATCGGGCCTCTCTGAGTGCCGACGACGCCGCACATTCCCTCCTCTGCCAAGAAGAGAAGCATTTCACCTTTGAACGAAAGCGTCTCTCCCCAGCCCAACGTTTTAAACGTCTCGCCCTTCGAAGCCTCGCCTTTTTTGTCATCCTTCTGATCCACGCTGGTCTGGTCCTTCTCCTCGCAAGATGGATCATCTCTGGCATTCCAGCTAAAACCACGCCCTCGTACAATTCTCCCTCCATGACCAAATCCCACGGTCATGGAGGCCACGGTAGTCACGGCAGCAAACCAGCCGCTGGATACGCAGGAGACATGGAAACCCACAAAGTCCATTACACCGTCGAAGGTGTCCCCCCTGTCGTCGACAAAGATGTAGAGGCAGAATTCTCAATGATTAATCCCTGCGGAAGTACAGCCGAGGAAGCCAGAGCCCGCGGTTGTCGTTTCGGCGTACTCTACGGAGCCTGGCTGCCTGAACAATGCTGGGATGATGAAACCGAAGAAAGATTCAAAGCTTATGACGACTGGAAGTTTTATTTGCAGCCCAACAGAACGGAAGAACTTACCTGGGATCAAGTGGCTCAAGGAGATCAGCCATATTATCTTGTTGAATGGCAGTGTAAGTTTGTCTTCTAATTTTGTTGGTTGATAATGCTGACAATTCCGAGCAGATCACCAACGTCATTGCGCGGAAATGGCCCGGAGATTCTTTACTGCTGTTTCAAGGAGGGGTTTAAATACTATTGATTCGTACTTGTCTCAATGGGCGCATACTGATCATTGTGCTCATTCCGTCATGGAGTGGAATCCCACTCATGAGCTTATGGCTATTTTGCAGAGAAAGTTTCCTGATTGCGGGTTGATTAGGTGGAAGAATTGAGAGGAATATCTGTAGTTATTTCCATGAATGTCCGCTGTGGACTCGGACTCGGTCAGAAAATGATTGCATTAAGCACCTACCTAAATAGGAAATAAAAGTATAACTCCAACGAATCAAAAGAGCCGTGCCTTTTATGTAACCAAAGAAGGAATTGTGGGGGAATTGCGTGTATCCCGAGTCTTCCGGTCAGCTCAGAGAATTATGTTTATTTACTGGCCACCGTCAAACCAACACACACAATCCATCACACATCAATCCTTCAAGACGGAAAAATGGCAGAAACCACCCTCTCCCCCCGTTACGAAATCCGCGTCCTCTCCGGCACAGATCACGCCAAATGGGCCTGCGCACTAGTAACCCACTCAAGCATTTATTCCTCGCCAGTCTTTTCCCCTCTCTCCCGTCCAGAAGAGAAATCCCAACTTTGTCACGAAATGTTTCAAGCAGCTCTCTATCAAATGACCCATCAAGTAAACTCTGGTCTCTCCCTAGGCATATTCGACACTCAATACCAATATAACTATCCTGAATCAATCTCAACCCAAGGAAAGCTTTATTGGGATCCATCAAACCAAGAAGAAGCAACAGAAACTTCCCTCTTGAAAGAAATGGACTTTCCTTTACTTTCTGTAGCCCTATCCTACGACAGTTACTACCCGCTAGACCCACCAAAACTTACATCTCTATATAATCTCTTTTCTTTTTTGCCGTTACGAAACAAAGCAACTGATAAACGCGATCCCCGCCCAAAAAAAGAATGGAAAGCTACCGGACCAAAACAAGTCTTATCCCGTGGTGGAACAGTGACAAAACAAGGGGAAGAAGGAAAGGGGTTCATGAAGGAGTTGGCGTGGGAGTTGATGAGGAAAGCGAAGAAGGAAGGGTTTAGAGGGATTCAAATTGGATGCATGCATGATTATGTGACGAGGGTTTGGGAGAGGCCGCCGAAGCCTTTTGAGGGAAAGGTGGTTGTTAGGTATAGAATTGGGGAAGAGGAGGAGTTGAAAGGTGTGGTTGGGAAGGAAGTTTGGGGGGTTGAGATTACGAGGGTTTGGGTTGATTTGAAGGGAGGAGAGTGATTGTTGTTTCTTTTTACCCTGTTAAAGCAAAGCTGAGATAACTGCAGGTATATCCGTTCTTATTACCGTCCAAGAGAGTTACGGTCATTTTGCAGTACTATGGGACAGTAGATTTTCCTGTTATTTTTCAGGAAAGCAAGCGACTCGGCGGTAATGGCCAAGTTCATCTCCGTCTGACTTTATCTCTCACCGTCATCAGCCAAAAAGTGTTCTCATTGGCGGATTACTGTCACTGCCAGTGAGGGCGCTGCCAAGGTGTTTATCACATCAAGCTTTGGACAAAAGCTTGTCTCAATGCTTGGTTCAATGGGTTGATAAGGCCGAGTGTCAACAACCCTCATCTGAATCATGTACCTGTAGTTGGTGTAACGACCTTTACTCTCAGCGGGTCTCGTAAATTGAGATCCAATCAGACAGTCTTTTCATATGAAGCGCTACGTTAGACAGCAATACGCACGGCGCAGCTATGGGTATTATGAGCTCACCTTCCCGATAAAGGTCAAATAGCGATAAAAATCAAGGTATTGCTGCCACTCAGACGTCGTACATGGCGTATTTCAAAGTATAAATAGTCCCTTTGGGTCTTAAAGTTCGTGGTAAGAAAAGAAAAGAACAGAGAACTCGCCACAATCTGCTCATAACTCAAACACCCGCAAACAACAAATAACTTTCACAACCAACATGCACTTCATATCTATCTTCCTCGCTGTACTGGGTTTCCTGGCCACAGCTATGGCACTACCGGTCGGGGAACAAGACGTGGCAAGCTCACTCAATGAAAGAAGCGTGTGTTGGTGCAGCTGCGGGACGAACTATAATGGCAGTTGCATTGTCGATCAGAACGGCTGTGGACGGCAATGCAGCTAAGCTTCGATGCTTAAAGTCTAGGTTAGTTGGTCTGAAAGGGTTCTTTTTGCTTTGTACATATTTGAGAGGCTTCAGGTTCGCGACTGACGAGATATAGGTACATTGGCAATCATTGTGGTGTACGAGAGGGTTGAAGACCAGTAATTCCGCGGATAACGGGCTTAAAGTTTAGGATGTGTGGGCTATACGGTAGATATTTATTTTAAATGTAGAATGGCCGGTTGCCTATAGTCAATGTAAATACTATCCCACCGACTCAAAGGAAGAAATGATGTCTTCTGCTGCTATGCTTTTGGTCAACCCCGACGCGATAGCTCCAGCCATAAAACCGCCTCCGACTCAAGCTACTACCACACCGGACCAGACCAACCGCATCCGGCTCGAAACCCAAATTTTAGCAGGTAAATCCATCTGCCGAGCCGGACGCGGTCGCTCGCGCCCGGCACGGTATCTTTCTCGCGGCGTCGAAGCTTCTATGCTAAGGTATAATGGCACTTTTAGTATCGAGATCTAAAAGCGATTGCAATATGCCTCATCCGTCTGCGCGGCGATAGGAGCATCGTCAGATCATGTGATGGCAATGTTTACGATATACTCGATAAACAAGGGCTGGATAGAGAACGGGGACAACAAAGGGCTATAATAGTTTAACAAACTTTTATTAAAGTACAAAATATTAAGGGATTAGAGAAATAAAATAAAACAATTTGCTATTCTGTCCATCATATAGTTCAGTTTACTCCGCCACATTGACGATATCATGACCTTGTTTTTATGTACCCCTATTTACAACTGCCCCACTTTTACAATTTTCCTCCATCTTTATCTTCCCACATTTTCCCCTTCCCTCAGAGCAAACCTCCATACATCAGCCTCTCCAACCGCCAAAGCAAGCAAATGTCTCTCCCAATACCCTACCAACGGCTCCTCGGGCAAGACAACCTGCTGAGGCACCCTTCCATAACCCCTCCCCACCACCTTGTTCTCATCAAAAACCCACCTCCACCTATGATCACTCTCTCCAACAGGATACATAGTCCCAGCTGGATACTCCGACCCGGGTATAGTCAACTCTCTCGGCCCCATCAACGTCCCTATCACATCTCTCTCCTCCTCAGCAGGCAACCCACTCCCCCTTTCCAACCTCCACAACGGCCTATCATTCCCCTCCACATTCCCATTCTTCTTTTTATTCTTGCTCTTTCTCTTCTCATCCTCTTCATTTTCCTCTTCAGCCAAATTAGGATCCAACAAACTTTTACACTCCCAAACAGCTTTATCATCCAATCCCAACCCCTTACAAGCCAATCTGACTCTCACACTACTATGTATCCTCTCATTCGTCCCAACCAAGGGCTCATCCGTATCTTCATTCGTACTTTCATCAACCCGCATACACATCCCGGGTCTTCGTATTGTCTTCCCGGCCCAAGTAGTAACCACACTCGTAGGAGCCCGAATCAACCCCAACCCCCACGGTCTAGCAAATTTCCTCAGTTGATCCAAACTCAACGCAGGATGTTCATGAGTATAATCACATTCCCCAGAATCCCTTCTGGGCGCAACATTCCCATGACGAAAGATTTCCTCACGAGCCCAAGGCAGCAAATCACCGCCACTCCCACTCCCTCCCAAAGACATCACCCTCGAATGGCCACCAAACCCAGTAGGCGTCCTCGACCCCGACGTCGATTTTGACCTCCTAATCAACTTGGACATTGTCCTTCCAATCCCCGCAATCGGCCGCCCCACAAACTCCCTCATAACCCCCTTCTGCCCAGCAAAAGGAAACGGATGAGCAGCCGACCACTTAATCCCATCCAAAAACACCCCCGTCATTCTAGCATAGTTAAACTCCACCCCTATCCCAGACAACTGATCACACATCCAAGCCAGCGTAATATCCGAAACCTGTTGATCCCACCACCCCCCTCCAACATTCCCATGATTCCCCGGAAACCAAACCTGTTTGAGTCTTGTCCTCTTATTCGACGGATCCCTCTCCCACAACGCAGGCCTAAAAGCATACCTAGGTTCATCCAACGCCAGCGCCTGAAAAGCATTTTCCACCTTTTCCGAAATCTGCGTATTGGTAAACCTCCACGCGTCTGCTGATCCTCTAACCCCAATAACCGGCGCGGGTGGAATACCCAACGTCCCTACCGTATCCCATACCGCTAAAGCTTTAATCGTTATCGGCATTCTGTCATCACGATGAAAGGTATCCCTCGTCATTCTCCTCTGTTTTAATCCCTCTTTATATTTTCTCATTCTTTTTTCCTCCCATTCAATTTTGGCTTGTCCAAAAGAATTATTATACTCTTGTAAACCCGGAACTAAAAACTCGTCTGTGTCTCTAGTCTTATCACCCATGTGTTCATAATCATTAAAGATTGTATAGAATTGATCTAGACCATCGGGGGTAAGTAATCCAATAGACGCAATCATGTCTGCTACTGAACGAGCGGTGAATGCTCCTCTGGAAAATCCAATGAGAATGATGGAGTCGCCGTCTACGTAGTTTGTGCAGAGGAAGTTGTAGACTTCTCGAATGTCTTGGTCGAGGCCCATGCCGAATGCGCCGCCGGTTAGTTGGTCGATGGAATTTGCTGTTCCTACCCCGGGGAAATAATTGATGATTTGGGGAGTTCCGTCGCTGCAGGTGCGGCAGAGGACTCGGGAGATGCGGGTTACGTTTGAGGGGGGTTCACGACTGTAAATGTCAGCAAATAATCACTTTTTTATGAGGGAAAATATGTATGTAATTACCCCTTTTTACCAAGTGAGTCCATCCAAGTTCCATCACAACAGACGATTAAACGCTTAGGTATTCCCTTTGGAGGCGGGTGGCTGGGGTTAAGCGGAGAAGCCATTATGAGAAGGACAGTAATAAATCTTGGTAGTAAAAGTTGAGGAAAAAAATATCAGGGAAAATAAAAAAAGTTGGGTGGCTGACCGACTTTTTATAACTGCAGCTGCATGCACACCAAACAAGAATTATCACATCCAAGCAGTTGACTGAGAGAAAAAGATCGACAGACAAGCATGCAGCAGCCTAGACGCCCATTGGGTCTAGGTAGATCCCTGAGTGGGACATTTCAGCTCTTGGCATGGATCAAGAGGATTTCCAAAAAAGGAACTCATGGCTTGGGTGGTTGGGGAGCGTGTTCGTTCGATGGAAGAGGATGTGATACAGGGATCTGAGTGTGAAAGTCAGAAAGATATGAATGGAGGTATATCCCGAGAGTCGTCGTATTTGAGTTACACACTCAGTGATGTCTGGCTTGGCGCTGATGGATGGACATGGCTGAGCTGACTTTTAAAGTCTGAGAGGTTAAGACAGAGGGTTTATTTTGTTCATTTTTATATTAAATATTCTCACCTTTAGTCTCACCGAATGGCCACAAATTATTTGTATCGAATCACTCTCCTATTCCAGTTCTATTCCTGTCCCTTCTCACATGCCAGAATCTCCGCACACATTTCAAGAGCATATCTCATGCCCAGAGTCTTCTCTAAGCCTTCAACAACTTGCCCGCCCTATCCCTCGCAATATCACACATCGCCTAACCCCCCAAAAAACTCATTAGTATGTCCCCTCGCCATATCCCATCAAATCATCAGAAAAAAAAATCACTTACAGCAATAGCCCCCCTCTCCTCCCCCTTCAAATTCCCCTCCCCAATCCTCCTCCTCATATCTTCCATAATCTCCCCCCTTCCCCTCCCATTAACAAAAACCACATACCTCAACCCCGGATATTTCCTCTCATACTCCTCATTCAACACTCTCAATTTCTCTGCTTCTTCAGGATCACCTCCCCTCAATTGTTTTTGCTCATTTTTACTCTGTTCGCTCAATTCTTCTTCTGTCCCTTGCTTAGGCTTTGAAGCACCTAATCTAGGATGCGCACCCAAGATTCCGTGTAATTTTTGCTGTTCAACTCCTGGTCTGGTAGCTGCTGCTGCTAATTCCAACAACTTTTCCCCTACGGAAGTAATCAAGGCGTCATAAGAGGTAAAGGGAGTTGATTTGATGCTAGGGAGAACCAGGTTGTGGAGGTCTGTAGATGGTTCAAAAAGGAGGTCGAGAGCGGCCGTGATTGATGAGTCCGGGAGGGACTGTAAAGAGTCAATTGGGGGAAGTGTGAGAGCCGACATTTTGATCAGTGCGTTTGGTGTTAAAGAGACGATTGTTGATGAAAGTTGAAGAATAAGAGAAATTAAAGAGAATAACACCTCTCTTATCTTGAATCATCAAGAAATAAGAATGTGGGGTAAATGCAAGTAACCGCTGAAAATCCCCCGCATCCGCCGTTCCCCGCCCGCACCTCGCCGAAACCATGGACAGTTGGAGAGATGGGATGACACTCGGGAGGATGCCGTTGAACGACCTGGTTACTTGCATAATGGTGGCGGACCTTAAAGCGACGTTGATATCAACTGTAAAAATAAGTGAGCAATATTCCTGCCAGAAAAACATCATCACCATCACCACCGAAAAGATCCAATTCTCCGATCCAGCATCGGCCGGCGCCGTGCGAGGGCCCGGTTTACATTTCATCTACCACCGCCAATATGTACAATATTTGTAACTTCTTTCTCTACCCCTAGTTTTATCACAACCCAAAAGGAATGGACTTTGTTTTCCACGAACCAACAATGCACGCACGCAAATCTCAACCAACAGCAAAAAAGCAAACCAATAATAAAAGCAAAATGCCTCCCAAGATGTTTCCAAACGTGACGTAATCCATCATGTCACACCCAATCCTCCAAACCATGATGTCCTTATCCTTCCATTCCTGTCATGACAGAAATCTGGCATCTCAACAATACTCTCGCCCAATATGGCGAGTCAAATGTAACAAAAAATGCAAATAGCCTTCCCATGATTGTGATTAGACGGATTCAGCACCGTGCGTTCCACGGAATCCCATCAACGTTGTCCATGTAATCCTCAAAGTGGTCACCCTCGTCATCTGACGACCCGTCACCTTCGGCACCGCCTCCAAAAATAAGCCCAAAGTCTGCATAAACATCTTCGGGCTCGTCTTCGTACCGACTCTCGTGCTCTGAAGTGGGGAATGCCACCCCGTCGTCATCCAGGTCATCCAGATCATCCAAGCTTATGGCCGGACGGGTGACTCGGAGCTCTGGTGAGCGGACTGGTACGAGTCGCGGACTCGGGATCCGCAGTCGTTGCTGAGGTGGGCCAGGCGGTGGCTGCAAGAGCGTTGGAGATGGGCTGACTGCCGGTGGTAATGGCGCCTGCAACCCTGCCATGGAAGGCGTTCTCAGCGCGTCCGCAGTCGGCATCTGCACCGTTACTGGGTTACCAAGTGCTCCCGGCCTTGGTACCGTCACCGTGGATCCAATCGGCGGAAATCGAGCAGCAACTCCCATCACCGATCCTGACATTCCGATATTTGGCTGCTGCTGTTGTTGCAAAGGAGTCACCGTCCTTGGCACCATGAGATTCCCTGGTTCTGCTCCCGCGGCAGTCATGCGCAGCCGAAAAGAATTGAGCAGCGCATGCCGTCGCATCATTGAGGATGGATTCGGATGGGTTGGCTGAGATTGAGAGCCCTGAATTTGCACTCGTCGAGCTGACATAATTGCGGCAAGCTTCAGAAACCTCTTGTCACCGGATGCCACCCCTTCCCGGTTAATAATGTGGGTTGCTGGGAAAGAAAACGGCTGGGAAAGTCTCGAAGTAATGAGATTTCGAAGCAGCCGGCGCTTCTTGCAGCCGAGGGAAGCGGTATTCGGGCCATCAACATCCGTGTCCGGCCTTCTCCGCTTGAGATCTGGCCGGGGAGGTTGAGGCACGTGTGATTCTCTGAGTGGGAAGCTGACCACCAAGTTCTCAACCAACGAACCAAACTTGGTGATGGCTGGAGCCGGTTTAAAAGCCGGAGAAATTACCGGATGATCAATCTTGCTGACTGTGTGTGGTACAAGGGTGGATATGTCGGCTGATGAGGATGGTGTTGGTTGTAATAAGAGATTTTGGGGAGGCGGTGATGGCTTGCTCAGCTTCAAGGTGGCCGCCTTTTCCCCGGACGTTTGTAGCAGAATGCGATCATTGATGACGGGAAGTGATGCTGCCCGCAGGAGGGCGGCGCCGAGATCGACTGGTTGGCCCTGGTGAAACCTCGAATCCCGAAAGTGCCATGGTCCGTACTGTTCAAAAGAACTTTGGCTCAGCGACTCAAGCTGAACCCCCATTGCCACGGGTTAGTCTGTTTTTCGTTTTGGTGATTTTGACCGCAGTCGAGGGCCGAATGTTAGCAACGCATATTCGGCGGCCCAGGTTCCCAATACTCCAACGCCCAATAACCCAGACTGAGGAGGAGGACGGGACGCCTCCAGGACATATGATGTGACAAGATAACTAAGTGTTAAAAGAGACGGGAGGAGACAAGGTGTGGGTGCTGCAGGCGCTCCAGGGTATTTATTTAGGGTGTCCAGTCGTGCCAGTCAGGCGGTGTCGAGTGGAGGAGGCGGAGATCTGGTTCCAGGGTGCAAAGGGAGTTGTGCTCTCGGTAAGTTTAATAAAAAGAGTGGAAACTAGCTTGAGAAGCCAGACAAATCCAGCCAGTCAAAAAAGACCAAGACTGAAAGAGCAGCACTAGGGTAGCCCTAGCTAGCCAGAGGCACGGTAACACGACATGGGGTCCATGGCCGAGAGTCTGGGGAGAAGGAGGGGTGCTTCAGTAGTGTCGACGAGAGCTGAGTTTTGACTGGCTAGATTGATGCAGGTGGCGGTGGTTGAGGTTGTTTGGGAGAGCAGCAGTGAGAAGCAGCAGGGAACTTTGGAGTCTTGCACCGTCTTGGACAAGGTCTGGCCGTAAAATGTCACGAAGAACCTCGTGTGTGGCAACAGGTAGTCCGCGTTGTGCAGCACCGTAAGACCCGACCGGGACCAAAAGTGCAGAGACAGATAGACGGTGATGATGATGAGAGACAAAAAACGGCAAGAGGTCACCAGACGAAAGATGTCAGTGTCAGCGGAGGGGTGAAAAGCAGAAAAAGTTAATTGGTTGGATGGAATTTCAATAGCGTAATCAGAAGACACAACTCTTTTTTCGGTTTGGTCTTCAGTTGCAACTTTACAGCAGCTCTGCGTGTCTGCCCCTCTTTTTTCTTTTCTTTTTTAACGCAGGGGCCATCATTTCTTCGAATTTCATGGTCCTGTTCCCCAGAAAAAGCCAATTCGCGCAGCATTTTGGATGAATTGGAGGGGATCGGCTTTTTTGGGCTCGCCAAATGTCTTGACGCCCAAGCCTTTTTTTTCCATCAGTGTCACACACACCCAAATAATTCTGCCAGAAGCTCATTTGACGGCGCAGGTCACGCGTCGCAACGAAACTTCCATTTCCCCTCCTTCTCTTTCCCCCCTTTCCCTTTCCCCTTCACCCTACCATTTATCTTTCCCCCTAAAACCTTTCAGGATAAAAAGAAGCCCATTTATCAGATCATCATCGTTCCTTTTTAAAATCATCTCCACAATCTCTCAATCGCGCGAACGATGAGCGGCCCCAAATTCGCGAGACCCACTCAGTTCCCGGAAGATCTGGGGTAATGAAGGACCAGGGCATTTCGAGAGGGGATCTTTCCTTCTTGGCATTCAAGTGGTCAGCAAAGTGTGAACACCTGAGTTCCTAAAATGATGGTTGGTGGTTGAGGTGTGCGGAACTCCCCGCACCACATTTCCGCAAACCGAGGCTGCCCGACTGCACCCGTTTTCCTAAAAAGGAAAGAATCCTTCCTTGCCCATCCGTTTTTGTCTCGACATCACGTTTTTTTCATGAGATGACGACCTCGGAAAACTTCTAGAAGGTCAGGACCATGCATTGTGTGTGTGTGTGTGTGTGTGTGTGTGTGTGTGTGTGTGCCCTGCATTTGTTGAGGTCGGTAGTGACGGGCTAGGTACGCTAGTAGCAGGCAATGGAGGATAAAAATGTTTACGCCTTCCTGTATAGGAAGCTGATTCGTTCAATCCTTGCGTCTTCCAGGTTCCCGCAGATATTTGACAGTCTTGGTTATGTCGTCGTTTACTCAGCCGAACGGAAACATAGTGGAGGAATCTTGAATCATCGAGATATTCGTATGCCGACTTTCAACTGAGCACCACAACCACATATTCGAAAACGAGGTTGGACTTGACGACATGATGATTCCTGCTGTATTACATCTTCTTGATCACGCGGGTGCCATGGCAGGGTTCTTTCTTTTGTCCTCCTGAGTGTCAGCAAAAGTAATACTGTCTTCTCTCTACTCGGTCCTATTATGATCATATGAGTATTTTGTAAGACTTTGAATCCTGCACAACGGGTAACTGCTCTACGTTGTGTACAGAGAAATACGAGCATATGATCTGCATGTAGTCCTCTGACTGATCACGATCCGGGAGTGAAGGGGGGGGACTTGTGGTTAAATGGTGAAACATCTTCTCTGCTCCCAGTTTCCACCATTCGAGTCTTTGATTGTTGAACTCGACTTTGTAAGCGAGAACTCTCGACCAAAAAGGGAAAAACAACCTCGACAGACATAAAACAGTCAATGTAAACCTTTGTGAAACAATCCAAGACCCTTGAAGCGAGCATAAGAAGAAAATTTGTATATACTCAACCTCAACACGCAAAAATCGAGAATTCCCTCATTGGGTAGACCGGAATTTAAGGATAACGACCAGTTCCGGACGACATGCCAAGTACATGCCACCCCTACACTGCACGTATACAGATTACCAACCACATACCCAGTGCATCACTTACCTCAGCTGAACCAGACTTCCCAAACCTCTGGGTTTATTCGCCACTCACTTCCCCGAAAGCACGAACCAGGAAAAGAATCACTGGAACCTCCCCCGAATATAACACCAACATTTCATCATATGCATATTGAATCCATCCAGACCTTTCTAGATTTTCCCTCTTTACAAATTTTCCCTCTACAAATTTTCCACCACAAAGAATCCATTCCCTTGAGTGAGAAATTCCGGTACTGCACCCTCAAACAAGCCACAACTGTAACCCGGAAAACGACGAGAAAAGGTGTGGGAGGGTAGGTTTGTGATGGGATTGGACGCCACTGACGACCTCTAAACCTCTTCAGACTTTATGCAGGAAGTATGCAATGCACCTGCAATCCCCCCGCCTTTTTATGAGTGTTCGAGAACAATAAATCCGTTTTATTTTCTGCGCGAGACTGATTATGGAAGTTTCTTTTTCTTTCTTTTTTTTATCCCTGGTTTTTGGTTCCAGACTTTCTTTTTCGTGATGGAAGAAGGGGAAAAAGTTCCCGGTTGGTGGGGAGATGAGATGACGGAATTGAACTTCGTGTTCAAGGTTATTTTTCACTAAAGACTGAAACTATCGTTTGGAGAACCGTGAGAAAAGAAATTCTGGTTGATCGAGATGTTTCAAGATTGTTTTTTTGGGTTGAGTCAGGGTGATGAAGGAGAAGCTCGCTTATTGTAGAGTTGGGGGTCATTGGGGGTCATCACATCCCCCCACCAATCCTTCTCTGTGGCTCTGTGGGGGAAAGAGATTGGGAATGATGCATTCCGAAACCATTTGTATCGCGCATTTGATAGTTTTATCGATAGATTGATGACGGCGTAATGCATAGTTTGGTATCGAGGTTGCATTTCTCGTTTTTGTTTTTTTATCTTTTTTATATTTGCGTCAACACACACGATCGTTTATTTGCCCAATCCACATGAAGCAGAGAAGGCTCGGTCTCGTCGGTCTCGGGAACAATGACAACGCGTCATATCTCATTTTGGACTCTTTTCAAGTGCGATGTTGCTCAATTTGAACACAACACCTTAGTTAACACTCGATCAATTTTATCGGACTCGTCTTACTGATTAAAGAATGGTTGTGCACGTGCGGGATACCTCGGCACCTTTGTTTGGGGCACCCAAGTGGAGACAAATATTCGCCCACTGTTTCCTGCTACGGAGTATCGGCCTACGACTTCCAGTGTTCGCCGGGATGAAGAAATCCGGCCTGTCGGGGCAATTATTGCCCTGATTAGAGGTTATCTCCAAAGTGAAAGAGACTTTGACATTTTCATACTGTCTGTTTTATATCCCGACTCTATTGATGTTATAATATTTGACAATCTCATCAAACCTGGTTCGTTGTGTTCACTCTTCATCATATCCATCTCACCTTCCCATCAAGACATTTGTTACCCGTATAAAGATAAGAACTTGACACTTACCAAAATGCCCATCTCACTAGTCAACGCATTCAGAAGAGAAATCTTTATCCAAGGACCCTCATCAACCATGGCTCGTCAAGGAGATGACGTCTATCGACTTTCCTTCCAGGAGCAAATGGAACTCATCAAACTGCCCTCTGACAGTTCTGCCAAGAAATACATGTCAACTCGTTCAGCATACATGCCCGGTTCAGACTTCACCAAAGACAAGGAACTCCCCAGCTTTCATAAAGCTGCCTTTGGCGGATGCGTTTACGGCCAGGCAGCTTTGGCAGCTTTGAGAGCTCAAAGGGAGTTGGAGGCTGAAGAAGGGCGTAAACCCTCTGATCGTCTAGATATTCACGTAAGCTTCCCCTTGGCCGCTTTACTCAACGACGATAAACTTCAACTAACCTCCCAAAAAGACCATCAACGGCTTTTTTACCCGCCCGGGAGTATCAGATAAACCCTTCATCTACTCAGCTTCCCCCATAACCTCTTCTCGCTCCTTCTCCACAATGTCAATCTCAGCCTCTCATCCAACCTCATCATCAGTCACAGACCACTTTTCCCCATCAACCACTTCACTCAACTCGCTTCAACCCCCAGCATTCGCCGCTTTAATCTCCTTTAAACTCCCCGAACCAGACTCAGCAGGCATCTCAATGCAGGAACCCTCCCCTCAACAAAGATTTTCCTCTATTCTTTCCTCCCGACCGCCAGAGGACTGGCCTGCTGCCCCTCCAGTCGATTTAGAGGGTGTTGTATCTCTCGTCGGAGACGACCAAATCGGTACATTTCCCATTGTAGAGATGAAAAAAGTGGATATGACGTTCTGGAATCAAGATAAACCAATTTACGAAAGAAGAGAACTAATTCTCTATCGTCTGTTGAAACCACTTTCTCCCACGGAAGGGGATGGGCCAAACGCTCATATAGCTGTACATGCTTATGCAGCTGATAGAAATGGTTTACTCATGGCGGCTAATCATTTGGGATTGGGATGGAGCTTAGGACGGGCTGCTAGTTTGAGTTATAGCTTTGTGGTTCATGTTAATGCTGCTGAGGCTGTTTTGGAAGGGAAAGGGTGGTGGGTTCAGGAGGTTTGGTTCCCTAGGGCTGCGAGGGGAAGAGGGATTGTTGAATGTAAAATTTGGAGTCCGGAGGGTGTGCATGTTGCTACAGAGTATCAGGATGGGTTGATTAAGGGGTGGGAGGAGAGTGATCCGAAGGGGGTTTGGAAGGAGGAGGCGAAGTTGTGAAAATCTGACTAGGGACGATGTGTTGTTGGGTGTTGAATGCTGGTTAAATTAAAGTTAAATTAAGAGTGCTTTTACAAAGAGCTGGCGTTTGCAAATTTACATGGATAGAGCTATGAAGAGCTTTGTTTACTCCCCCTGAGCTTGTTGGCTGTGAGAAAAGAGGGTTAGGGTTGTAAGCAAGGGGTGACGATGAGGGCTATCTAAACCACTTTGAGATATTCCTCAAGAGATTCTGATGTATTCAGGATAAATTAACGAGTTCAACATATGCTTGACAGTTTTTACAACCTTATCAAATCTCATTTACATCAATTCTATTCCCTTCGTTTTCTCTGGAACGTGCACGTGAAAAATCACCTGACGCCTCACTAAACTGATTTAGGCAATAAGCTGGGTCAAACCGGGCTTCGGCTGTTGTGGGTGCGGTGCTTTGCTTGCTTCCCTGCTGGCGAATGGAGCCGAAGCCAATGCAAGCAGCAAATCAGACCATTTGTTGCTGCGAGCAAGTCCCTCCTTCACAAAGTCACAACAACACTTTCAATTGACTACAGACAACTCTCCGCTCTTCAACAACCACCCACCCACCACCTAAAATGTTCCTTCAGCGCTCCGCCATCGCCGTCGCTCGCCGTGCGGCTGTCGCCCCGGCCGTCCGTCGCACCCTGGCCACCACCGCTGTGCGCCGTAAGTTTTAAACCCCGAGGGGGAAGCTCCAAAAAAAAGAAAAAAGACAAAATGTCGCGCAAGAGCAAGAGCAAGGAAGCACGAAATTTACACTACACAACAAAACATTTTTTGCATAAATCACAAACGACGAAAGCCAAAACTGACGATTAAAATGGAAAATAAACAGGCGATGCCGAAGTTCCCCAGAAGAAGTACAAGACCTTGAGCGGTATGGTTTTTTCTTATCTTTCCCTCTATCTTTTTGGAAGGGCGGGGTGGAAAGTCGAGAGAAGTGGTGGTTGTGGTGGATGTTGCGTCATGGCGTTTTGCTTGGAGCTCGAGAGAAGCCCAAGAACAAAAGCCTGACGTCAGTTCCAAAACCACCACACTTGAGGAAGCTCATGGATCTGGAGCTTGGGAAAGTAGGGGAACTATCTAGGGGATACAATTTTCTGAGGAAAGCCAGGATAAGCTGACATTATGATTTCTCTTCGTGCCACAATACAGAGGTAAAGACCGCCGACGATCTCTTCGGCCCCGGTGCCGAGCCCGGTACCGTCCCTACCGATATCGAGCAGTCGACCGGTCTCGAGCGTCTCGAAATTCTCGGCAAGATGGAGGGCGTTGACGTTTTCGACATGCGCCCTCTCGATGCATCGCGCCTCGGTAAGATTTGAATATACTGAGGAAAGATGAGGAAGGGGAGAGAAGCTGACGGGAAAAAAAGGAACTCTCTCCAACCCCGTCCTTATTCGCTCCTTCGGTGATGAGCAGTATGCCGGTTGCACTGGTGTCCCCGCTGACTCCCACAACGTTATCTGGCTTACCGTAGGTGCCCAAGACTTGCAAGAGTGGGGTTGATGAGTAGAACCAAGGAAACTGATACTGGATATTAGATGTCCCGTGAGCGCCCTATCGAGCGTTGCCCCGAGTGCGGCAGCGTCTACAAGATGGAGTATGTCGGCCCTCAGGACGACCACCACGGCCACGACCACCACCACGGCTTCGAGGAGCCCAAGAGCTTTGCCGATTTCGTCAAGCCCGAGTACCACTAAACAATTACAACTGGAGACTCGGACGCGGGTTGTTGATAGAAGGCAGAGGAGTCTGTTGATAGACGGGGGAAAACTTTTCGATTCACATTGCGTGATCGGAAGCTGGGGCTTGTAGTATATTCGTGATGAGGCAGACGAGCTGTATAGATCTTCTTTTCTATGTCTCTAAACTTTGGGTACAGTTCTGGCGCTTATTGATCTACTTACATTGCATTGTGAGTAGTCCATTCTAGGGAGAATTAGACATTTGCATGCTGGTTCGGAATTACACTTGCAGCTTGCTGCGCCATTCGCAGTACCGGATGAGATATTGGGTGAAGCCCTCAGCGTTCAACCTCAGCAGTTGCCAAATACCGTTCGTCTCTCGCCCTGTCTTGGGATTGCCATGCATAGGGCGTCATTTTTGACAATCAGGTCTACACAACCCGGTGCGAAAGGAGCTAATGGAAGGATAGAAATCTCCAACGATTTCAACCCTCTTCATCACCAAAACTCAACTTGATCTTTTTGGCCTTCTTCTTCGGCTTGGACTTGGCGCCGTCTTCCTTCTTCTCCTTATCCTCGCTCTTTTTGCTCTTCTCTGAAACTGCACTTGTTCTCCCCTCTTCTTCGTCAGCATCCCCACCAATGACCTTGCCAGCTTTTCTCTTTTTTCCAACGCCAATACTGGCTATTTTTTCTGCAGGTCCCGGAACGGCTTGCTTATCATCATCATTCTGTGGGGGTGTTTCATCATCACCTGCCGGAGTGGTGGTAGTACTAGTAGGCTTTTCCTTTACAGACCCATCCACACCGACAGTCACGTCCTGAACTACGTTGCCGTGCTCGTCAACAATTGTTGGCGCATCCTCTGCTTCTGCGCTCCCGGATCGGGGTTTAACTGGGCGTCGACGGGCCGAGAGGATTGGGTCGGAACCGTTGGAGTCGTATTGCTGCTGTGTCTCACCGCGAAGACGGGCAAGGAAGGGTGGTAAATTCGAGGAGTACTGCAGATTTTTGGCGGTTATTTTTTGGGACATGCTTGCGACGCGCGCGCGCGGGTTGTGGGATTTTTTGATTTTTTTTCAATATGATTGACCGGAAGAGATGCCGACTGGTTTCTTCAGACTTTTTGTAAGAAATAAAAGTGTGGTTTTCGTCCGCTGACGGCGAGTTGCAGATTTTGGTTTGTGTCCGGAGAATTACCTTGATAGATTGAAATGCATGGATGGAAGGGAAGTCAGCAAATTCCCATTGTATTGGCCCCCCACGACCAGTGAGAAGTGCTGGAATTTGCAGGGGAGGAATGCGCTGAACAACTTCCCCGGTTCTAGGAGGTGAGATTGGTGGGGCAGAAGCTGTGACCCTACTCTAAATTGACATTTTGAGCTTGGCCTTTTTTTGGGAAGGACGACTCACGACATGGAGGGGCATTGAGGGGTCATTGAGTTTTTGACTTTGAACAATTTTCAAGGGTTTTTCCAAGGAATCAGTTCAGTAAATTTGGATTTCCTCTAACCGGTCAAATTGCTCCAATGAGATACGTACCGGCCAATTATCTCCATCTAGATGCATCTCCCATCACACCGGTTCAGGTCAACTCCATAAAAGGGTGCTCACTCAGCCTTGGTTTTTATACAAATCAGAGACATTTTAGCGCCAACATCACCACGGGAACCCTTTCCGGATAACCAGCAAAGGGGGTGAGGCTTTTCAGGGCAGCGAATTGTAGCTTTGCATTGGGCAGCGTCATGAGATTTCTCACCGCTTGAGAGTTGGGTCTCAACGAATGTCTCAACTTTGTCCTTGGGGTGACTTTTGGTCATATTCCCTGCCACACTTTTACACGTGTGCGCATGTCATTTTGACTGCCGAAGTTCAGACAGAAATCAATTCCAACCAACCGGAACGTCTTCCAACCTCTTGCGCCCCCCTGTCAGGATCGGAGTAATATGCAGATGCTTCTGTTGAAAGCGTACCAAGCGGTCGGGTGCCCAGGATCTGACAGGATAAACAACGTACCTACAAGGCATCCAACAATTAATCCTTCAGCAATTCAACTTCGATGCTGGGAGAGTTCCCTTGTTGCGGGCGTCTCCCCGTGATGGACTCATAGGCCCCTTTTGGCCGTCGGCAGCCTCTTCCGCATATTAGTTCTATTTACGCCCGGGGAGAATGAGTCCCATATCCCGGGCACAGCTGTGTGTAACACATGAAGCATCATTTGCGACTACTCATATTACATCGTGGCGGTGTGTCTGAACGGCGGTGCAGCTGTTCCCGCTCATATAATACACATGTACATCCAAATACATGCGCTATCTACATCATGGGGCTTGATCTATTGGCCCGTTGACCCTCCGGGATCTTCAGGGTCCTTTCCCCGGTGCGTTTTGTGGAAGTTTGTGCCCCGTTACGCTGCCGCAAAGGTACCACACGAGCACCATGTTTGCCTTGCCATCTTTCATCTATCCGTCTTCCGCGATTGGACTCCTTCTTTCCCTTGCGTGGACAACGTGGAGATTACATCACACGGATCTTTGGCTACCTGCATACTATCTCTCGAGTTGCAAGGTCAGACTGGCAGGAATGGCGTCAGCCGACATGGCTTCCCAGGAGAGGATGGATGAGCTGGCATACCGCCAACCAAATATAACACTTCCTTTGCCCCCGGGACCGGTACCATATGTCTGATAGAAACCCTATTTCCCATCGTACTCACGTTTCTGCTACTTGCATTATACGCCCCTAACCAAGCAACATGGCCCCAGCCAAAAAGTTGGGTAACTTGGCAGCCTATCGCACTGCTTTTGAAGATCTCTACTGGACGCAGGATCTGCCACTCAATGAGGTTATGGCCCGAATGGAAGAAGACTATGGAATCCAAGCTACGTACGAGTTCCTCGTCTCTCACCGCTGCCGCTGTGGCTGACCTTTGTGACAGAAAGAAGATGTACAAGAGGCAGATTGATGCTTGGGACCTCAAGAAAAATATTCACAAGGATGAGATGATTGTGATGCTGCGGGTCGAAGAGCGGCGTCGTCAGGAGAACAAGGAAACCACATTCTTTCTCCGTGGAAAACCTGTGGATCGGACCAAACTTCGACGCTTTGCAACTCGCTACAAATTGACGACGTCTCAATTCCAGGGCATGCCCATAGAGAAAGAAGGTATCTATGGATCTTGTTCCTATCTATTTCTTTAATCGCTGGCTGACGTTTGACACCAGAGATCCCATCTCACATCACATATTCGACCCCTGAACCGGAAAGCCCTGTGCACCGTCCTTTTCTACAAGGGCAATCAGGAACCGACGGTTCTCTACTGAGCCCAGTCCTCAGCGACACGGACAATGATGCTAGTTACTGGTCGCCGTCATCAACATCAGTTAGGTGGGATGCTGGCGAATCCTACCAGAGTCTTGACACAACCTCGGCCCAACCTTTCCCTGCCGATTTGCCCTTATTCTCTCCTTATCTTTCCCAGAACACGTCCTTCTTCCAAGCTCAATGGACCGCTGAAAGTGACTCTTTCAATTCTGGTTCTTACAATTACCATTCCTCCCATACGTCTCCTTCTGGTTCACACTCGACTGAATACCAAAATGTTGAGGCACAACCAGCCTCCAGGCTAAGTTCGGATCAATATTCTTCGGCATACAATATCACGGCAACTGGACCTTCAACTTCTCACCTCATCCCTACCGAGTCTGATCAGAGCGGGACCGGACAGGCAGGTTTTGGCCAAAACGTCGACTTTAATCAGAGCACATGGCATTCGACGGACCCTAACAGCAACACAACTTTTAAAGATTATTTCGGAAATGGTATCAATCCCAGTTGCCTGGCTCGAGGATATCATAGCTGTGGATGTCAAGTAAGCCAGGCTCGGGCCCCAAGGCAACGGCTGCACGATGTGCAAAACCACAGCAACATTGAACCATTCGCACTTGGTCCACCCCTTGCGCAAGGCTGATTTCGACAGTCACTTTAAACCTCGGTGTTCAAAGCAACATCAACATATTACTCACCGATGCATTTAAGCGTATTGAGTTTTTTAATGACCTCCTTTTCTCTGAAACCGAGGAAACACACTTTCTATTACCACAAGCCGCTAAGGACTTGTTGTGCAGTTCCAACCATGCATACATGTAGTGATAATCTCTTTGACAGAGTAGGTCTTACAACGAAGATGTTCTCAGCACCATCAAGCACGGTTTCGTGGTGTAGTTGGTTATCACGTCAGTCTAACACACTGAAGGTCTCCAGTTCGAGCCTGGACGAAATCAAGCTGTTTTTTTTTTTTTGCTGTGGATCTTCACTATCATATTTTCCTTCTTTTTTTTTTTTTTTTTTTTTACCTCTTGACTTTTTTCTTGCAACATTTTTTTCAAAAAAAAATTGTTTTCATTTTGTCGGGCATTGGGACAAAGTAACATAGCGAATACCCAGGGCGGAATGTTGGATTTTTTTTATTGCGAGTTTTTTTTTTTTTTTTTTGTTTATTTTTTCACTGGAAATACTTGATGGTAGACATATGTTTATCGGCAATAGCATCTTCTCTTCTCGTTTATTTTCGCCTGATACGAACGTATTTCTTTTTGATGCTCTGACAGCCTCTTGGGTCATGAATATCTCTACTGGGTGTGACGAAACAATCAGGAACAGGACCTTTCTTGATGGTTGGGAACAAAGAAGGAAGGTGACAGACAAGGACTTTGTCAGGAAAGAAGGGACAAACCTATTGTAATTTTCGGGGGCAAAGTCCAGAACAATTCATTGTTTCTGATGTTCTTTGTCCAAAGCGGAACAATGCATTATAGGAGATAACCAATTCTCTTTGTTGACATGAACAGCTTGGACCCGAGCTTCATCATGAAGCCAAATATAAAACCTCGTCCTTTCCATCTTTTATCTCCAATCCAAAAAAGTCCATCATTCACACAAACACAGCAGCAGCATAAACTTTATCTCAACAAACCTATCACTCCCAAAAAGAAACTCCGGGTAAGTAGTATCCCCCAAAATGGCCCTCAACACCACCACCCCCACCTTTGACCCAGCAATCAACACCCTCCTCTTCGACATCATCATCCTGTACTACCGCACCTACATCACCCTTTCTTCTGCCTCCCTCGGCCCCTCCTCCTCCTCCTCACTCCTCAAAATAGCCGAACGTGCAGTCGCAGCCCGCATCGCTTCTGAACTCCCGTCTTTATTTTCTCCTCAAATCACAGACCTCTGGTCCGATCCCTCTGATGACTCGATTATGATCACAACCTCCTTCACTGGTCTTCGCCAACCCATTACTCTGGTATTAGCCATTGCCGCTCGTCAACGACTTGATTACCTCGGGTCTAAAACTGGATTAGCAACAAAATTTGTTGATGCTATCTGGAAAGAAGGCGATGAGCAATGGAGCTTAGAGCAGTGTCAGTTGTGGTTGGTTTGTGCTGGAGATAAATACACTGTGAGGGATGCTTTATACGGAAGGGACTTTGGGGAATGGGTTGACTATTGGAGGCTTATGACGGGTCATTTAATTAGGGAGGGGTATATTTCTTTGCAAGATGAGATTGCTATTGAAGAGGATGTTTTTAGGACTGTGATGCAGAAGCTGGATCCAGAGGTGAGGTTTATTATTGAGGGGGAAATTGATTTGACTCGAGGGAATAAGTTACAGATGTTGAAGCAGATTGTCGAGATGCCGTTTGTTAAGAGGCGGTTTGAGAATCTGAAACATTCGTTGCAGGTTGTGGCTGGGAATGAGATGGCTGATGGTGGGATGGAGACTTGGAGGAGAATGATTGAGACTGAGTCTCTTGTGAATGGGGGGGCTTCTCTTAGGGAGTCTGAGGGATTTGATAGGATGAGGTTTGATAGGATTGCGGGGACGATTCCTGAGTGGATAAGGCAGAAGTTTGGTGAAGAAGACTCGGACTCGAACTCGGACTCGGACTCATCATCAACCTTGGGTTATGCTTCGACGCATTTCGACTTCTCGGACTATGAAGATGATTCGGATGCGACTGCGGAAGATGCTATGGCGGAGCTTCGACGTATGAGGTCGTGAAGGTTTTTTTTTGTCACTGACTGTCTGTAGGTTTTCCCTTTGTCCTATTGTCTTTGCTGATCATTTCCTTTGTTAGACCGAAAAAATAAAAATCTTTTTACATCAATAAATTTTGACTACTATTGTTTGTGCCCCGTGACTGATGATTTGCCTCGAGTATATAAAAGAAATGTAGAAAATTATCTATAATCCAGGCTACAGAACGAAAGTCCCCATCTCACACATAAATGTAACAATATTGTCCACCATGTCCTCCAAGCTGGTTATTCTGACTTCTCAAAGTCACAGGCCCTGCCGTCCATCCGAGATCAATGATGCTATCGAGAATATCCTCTCGGCCGTGAATACCGCCGTGACCTGTATCATGAGTCTCTGGATGGAACGGCACAGCATTGATGCGACGCTCCGGGTCTTGCATCTGCCAAAGCCACCAAATACGGTCCAACATTCCATGGTGGAAGTAAAACAGCGGATCACCGGGAGAGCAGTAAAAGTCCTATCTTCAGTTAGTCATATCCCAAGTCCAACAACAAAAAGAAAAATAAACTTACGCCACCGGGATCACCACCAATGAGATAATGGCCTGCCATGTGAACCTATAACACATTCTCATTAGCATCGTCACTTAGTATCTCATCATAAAAAGAAAGAAAACATACCCCCCAACCATACGGATCCCCCCTCAACTGCGGCATCCCCAAATACCGGTTATAAAACGCATCAATATCGTTATGCTCCGTAATCAAGCTATAAGTATAATTCGCCTTTCCTCCCATGGCAGAAATGGCATTCACATCTCGTCTCAAACATCTTGGGTTTGGTGCGAGGCCATCAGCTCGGCCGTTCTTGGTAATATCTCTAAAGAGTCCTCCTTTAGGGCCCAAAGAGACAACCATGCTACCGAAATATTAGCAAGTTTATTTCGGGGGAGAGAGAGAGAGAGAGAGAGAGAGAGAGAGAGAGAGAGAGAGAGAGAGAGAGAGAGAGAGAGGAAAAGAAAAACTCACTCCTTGAACGGCCCCGTAGTAACGCAGCCTCCTCCTCCCGCATTAGGAATCATACCACCACCCATTCCTGACGGAATCCCCGGATAAGGCACGTATAACCCATCTCCGCTCATACTTCCCTCGCTCCCGTCAAACAATAAAGAGTTTAACGGGTCCTTGGCGTATCGATCATAATTCATGTACTTTTTTCCCCTTCTCATTAACTTGATCTCCCTTTTAGAACAGGAATGAGGCAAACTTACCGGCTGATACCCCTTATACCCACACTCCTCCCTCAACGCAGTCTCATAAGCCCAAACAAAATACCTATGTCCAGCGAGCAAAGTAGTAGGACCATGTAACTGATTCGCGTGCTCCATATGCGTAGCCACAAAATCATCAAACCTCGACCTAGCTCCAGGGGCTTTACCCAAGGCAGCAGAGCGAGAAGGTAAAGACTGAAGACATAGGACGGCGCGAACGTATTCTTTTCTTTCGTCTAGAGAGAGGTCAGACCATTCCCTGCGGACGGCGGCGTTGGCGATGGTGCAGTTGTTTAGAGAGCCTGCGTTTCTCTCGAGGTAGGCTTGGACTTTGGGGATTGTAGAGTCGAGGAGGAGGTCGACTTCGTCTGGAGGCAAGTCGGGGTTGCGGACGGGGTTGTATGTCCATCCTGCAGACTTTTTCTCGACGGGGCTGGACTTGGCAACCCCGAGGAGGAGGGAGAAGAGGGGAATGAGGGTATGGAAGGAAGGCATTGTGATGGTTAGGGTCGCCCGTGTCGAAGACGGAAATGGACCAAGAGATTGTCAACAGGGCCTGGTTTTATACTATGCTCAAGTTGTTTAGTTTCTCCATTTATGGCCATCTTCGGTCCGTTATCCGACTCTGCTCCGAAAATATCTGCCGCTATATAGGCTCAGTAACGTGAAACTATACAAGAGATTGGAAAACATATTGCTCTGGCTCGCCTATTGGCTGCCCAAGACTTTGTTACAGACGTTGAGTAATCGCTGCGTATGCTTTGTCAAATCACCCCTGTGAACCTGTGATCAAGAAACTCCGAATGTCTATCCGAATTGATGATTCCGGGTTAGTTGAACGGCATCTCCCAAGAGAAACACCAAAAAATCTCTCATTAATATTCCTTGTAAACAAAACCCAACGAGTTGTGATGTGTAAGTGTTGGTGCAGATCAACTCTTTATCTGATTATAAGCCTCATAATCTATCCAATCATATGTAGAGGGTAGTTATCCGGTACATTGAGCCGAATTCCAGGAAATCCTTCTCTTTGTGATGTCGTCCCCGTTTAGTCCTTGGGTTATACGGCACATGGGCGGGCCAAGTACCGGCAGTTGCCTCTTATCCGCCACATCGCGGAGGTAAGCATATAATATACTGCAGCATCTAAATGAATGTGAGATTAGGTTTAATAAATTTGATGGGTCACATTCGTCATCCCTAGATACTTTTTTTTTGATGGAGCGCAAAAAAAGATGTGTTTGTGAAGAATAGGGCAACGTGAGGGGTCTTTCCTGAGTGAAAAAAAAAAGATAAAAAATGAGTCCCCTCGACCGGAATCGAGCCGGTGACCTTTCGGTAATCAATAAATTCCTTTACAGCCGAACGTGATAGCCAACTACACCACAAGGGGTTTTTGTTTGTTGTAAAGTTATGTCCAAAACAAGACATATGAATGCATTCTGCTACCAATTGTTGTTGGTGAAGGATGGATGACTTGGCATTGGGGGTCGAGGTGCAGAATGCGTCTCAGGGGAGGATGCAATTGGTCAACGGGATGGATGCGGTTGCTGCAAAAAAGAATTGCGATTGCGATTGCGATAAGCCCCCTCGTGGCAACAGCAGCAAACACAGTTTTCCCAAGTGCGACAATCGGAAAAAATATTGGTGGAACTGCAACGTTTCAGAAACACGCGAGGCGGATGTCATGAGTAAACGATTTGAGTTTTGACCCGATCACTCATTGCTTTTACAACAAAATTCTTGTTGACGAGTCGTCGGCATTTGATGGTTTGTCTCGTCTCGAAACCTGCCAAATTGTGGGTCCCAAAACCTGCACCTGAAAAGGGGCAATGGCGAAAAGAAATAAATATCAAAAAACCCACCACCTGGAAAGGCTGCAACAGCTGGTGACACGTAAATTATTTTTAGTTCCCAATGCTTTTGGTTTTCGTTGGCTTGTGATTCCCGACTTTTTTGTCACTGGGAAAAAAAGAACAAAAGCTCAGACGACAACTGTCAATCTGCCATGTCGTCTGTCTCGCAGCTGCTACCAACCCGCCAAGAGACTGGCTCGGACCCGCTTGTGCCTGTGTCGTCCAGACCTCTCGGCGTTGATAGGCTGGATGGCGTCCGGGTGGGGTTCACAGACACACACGGGAGGTACGTACCAGTTTTTTTGGGCTTCTGCAATCTCTCGTATCAATTTCTATTTCCAAGGTTGTTTCCTGCTGGAAAACCGTCAACAAGATTTTGCAGCAATTGGGCTTCAAAAAACAAGGGAAAAAAAGAACAAAAAGAAAAAGAGAGAAATCCGCCATTCAAAACTTCAACGGCAGCTTGGCCCAAAGAGGTCCACTTTCCCATCATCTCTCACCGTCCACAAATCCACATCCACAACTGCAGTTTAGAGGGTCGCCCCCGTTCCCCGATTCCACTCTCCAAATTCCCCAGTTTCGATTTCTGGGACCTCCTACTCCTGAGTCCCTGACCTGACGCGTAAAACCGACAACTCTAATTCACACCTCGAAAACCACCACGAATTGAAGGGAATCACCTCTCTCCCTGCCACTCGCTTCTGGCCTTTTTTTAATCGCGTACACCTAAACCACCTTTAATTATTGTCGGATCGAGCGAGCGAACGGGCGAAGCGGAGAGCTCTTCTTGTTGACCCCCAAACCCGGACGGCGCATAGTAATCGAATTCCCCTTCACATAACCGTCGCTGGCTGGCTTCCTGCCACGGAACCCCGTCACGATGGATCTCCTCCGACGAGCCGGCAAATACGTACCGGCCGCCGGCCGTCTTCCACAACTCCCCGTCTCAGATGAAAAGGGCAAGGGAAAATCAAAAACACTGGCACAGCGCCTCGCATACCTCAGGAGGCCCATGAGGCTAAAAGGAAATTCGAGCGTATCTGTTCCCCTCGGTGTCGTCGTTCTGTTCCCCGTCATCGTTGTCATTCTTATCCTGGTGCTGTTTGTCAAGCATCCCAGTTCTCCTGGGAGAATATTAATACCCGCAGGCGCCCCGCCAGCAATAAGGTATTTTTTACACAATATCCCACCAAACCATGGTGCGCCGATTGTTGCTGACAACGAATTCTCCCGCAGGAAAATCAGTGAAAAGCATGACAAGGTGTTTGTTACGGGATGTCTCCAACCCGACACTACCCAGCCCCGCGCCAATGCCGCCTTTGTTGTTCTTGCCAGAAATAAGGAGCTAGATGGTGTTATTCAGTCCATGAAGTCGATCGAGCGTCACTTCAACCGCTGGTACAACTATCCCTATGTGTTTCTCAACGATGGCGACTTCAACGAGACCTTCAAGGAGACCGTCAAGAACTATACTTCAGCAAGCGTCGAGTTTGGCAAAGTTGGACCTGACATGTGGGGATATCCCGACTGGATTGACCCCAAGGTTGCCAAGGAAGGCATCAACAAGCAGGGAGACAATGCCATCATGTACGGCGGAATGGAGAGCTACCACTTCATGTGCCGCTTCTACTCTGGCTTCTTCTACAAGCATGAGCTCCTCGCCAAGTACGAGTGGTACTGGCGCCTTGAGCCAGAGATCAGCTACTTTTGCGATATCACCTAGTACGTTCACCTGCCACCGGCTCAGTTGCCATGCGCTAACCGTCTGTCTTTCTCTCCCCCGCAGTGACCCCTTCCTTAAGATGATCGAGCACAACAAGACCTATGGTTTCACAATTGCCGTCAAGGAACTTCGCGAAACTGTCCCCAACATTTTCCGTTATGCTTCGGCGTATATGCGCCTCAAGGGGCTCAAGTCAAAGGGTCTGTGGGAGATGTTTGTCGAGCCCCAGCCCGAGAAGGATACCTCCAAACCCAAGGACCTTCCCGAGGAGGTTTTCCGCAGCGAGCCTGCCCGTCTACCCGATATCGATCCCGAGGCCATGGAGGGCGAAAAGTACAACATGTGCCATTTCTGGTCCAACTTTGAAATTGCTCGTCTCGACTTCTTCCGCAGCCAGGAGTATGAGGATTTCTTCCAAATGATGGATCGCAGCGGCGGTTTCTGGATGGAACGCGTATGTTTCTGTCCTTCTCCCTGTCTTGTATTTGCTCAAGCTAACTTTCGAAATAACAGTGGGGTGATGCTCCCATCCACTCCCTTGCCGCTGGCGCCCTCCTCAGCCCCAAGGATATTCACTACTTCCGAGACTTTGGATATCGTCATACCACCATTCAGCACTGCCCTGCCAATGCACCGGCCCGTCAGCTTCCTCGCGAGCCATGGCTTGAGAAGACAACCCTCGACGAGCGCAAGCGTATCGACGAGGACAAGTACTGGGAGGAGATTGACGAGCCAAAGGAGAACGGTGTTGGCTGCAGATGCAGATGCGATACCGACATTGTCGACGTTGAAGGCAAGGAGGGCAGCTGCTTGGCCGAGTGGGTTGATGTTGCAGGCGGCTGGGCCAGTCCTTGATTACTTTCGTCTCCTGCAGGTGGACAAGTTCAGGCACGCTCCCTACCGTAGGGATGCCGTTTTTGGGTAATAATTTATTCACCGCCCGAAACGAAACATTTACGTATATTCCTCCCCATCCATTCTGTCCTCTCCATATATACACACACACAACCATACAAAATTCTTTGTTACATAATTTTTTATCATAAACACATTCTCAAATTGATGGACGAATGGATGGAAAGGAAAAAATGGGAGGAGGATAAAGGCAAAAATGGGAAAGATATGAAATGTGTGAATGAGGAAGGCGGGTTGGTTGGTTTTGTTGGTCGGTTGGTAAAGAGTGGTGAGGTGTGTTCACAATAGACGCACATCTCGAAACTCTCCCTTGATTATTAGCTAGTATCTATTTGTATTTTTTCCAAGCTTGTTAAACCAGGAGTTTTTTTCTCTTCTCTACTTATTTTCTGTTTCTGTTTTATTTTCTTTGGACATGGCATTTACTTTTGTTTCATTGTTAAACGTTTTCTAGCTGGCATAAGAAAAATTGTACTATTTTTATGTTGTGTTGTCAACAAGAGAAGGAAACTCCTTTTTTTCCATCTAGCGATATCACGTCAAGCCATGTTTTTAAAAATGGTGTGCCCAAGGGAGATTTTATTGGGCAGAAAGAAAGAGAGTACCTAAGTTTTATCATGGTCTTATATTGTGTCTATCCATTCAAGGTTTACCGAGAACGAACATGTATAAAAAAAAAACTGCCCTGCTTTTTTTATACCTGTTTCTATATCTAAAGTGTTACAGTATGTAAAGAAGCAACTTTGAATACTAACATTTTTATTTTATTTTAAGTGCAAGAAATTATTGAGGTATATTACACATGTTTGTGATGTACCCTATCCAATAGTTGAACATGTTCCGAGCCTCGGAAGAGTCAAGGCGTATTTTGTATATAAATTCCTTCTACATGATGAATCGGCATTGATACATCCCTTTCTTCGAACAACATTACATCTTTGTCCCCCGGTGCCCGATACATCAACTCAATCATAAACAACACTCAGATTAAAAAAGAGACGGTGACAAATATATCAAAATTATTTTCTTGATTAACTTTTTATCCCCATCTTCTTTCTCTCCGCCTGAAGGTATTACACATTCTACCCTCCTAAAAACCAAATACAACATTACAAACAAATAACCTCCACATACCAAGTTAATATTTCCTCCCATCCCTTGCCTTGCCCTTTCAGATTAAGAAACATTAAAAAAAAAGTAGTCCCTCCCTCCGTCTATAAGTAACTTATGTTGCACACAATTATTCCTCCCTTCTTCCTTCCTCTTCGTTCGAATTATTACCTCCCTCGCCGTCTTCTCATCTATTAGTTGAGTTGTACAGCATCATGTATCCCTTGCATTCTATCCGCCCAAAGAAAAAAGCAAAAACTCCGAGAAAATGCGGTGTGTATCAAACAAAAACGCCATGCTGCCGCCGTCGCTTTTCATATGCGCGTGTGGTAAATCTTTTCTCCCCCGAAACCTTGACCGTGGTATCAGAAGAAGGAAAATGGTGTGTGCCGCCGGCAGCTTGTCGTCCAAACAAAACCCGAAACCATTGAAATGACAAAGAAAAAATGTTCCCCTTGGTAAACCTCTTACCAAGCAGGGCCACCAACATCGGTAACCGCTCCATGGCTGGCATCACCAACCAATCTGGCGTACTTGGCCAGAACACCCCTCATTGGCTTCATCTTTGGCCGCGTCCATCTGTTGCGTCTTCTCTCCATTTCCAACGCAATGCCCTCAACATCATTAGCTACCCCTGGAATCTCAACAATATCAATTCTGTTTCTAATAGCATCGATAGTGATGATATCTCCATCCTCGACGAGACCAATGGGACCGCCGACCGCCGCCTCGGGTACCACATGCCCAACAATAAAGCCATGGCTTGCACCGCTGTATCGCCCATCCGTCACGAGAGCAACATTAGTCAACCCGGCGCCCATGATCGCTGCGCTAGCTTGAAGCTGCTCAGGCATGCCCGGACCGCCCTTGGGACCCTCATAACGGACAATAAGCACCATGTTGCCTTCATCAGGTCTGATAGCACCGCGGGAAAGAGCGCTATTGAGTTCGTATTCCTTGTTGAAGACGCGAGCTCGGCCAGTGAAAGAAAGACCTTCCTTGCCGGTAATCTTGGCAACGGCACCTCCGGGAGCAAAGTTGCCATGGAGCACACGCAGATGACCACAAGGCTTGATTGGGTCGGAAATGGGTCGAATGATCTTTTGGCCGGGGTCAAGCGATGGCCACGAGGAGACGTTCTCGGCGAGGGTCTTGCCGGTGACGGTCATAATGCCACCATCAATAAGTCCAACAGCGATCAGATACTTGAGAACAGCGGGAGTGCCTCCGATCATGCAGAGGTCCTCCATGTAATACTTGCCCGAGGGAGCAAGGTCGGCAAGGAAGGGCGTGCGCTCCGAAATGTCGTGGATATCCTCCAGCGTCAGAGGGACATCTGCAGAGTTGGCCATGGCCAGGAAGTGCAAAACTGCGTTAGTACTGCCGCCCAATACCATTGTTAATCTCAGGGCGTTCTCAAAAGAACGACGGGTCATGATGTCGCGGGGTCTGATATCTCGCTCCATGCAGATCTTGATGGCCTCGGCGGCGCGCTCGCACTCGGTTCTCTTCTGAGGCGATTCTGCAGGGAAGGACGAGGATCCAGGGAGTGTCAAGCCCATGGCTTCGATAGCAGTTGCCATGGTGTTGGCTGTGTACATGCCACCGCAGGCACCAGCGCCAGGGCATGCGTGCTCCTCAATGTCTTCCATGACCTCGGAAGCCGTGGCCTCGCCGCCAGAAGTCTTATGACAGCTGGCCTTGAGCTTTCCGTACGAAAACGCACCAGCTGCCTCGTAGCAAGTGGAAATGTTGATGGCCTTGTCGAGGAGCTTCGAGTGACCCTTACGAATGGTACCGCCATAGATCATGACGAAGGGGCGGTTGTGACGGGCAGCAGCCATGACCACGCCAGGCATGTTCTTGTCACATCCTGGAATACTAATATTGGCGTCATGTCGTTGAGCGCACGTCAAGGTCTCAATGCTGTCGGCAATAATCTCCCGTGACTGAAGAGAGAACCGCATGCCTGCAAACAAAACGACCAGTGTCAACCAAGGAACAAGAACTCGACGTCACCTGGGTAATTGCTTACCCTCTCCACCCATTGTGATGCCATCTGAAACACCGATAGTGTTGAATTGCCATGCCAGCATCCCCTGTTTCTGGACAGCATTCTTGACGATAGTGCCAAGATCGAGCACTGGTGGAGTTTTGATTAGCCTTCATCAAACCCTGATGAGTGAAATATTTCCCCTCCAAGGACCCAAATACTCACAATGTGTGCTGAGAAAAAAAGACTCATGGTCAGCTTTCGATCTGATGTTTGAGAGGAGGTTTGTAAGATTTGTTGAAAACTCACTTGCACGGGTTTCCCTCCCACCAGACCGTTGCAATGCCCACGTGTGGCGCATTCTTCATCATCTGCTTGTTGGGGACACCAGCTGCATACAGCATAGCCTGTAAACAAACCCCCCGCGTTAGCCTACCCCTCTCACACACTGGCGCCGCCAAATGAGGTGGCCAATAACTTTTCTGCAAGTTCCGCGCCGAGGCCTGGTGGGCCGGCTTGTATCGGGATTTGACAATGGCTGCTAAGGAAAAAGGGACCAACTTGCCTGAGCACCAGGAAAATCGTGGCCCCGCGTCATGTACTGAGACCACCGATTGAGAGGACCCCCGGGAGGGAGGTGATCGAATTGGATGTACTCGCCAGGTTTTGGCACATTTCGTTCCGTGCTGTGACCATTTCCAAGACCGCGTTCGGGTGAGTCTTCTTTATGCGGTGCCATTATTTGGGCTCCTGAGAAACGGATGACCCCGAATTGAGGGTGACGTGGTGATGGTGATGGTGTTGTTGTTGTTGAGGTTGAGGTTGTGCAAGATCGATGAGGGAATTCGAGACTCTGTTTTGTGTGTTCTCAAATCTCTGGGAGAAGAGGGAGTAGCGTAGGTAGATAGGTAGCTTTAGAGCTGAGGGAATGAGCAAGGGAGGATGCCAGTTGATGGGGCAGGCTTGTGGATAAGTACTGGAGGTAGATAATGGGTGGTAGTTGCTGAATGGACAATGGAAGGACGGAGAGATATAATATACCTGCCCGAGAAGGGAGAGGGAGGAGAAAGTGTGAGAGCTACGAATACGGTTCCCCAGCATAACCGTTTTATTTTTTTCATCCAGTATGAATCCACGGTCGTTTTCCTAAAACGCCATCAAGGTCCCTGCTGATCTGCCACTGCTGCTGCTGCTTCTGCCGGTGTTTGCTTCTGCCGCTCCTCTGCCGCTCCTGGATTTTTTTATTTCACATGACGAAACGCGGCGAGCTCAGAAGCTTGACCCAGGCTAGCCAACCGAGCTCCGGGATGACTGGATTCAGACTGGATTCAGACTGGAATTCACCTGGTGGGATCCATCTCCACGAGGGACAGTCCCTGATGACATGACAGCTAAACAGCCAAACCTTGTTCAAAGTCACTTCTGATGCTCCGCCCGGTGGTTGGCTCCCGGTCCTGTGGAGTCCCGCTAGAAATTCGTTCCTGGCAGGTCCCCTGGCAGAGTCCCACTTCCGGACAAGCAAAGAACATTTCGAACAAGAAGAGAATGAACAGGCGCCATGTGCCTGGTCGCCGGTAACGGTCCGAACAAGGACCACGAGTTTCTCATTCAAATTTCAGGACGTCTGGCGCGGAACTGCCGGTGATGAGCGCACGAGGGCGGGAGAACAAGGAAGGCAGCGGTCCGATGCTGATTGCAGTTGCTTGCTTTGCTTCCTATCAGCAGCCATAGATAAGTAGTAGATATCATGAACGATCGGATACTGGCTGGGGAGGCAGACATGGAGGATCGAAGCGGATATGAACCCTGCCTTCCTGCCTTGCCTGCCGTCCTGTGTCTGCGCGTGTGTTGGAGCCCTACGATATGGTTGGTCGATGTGAGGCGAGGAAGAAGAAAACAAGTCTTCGGCCCGTAAAGTGTTGGCCGCTTGTGGGTTCTCGAACGGCCTTTCTTTATCGGTGGTGGGTTAGGTTGTTGAGGTCCAGCCAGCCAAACATTGGACGGCAGCATGGCATTGGCAGGCACGCTGACAGAGAGATAGACAGGCATGCATGCATCATGCAACAAATCCATCTGCTGCCCTTGTTTGCTGCTTCTTCATCCTATGACGAGTGAGAGAGAGAACCACAGAAAGGAGCCACAGGGGAGAAGGCCCGGATGGATTGGTCCACTCCCGATGAGACAGTGATAGGTGTTTTCTTTGCCATCAAATGCCGTGTTTCGTGTGCCCCAAATTGGTGAGAAAGATTCAACGATAACCACCCACAATCCATCACCAACCAAAGATTTCGCCTCATTTGGACGAAAGGACACCCAAACGTACAATAAAGTTGAGGCTTGCGCGACCTCAACGGGGGTCCCGGGGGGCAGGAGCCGACCGTTGCTGCATGAGAAACTGCGACATCGAGTGCAACGTTCTAACGAGATGTGGATAGGGCTCGGACTCGATGACATTGGATGGCTCCACGGCCGAATTCCCGTTTTTCCCAAATTCTCCCCCTTTTTCTTTCTTTTTCTTCTTTTTTTCTTTTTTTTTTTTTTTCCATCACCTGTCGCACGGCCTCGGCGCGGGGGTATTAGAGATCGGGGGATCGGAGATGGAGGATGGAGATTGGAGATTGGAATGGTGATGAATCGATGATGGGACAATTGCAAGTTTGTTTAAGCCGAGGTCGGATGCAACCTAATCTTGCATCATGATTGCATTGGACTCTTTCGTTGGGCGCTGCTGACCTGTTCAAACATTCCAATTCAGGCTGACGGCAATCGGAATCCATTTGGGCAATTGTAGAGTGTAGGATGGGGTCCGTTCTTTCCAGTTTCCATCTCAATGATGTCTCTTCCCTCCACGGTGGAGGAAGTTGCCTTTCCCATCTCGGGAAGGAGTTTCCCGGAGAGCTTACGACAGGAAACGAACGAAAACGGAATGCCCCGTCGTAGTTCCTGCATGTTTGCTCTTCCGCGGCAAGCTCTGCTGCCCAGCTGATAAGGCAGGCAGCCCTACCGAATTTTGCCATTTTTGCAGAAACGAAAAATGAAAATATCACACCATCATCAGGTACCAAAGTAAGTGGAGATCCTTATTTTAACCTGTCAGTGGTGGTTGACTCCTCCCCTTTTTCTCGATCGAACCTGGAATGCCACTGAATGCGATGCAACAATGTGACGGCGACGACGACGTTAGGGCATTTCATCCTCCCCTGACGTGATCTAACCCGGCCACCCCCTGTTGAATCTCCGGGTTTGACTTCCGTTTAACCCTGGCATTTTGTATGCGTAGATCCGTCTTCCGCACACCGCCGTACGGCTTTACCGAGGACAGCAGCAATCTCTTCGGCAACCCGAGCCGAAAAAAGAAGAGCATTTCAGGTATGAAGATGCGCGTGCCTATGGATGTGCCGAGTAGTGCCATACCTATAGCTATACGCAGGTGGAGCAAAGGTAAATTGTGTAGACAAAAGATTGAGAAAATAAAAAGAAAACATTTGTCATCGTTTGGTTTGGTAGGTTTTATTTCTGATGCTGTCATCACTTTGAAAAAAAAAAATCATCCATCATCATTTCTCCATCCACCCCGATGACCGTACCAATTCCTTTCCTTTCCTTTCCTTCCATCCGTTCCACCAGAAACCCGCCAATAAATGCAAAATGCAAAGGAAGAGCAGGGGAAAATGTGAGGAGTACTGAGCATGTGAAAGAGAGAAGGACTCTCACCTGAAACATGATCAGGGGTGGTATGTGTGTGCGTGGGCAAGGGTGTATTGTTCAATGCCGTGACAGAAAAAAAAGACGAGTTTGCATACATCGAGGCGTATCAACAACATAAAACATGAGAGATATTGAAAAACAACATCTCGAGAGACATCAACAGTAACAGATAAGACAGGAAAAAGAGAAATGAAAAGCCAAAAAAAGAGAAAAAAAAGTCCTGCCACCCGAGTAAAAGGAATCTAGCCACCCTTTCCCCTATCAGGAGTTGCGTGCATGTCATCCCTTCTTAACAGGAACTTGGAGAAAGACAAGAAGTAGAAGAGAAAAAGACCACCCCAAAGCCATGCCCCAAAAAAGGTTTGTCCAAGAAGAAAAGATTGTTCTGACTCTTGTCAGAAACAAAACGCTCCGTAAGTTTGTCGTGTGGAGAAACGTAGTTCAGGCACCAACACCAACCGAACATTGTTGCCCCCTCTCTTCCTCAATTCTCCTTACAATCTCCCTCTCCCTTGGACTCCTAGGATTGGCATCAATCCCCAAGATGGCGCTGATCCGTGTCTTATCCGACGGCTGATGAGGTCTGCCGCTGTTGCACTGGCCGCTGTGTCCGTAAAAGTGATCATCCGGGCTGCCAACGGGTGTGATTGGGGTGTTAGCTGCGATCCCCAAATTGCCGTGACTGGATGGTCCGGAAATGGGGCTGCTGGGGCTTCGCCAGGCCTGTTCGAGCACCACGGGGTTGGCTCCAGATCCATATTCAGCTGCAATTGCGGCCCAGAAAGCTGCGCGGTGAGCACTGTAGATGGATGTGAGTCGGCCCATATCAACCGGATGGCTTGCAGTGAATGATGGAACATGAAGACCAGCCGACGAGGGAGGCGGCGGGAGCGCAGAGCAATCGAGACGCAAGGGACCAGGGAGGTGGTTATTGTGATGCGACTGGCTGCTGTTGGTTGCATACGACGACGTCGGGCCATTATTTGTTGGGGTCATGGAACCTCGGTAGCCGGAAGGCGCTGTCAATGGGGCACTGTGCGGATGCATATCGTGAATAGGGGTAGGGTATCCACGAGAAGCAGTGGGCGAGGAGGTTCCGGTCGAGGCCGGTCCGCCGAGTCCCTGGAGAGCAAGCTTCATGGATGAAGGCTTGGGGAGGATCGTCGGGAGGCGTGGCGAAGTGCTGGCAGAAGCAGCGGCAGTCATGATACTGGGGAGCTGGATACCAGTAGGGCTGATGGAGCTATATGAGCCCGCAGATCCGGGAGGCGAGACGGAGCGGCTGGCGCCATCTCCGCGCTCGTGAATTGGCGAAGGGGCCGTAGCATGGAGCGGAGGCGAGTGTCCGCTGGCGGAAGATCCCGAGGACATGGAGGTAGTCCGCTTGCGACGGTTGCTACCATGGCTGAGCTGGTGATAGTGCAGGCGGCATGCGAGCTCAGTTTTCTTCAAGTGAGCAGCAATGTGCTTGTAAGGCATCTTCTGGAGCCTTGTCTGGAGGAGGTAGACTTCCTACAAATAATTATCATGTCAATATCCAACTTCTCATTACCGTCCTCCAGCTTCTGGCTTGGGTAGAGTTAATTGCGTACCTCTTCCTCGCTCCATGCTCGTCCTCCCCCAGTAGAAGTGACCTTTTTGTTTTTGGAGACACCGTACTCATGTCGATCCATGGCGTCCGAGGTGGGGGTATATAGTGCGGGATGGCCCGTCATCGGAATTGTTGGTGACATCATAAAATCCGATTTTGAGGCGTCTCTATATTTCTTCCACTGTTCACTTGTTGAGTGTTTAAACGGAGCCGTCAGATCCAGCTGTCTTGTTTAAAGCGAGTATGTCCAAAGAATCGAAGTCGTTCAAAGAAAAAAAAAAAAGTAACAGGCAGACTTGCTGCAAAGAATTGAAGTCGTTTCGTTTCGGTATGATCGTTGAGGGGAAAGCGAGTGACAGGTCGTCGAACACGGCAGACCCAGAGATACACGGTAACGAATCCAGATATTCCAAGAAATGAAAAGGAAAAGTTAAAAAAGACTTGGAAAGTAAACAAAAGTCGAGTATAATGAACCAGATTATACTGTCGTCGTAAGAAGTGAAGCAATATCTCTCTCCAAAAAAAGAATGTAAGCAGCCAAGCTAGTTGGGATAAATGTTCAAAAGAGTGACAATGTTTAGCTGCGAGAAAAGAAAGAAGAAGGGGACACACACGCAACAGCGTAGTGGTGGCTGATGAAGATATCCACAGGTTGACCTGGTGGGGAGAAAATAAACAAGAGGAAAAATTCCCAACATGAATGTAGCGGGGGGGAGGGATGGATAATAATGTCCGCTATGGGTTGCATGACGTCCCGGCACGAGGCTCATCCAGTCCCACTCGGTTCACAGGGGGGTAGGCACACAACATCAGCTTTGAGGCCCGTTACAGACCAATGTGGGGACCTGGGGGGCCCGGGATGGTGGGCAGAGTCTGCAGGGGCGGGAGCCGCTTGGAGATGGTCTTATCAACCCAGACCGGTGACCTGGATTCCGTACCAAAGCCGCTCGACGACATTGAAGAGACGAGATGACGCTTGGGACCTCTTTTTTGTGTCGTCTGAAGCGTGTGTGTATGTGATGAAAAATACGAGGTTTGTGAAAGGTGAGTAAGTTGCATTCTTGGTGAGCTTGGTCCGAGATACACTTGACACTCGAACGCCGTGGTAGTAGTCATCATCAAGAGAAGAGACGATAGATGCGTAAAATCCAACCCTCTCCGGGGAGTTCGTGTATCACCCAGCGAGAGAAGGACGTGCGCGGGTCTACCGTAAACTTCAAACCCATGTCGTCGCCCAGGACCGAGGTGGCTGGCAGAAGACGACTCCGGCTCTGAAGGTGTGGATGGCAGACCTGGGACAAGTCATGCGGAACCGACCTTTGGACGACGCGGAACGACAGAGTAATCTCGGAAATCTTTGTATCCACCGCCATCCAGTATCAACCTGCCAAACCTCAGAGATGATCACCTTGTTGTTTCTGCCTGGGAAAACGCTGCTGGCTCTCCCAGTTCCCGAGGTGCTGACTCGACGGCGACAAGAGAGGGGTGACCGAAATAGATACCAGTAGGTAATCCGTTCTGGGATGCGTGTGCATCGGAAAGGAGAGGGTTGATGTTTGCCGCCTTGGGGCCCATCATGGAGAGGCCTAGGTAGAGAAGAGGCAAAAGTGTGAAAAGACGGAGGTAACGCCGGGACCCAAAATTGACTTTGAGAGCCCTCGGCCGAGGGGCGTCTTGCCAGGTAGTTTCAAAGTACCCGATAGCACATCGCAATCGCCAAAAAAATTCGAATTGAACAAAAAAGAACAGGGTCTGTGTCTGACGTTTGACACAGGTCCCCCTTTGCTGGTCGTTCTTGCTCCGAGTGTCACAAAGCTGCCCTGGTGCCTGCAGCCCGTTCGTAATTGGCAGTTGCCCCTCCTTTCCCCTGGTTCTGAGGCTCTTGCCCAAGTTGCCCTTGGGGAAAATAGACCCCACCGTTACCCACATGCCCCGCGATTACGCTAGAATCCTGTCCTCTTCCAAGACTCGCTTCCTGTTTGAATCTTCCAAGCACTGCATGTGCCCTCCAAAAAGCCGTTAAAACTCCCAAATCCGTCTGTTTGGTTTTACATTTTTTCCGAGCTTGAAACATGAAAGTGTTTCTACCCAATCTCTTTCCTCTCTCTTTGTTTTCTTTTTCGTAAAGACTCCAAGGGAACAACAAGCAGCAACTCTGCGATTGTGGCCGGCGGCTCCAGGGGCCTTCAACGACGACCACCTCACATTCACGAACTTACACCCTCCCCCTTTTTCCTCCACACCCATCACCGGACCTGCTTCCGAGATTCTCCAAGTTGTTTGCTGGTTATTGCTCATCAAACCCCCAAATTGTTGGAATTGTTCTTTTATTTTTGAAAGCATCACCACTTGGAGAGAAAAAGATGTTGAGATGGCGTCTAAATGCGAGATGTGCTATTGCAAGGGGATAGGAACAGGGATTTCATTATGCGCCAGGAGAGCCCCTGCTTTCTCTCTCCCGATCGGCTTCCGGCCCTGGGTGGGGAATCCTTAAAACTCGCTAAACTGTTGGCGCAATCTCAGCCGTGTGTCAGGCCTTTCCCAATCCAGCCTCTCCACATCAACCCAGACCTACCCCAGTCTTCCCCAAAGTTTTGAACCTGAGGACTTTTGAACTCGTGATCAAGGCCTCGACAAACAAACAATTTGTCTAGATTGAAACTTTTGATTAATAATTTACATACCTTGACCTGGGAAAGGGGAACTCTGAATTGCAACCATTTGATAAATTGATCATCTAAAAATCGGATATTTTCTACAATCTACGAATACAGAATCCAAATCCCAAGAGTCTAGATTTTTGAAATGATCACTCAGCAGGCAATGCTGAGACTGTTTGGTTTGAAGATTTGCCTCCTACTCAGATCCCCCAACTTTCAACAAAAAGGATCAATAACAATGCGGAAAAGACGGGCTGAGGAAAAAGGCCAAACAGGGCGGAAATCACGAAGAAACTGCTCTAACACGAACGACCAAACAGCGATCAGAAACACCGGGAAAACTCCATCTTGTTTTTTTTTCTGTTCTCCTCTGCCGTTCATCCCGCCCCGAATCACATCCTTCCGCCCTCCAAAGATAGCATCTTGCCGCTGTGATCATAATTCTAGGCAACGCGAAAGGGGGTAAAAAACATGTTGATGTAAGTTGCTGTTTGGTCGAGGGCAAATATCAGCCACTCGTGACCATCCCCGGCGCCTCATGAAATCCAAGCAGCCCCCATGTTGACCGCAAACGGCGGCCAACTGGCGGGTAATACTCTCACCCGTTTCCAAGCAACAAACTCCTTGTGTTTATTCTTCAGCACTCGAAACCACTTCAGTTCAGTTCATATCAGATCCTCCTTTTAATGTTCACCTTTTGTGGTGTTATCAGCGAGGCGTACCTTGTCTTTCCCGGCAGAACTGTTCTAGATGGCAATCATACGAACATATTTTACTTTTCACTATTGCTTGCATATTGTCGTCTGAACATATCGATCCATATTCGCGTGTCAAAGATGCTTGGGCAATGCTGACGACCTTGGCATGATCAGCATCAGAGGATCTTTTGTCGATGATACTGACCGGTCGTCACTGTTTACATATAACAGAACAGGTAAGTAATCAGAAGGATCCTTTATGTAATCAAGGTGATCAGAAACCCAGGGAATCGGCGTTGCCGGTGTAGGCCGCTGACATTCTTATTTGCCGTTCTCAACTGCCGAAAATGTCATTGTTCTCCTTGTCGTCTCTTTCTCGTTCTCATCTCGCCATGATCCTCATGCACATCTCAACATGATAAGTCCGTGCTCGGCGAGGCCTTCCGAGACTGTACGTCAACAACATGGCAGTCGGAGATTTCCTTTGGCCGCGAGCCAGGCAACCGAAAAGACATGGCTTCAATAAATTTCTCGCAAACGCTCAGAGATATTGCCGAGGGATATCTAATAATTTCTAGAGCAACACGTTCAGGCCGTGTCAGTATTCTATCCGTCTCTGCCTAGATATTGCGACCCCCTTCTCGAACCTGATGATCTACCCTGCGAATAATTTTCCGTTCAGTCGCTCAGTCCGAGTTTCTACCGCCTTTTGACCTCCTGGACGGAGATCTCTGCATTGTGCTTCAACCTGGAACCCTGACCATGTAACCGATCCCCTCAGTTTCTTCCCTTTTCTCTTCCCTACATACGGGCTTCGAATATCCCGAAAGTCAGCAAGTGACCGGGTGGCGCGGAGGACCCTCGACGAGCCATGATATCAATGTTACAGTCTACCTGTCTTTTTTGTGGAATGGTAGCTCAGCTTACCATCCCTGGAAAATGCCCCTCATCGCGGAAACACACCAGATTAAGAAATACAGGGACAGAGGTGAGGGAAACAAGACGAGAATCCGTAAATCCTCCGCCGCATCACACTCAAATCAAGCAAGCTTCATCTCATCAAGCGCTCGCATCAGACCGAGCATCATCAAAGAATGGCTCTGACGGTTTCTAGAATGTCGAGTCAGAAAGTGATGAGAAAAGAAGACCAGACGATAGTCAAAGTGTGAGGCATGTCAAGTTTCTAGTTTCTTTCTGCATGAAGTCATACCTATCTAGATCAGTAGATTGACTTGAACCAAGGCGCGGATGGTTCCTAGTGGACGCCCAAACATTGACAGTGGGATGGCGCGAGCCGTTGTGGCATCAAAACCTGGTCGTGACCAGTGCACAGACGACATCCAGTGGTAGAACATCAGTTCTCATCAACAAGCAAGAAAGTGAACCTCTTGAACTCCTTCATATCATTACTGTGGTTTTCCTACCAGCTTAAACATACATCGAACGAGATGTAGATGTATCGGTTAAAATGATCTCATTACAGAAATCTTTTATTGGTAACCACAAAGTCACTGGTACATGTACATGTATATATGTTCAACCACCACCTACCTCTGCCAAGAAAATTAGAAATCAGGGGGGGGACCGAATCTCCCAAATCCCCAGATCCGGGGAAAGATTAGCGAGCCCCACTCACAAGGCCAATCTTTTTCTGGAAGAAAATGCAACCCCACGGACCATACCATCCAAGTCGTTCCCTTTACCGTCCAAACCTCAAACCAATGTCGATACTCGTGCCGTTTCAGCGGGTCACAGCCACATGCGCAACTTTTGAAGGATCCGGAATTTTATCGAGAACGTGGTTCAGATGAAAAGCACGGAATGACAAAAGATTGATAATCTGCATTGGCATTTCATGAGTATGGGATGATGGGCATGGTAGGTGCGATCTCCATTCCCAGATGGGAGAAGGCAAGACTCACACATCCTATCTACCTCCTGGATCCCGTCTCTCTTATCAAAAAATTGATCAGAAAGCCTGGAGTAAACCATCTTTTCCCACTTAGGATTTCTCCCATCCGCGGTTTCGTATAACCAATAATTTCCTGAAATATTCCATAATCCCGTTTCCCATGATAGGATCCAATCCAAACCCCAAGATAATCTTCCAGATTGCAAACCACCTCCTCTCTGCCTTGTTCAAGCCATTGGCCTTCTCCCAATCTCTCAAACAAACAAGCATGACGGGAATTCGAACCAACTTCGGCCTCTCCGCCCTAAATTCCTCCTCAGTCTCAGCAATGCCCGAATTCAGGTTCACCTTGTTTGTCACAAACAAGAAGCCATTTCCAGATTCAATCTTCCCAACTTGACATTACTGCTGAGCGCTTAACCTCGAGAAAGCCTTAGATACATACCTACCTTACACAACCGCGCGCCACATGATGCAGATATGCGGCCTCGAATGCAGCCATCCATTTCCACATTTCCACTGGTATCAAGAAGCCACTGTCCACGCCACCAACCGAAGATATCTACCAACAGAGGCAATCCACAACAAACTACCAAAATCTCATCTGCCAAACATTTCAAGTGACCAAATCATGAAACAGCAAACTTTTTTTTGTTGTTGTTGCGCCCCGCCCGTCCACCCACCCGACGTCGGCCTTGCTCGCCAGGAGATAACCGACCCGAACGATGAAGTCAGCCACGGGCCGCCCGGGACGCCCACAATCGGTAATGAATTTGGGCAGATTTTTTTTTCTGTTGTTGTAGCTGCAGCCCAAGCCTCTTTTCATCTCATGTTTGTCATTGCGTCCGTCCCATGTCAGTGTGCTTGCATGTGTGGAGTTCCATACGGACCCGGAACCCCAGAAAGCAATTTGGCTGGGTCGACGGTGCCCTCGAGATACGTCGATGGTGTCTATGCCTAATTGGGAAGTGCAGCCACACCTAGCCACACACCATATATTACAACAACCATAAAACCTCCATTTATTACGGAATGCAAAGCTTCAAAATATATTTTTAAGTATAGTCCAGTACAAATCCGTTATATTGGACCTAATCGAATATTATATAAAAGGCATGATGCGGGTGGAATGGCGAAGGTTGTTTTTCTAGGGTTCTATATTGTAATCTGACCAGGGTTATATATGTATATTGATCCAGGGTTAGGGTTTCATACTAGATCCATCTCTTTGAGTTTTAGCCATCTTTTTCACAAAGAAATCCCTTCATTCGTCTGTCTATTCTTCTTCTTTCTTTTTGCAATTTAAAATTAATCAATTGAGCATTTTCGATGTGTCGCGCGCTGCAAAAATTGGCTGTACTCTGCACATGTGGCTGTGATATCCAGATTTAGTTAGACACTGTTGACCTATCTCGAGGACACCGTCGACCTAGCCAAGAGGCCAGAAAGCCGATTTGGAGTCTAGAGAAGGCAGACAGTCTGCATGTGTATGTGTGTGTGGCCGTGCATTTTGGTACCCTACCTTATTAGACTACCTATCCGTACAGCATGGTAAGCGGTCTGACAAAGTGTCTTTCCCATGAGATGGTTGATGTAAAAGTAGTGGGTTAGGTGTCTTGATGCTGCGCTTAGAATTATTAGTAATGATGTATTCCAAAGAACCCAATTGTTGCTGTTTCTAGGGCCGTTTTTGTGACACCGCATGGCAGAAGCAAGATGTCTCAACATGACACAGAATAAGGGTCGGTTGTACCATCACAGTGTATGAGATATGAGTCTGGAGAGGGATGAGATGGTGGACGGCGATGGTTGTGATGAGATGGAGTGACTGCGTGATGCATGTGATGGACGGAAAGCAACATGAACACTCCATTCCCCCTAGGTAGCTACCCGTGAAGTAGCTGGGTCAGTGCGCCGCCCATGTACCACAAGTACCACACCAGAGAACTTTGTACTGTACGAAGTACTCCATGCTCCCAACTGGTGGAGCTATGGCTTTTTGTCCTTGTCAATCTCGGAACATCGAGGAACTTCGTCTCTCTTTAATCAGATAAAAAAGTTGATATATGGGTATCAACCCACCATAATCTTTTTGACTTTTTAACAATTTTGTGATCCAGCCGATCAGAGTGGGAAAAAATGATGGATTCCAATTCCTGGACGACGGGAGATGTTCATTGAATGGTCCATGCTTTTAGCCCAATCCTGTTTGGGCTAGCGTCATTCTGCGGGGTACGTGGCTGATGAAAGTACTGTACTTCACTCCGGCCAATTGTTATGATGGCTTACTGAAAACCAGACGAGAAAAATAAGCCTGGATGAGCAATTGGACAAACACCGAGATCATGAGGGGATTATTTCTCAAAAAAGAATTTGGCAGAATGTGAATCTGAAGTTGACGGCGCACCGTGGGGGAAATTTGGCCCTGCAGCAAGCAACAACAACTTTGGTCGGTAACCCCGGTCAAAATAAGGGAACAACCCCAGGACCTGGGAGATACTTCCATCGCAAGTACTCACGATACAGGTACCTTGCTATGTACATACATACGTGCATCGCGATTTGCCATTCCATCAAAAGAATCCCATCAAGACCGTTTGATACCACTTTGAGCCGACTTTGTAAAGCCTCGATAACCGAATCGGTTCGAAATGATAATCTGGAACCCAAACCAAGGTGTATTCATCAATTGGAGCATGTTGTCCATTGTGGCTGTCGCGTGCAAGACGCGCATCGCATTTTTATTGTCATACCTCGACTCCCACCAACAGCCGCCCGCTGCCGTCCTTGATTGCGATTGTGCTTGATTGACGACTTGACGTCCACTGGTCTCCTTGGCGCCATTCAAATTTTGGACGCCAATGATTTTCTGACAATCAAGGGAAGAGCAAAAGCTACAAATCATATCCACAATTGAAGAGGTGACTGGGATCTGCGGGGTGGGTTTGCGCATTTGTTGCGTATTGCGCCGCACCAGATTCGTCAACAAACCGAAGGACAAAAAAAAGCTCATCACAAAGATCATCACGGGAGTAATCAGCATGTCAGCGGATACAATGTGACCGGGACCGAGCCTGTGGTTTTGTGTGTCGCCAAAATTCAATCTCGTTCCCATCTCAATTTGACCTGGACCTGACGGCCCGTTTTGTACAGCTGCCGGGCCGTGAAAGCGAGATTCTGCAGCATTCCAGTGGATGAGTGGACGGCATACGCCGGCCAAGCCGTGGCTTTTGCTCGAGTTCTGTGATTCGATTCGCTGTTCGCAAATTTTCTCTGCCAGTTTGTGGCTCGTGGCTCCTCACAAAAAAACCTGATCCGACCGACCCCCAAAAATCTTGTGTGCGCGTGTGCTTGCTGGTGACCTCACCCCAGCCCCAGCCCCCCCCCTTCCCGACGTTTCCACTCAAACCAAGGTACTTCTGCCCGCATGTGTCTTGACCTACGTCCCAAGTCATTGCCCGCTGCTGGTCACTCTTGAGTACTTTTCTCATCTCCCTCAGATTCACCACCGCCTGGAAACTTCCTGGCAAGGCAATCCGGCAATCCACATTTTCTGCCCGTCTGGATTGTGACATTTTTATGCAGACACGCAGAGCAACTGCCCGTAAGTAGCAATCTGTTTTATTATTTTCTTCATTTTTATTGTTATAAATGCGTCTGGATTGTTTTGTTTGGTGGTCATCCGAGTCACACTCAAGTCAATTCACGTCTTTTTTTTTTTTTTTTTTTTTTTTTATATATAAAAAAAGTTTTTTCTTCTCTTTTCGCGACAGGCTACATGGGAAGGGCGACAGGCCACATATTTGACGCGAGCTGCTGCAGCACAGCACAGCACAGCAAAAAAGAGACGCAGCGATCCCGGTGTTGAGTACGAGACCTGGGCCTCCCTTGAGCTCTGCCCTGCTTTTGTTTACCCCTCGCTCGCCTACCAGCGTTGTGCCCAGTGTGGCCAGTGGTCTGAACAAATGGGACGTCCGGGCAAGTACCTGCGGTCGCCACAGCCCCGATAAAAAAGAAAGATATGACGGGCTTATTGCTGCATCCATCGCAAGCCAAAAAAGAGAAGAAAAAAGGATTTCAAAAGGAGAAGGAAAAAAAAAGAGAGCAAATGGTGGAGAAATATTCGGATCACCACCTTTTCATCTGACAACCGACTACCTCGAACTGACACAATTTTGGTCTCTTTTTTACTTTTTATTTTGTTCACACAGTTCACAAAACGAGTCGTATAGTTTTGCACAGGACGAGACGCTGACACATTTTTGGCGCCTCTCTAGACCATGCATCAGTGGACGATTAATCCCATTAATGAGTACATCTACTCCACCACCAACCACCCCAATGATCTCCAGTAAGTACCTTGTCTCCTTGTACCTTTTCGTACTCTATCTGGTGTAGGTCCCTGGGCACCTATCGTTCCCCCCATTTTCCCATTCCTCCCAACTCTGCCGATTCAAGGGAACATGCGCAAAGGTCCCTACCCCCCAGACACCGCACCCGCACAGTATTCCCCCCTCCCTCCCTCCCTTTCCCCATTTTTATGTACCTCAAGTACTCTCCTCCCAGCAGTTATCCTGCAATCACAGGAACAAAGTAGAGTACAGGGACAACCCGACCCATCACCAAAATATACACGCGGGTCGAGAGCTGGCAAGCTGCCAAACCGTCCCAAGCAAGGTTCTCAGAGGTTCCTCTCAAAACATCCAATATACCTCCTGAGGTTCCTCCATCCGTTGTTATTGCTGTTGTTTCCCGATCGACACCACCACCCCTCTTCCTACCCCCGACTCCGCGCGCGTCGTCGCCGCCGCTCTTGTTGCGTGGTTCAACCTGGTGCTTCGTGCACAGGTTGTTCCCGACAGAGCTCCTTCGTCTTCGTGATGAAGAAGGGGCGTGCAGCGAACGACGTCCAGTCATGGCGTCCGCCGCAGACGGCCGCGATGCCGGCAATGCAGCACCATCAACCGTTGCAACAGCCGCCTCAGAACCAATACGTTGCTAACCCGCACTGGTACCATAGTGCGCAGCAGCCTCACTATGCTCCGCAACAAGCCGACCTGACTCGACGCGACCAGCAGCAACAACAACAGCAGGCGCCGACTCAGCAGCAAGTCGACTTTCGTTCGTATGCTCCACAGTCACAGCAGCCAGCACCACAACAGCATCAGCACCAGCAGCAGCAGCATGCGCAACACCCCCCAGTGCATCCTCAGCACCATGCTGCTCCACCGGTCCCGATGCAGCCCATGGCTCATGCCCAGCAGCCGCAAGCTCCACCACCCCAACAACAAACCCCTACCCCGGCTCCTGCCCCGGCTCCGTCGCGTAGCAGAAAGCGTGCCGCTCCGGGCGGACACCCTTCGGCCCACGCTCCGCCGCAAGCTCCGCAACACTCGTCCCAGCATTCTCAACAGCATCCCCAGCACGTCAGCCAGCACCCTCAACAGCACACTCCTCAGCAGCATGCCACCCAGCACCCTGCTCAACATACGCCTCAACACGTAGCCCAACATGTGCAGCATCAACAGCACCCACAACACGTACAGCCGCACCAGCAACAACACCCTCAACATCATCAACCACAACATGTGCAGCAGCACGTTCCCCAACATCAGCAGCATGTTCCTGCCCCGCCGCCCCAGCAGCAGCAACAACCACAACCACAAGCTCAGGTTGTTCAGCCTACATCTGTGGCCCCTCAGCAGACACAGAATGTCCCCGTCCAGCAGCAACACACGCAACATCAGCACAACACACAGCCGCATCATAGCCAGCAGCAGCATCAGCAACAACATGCGCAGCATCAACAGCAGCAGCACCATCAACAGCATGTGCAGCAGCAACCCCCGCCGCCCCAGCAGCAAACGCCCGTTCCTGCTCCTGTTGCTGTCCCAACGCCGGCTCAGACAAATGCCACTCAGGTGAAAGCACCTCCGTCCGACGACGCAAACTCGACGTCGGCTCCACCTCCCGCCAAGAAGAGCAGGACCAACACCCCTTGGACACCTGCCGAAGAGCAACGCTTGAAGCAAATGCGCGATACCGGTGCAAGCTGGGCTGAAATTGCCAAGGTTGGTGTCCTTGACTCAGTTTGGCCGTTTACATAAAAGCTGACATTTATTAGACCTTTCCCGCCCGCACGGAGGGCAGTGTGAAGAAGCACTGGTATAAAGATATGCATTATGCAGAGTTTGCCGAGGATGAGGTATGTTGTCTTACCGTTCCTATCCTGTCGTACAACGGAATCTAACCGTGTGTCCTACAGAGCCAGGCCTTGATGAATGCTATCAAGGAGTACGAAAACAATAAATGGAAGGTTATCGGTGCAAAAGTCGGCAAGCCAGCCAAGGCTTGCGAGCAATACGCAAAAGAACACTTTCCTGGTATGCAGTTTTGTTTCGCGCCCTGTTCATGGCAAACGACATTTTACTAACATTTTATTCCAGAGCTGTTCGTCAACCAAAAGGGGAGGTAGATGTTAGATTTTTACGTCATCTAACCGCCCTACCATCTTCACGGGCTGTGATATTCCAAGAAGGCGGTTTTTTGACCAGGGAGGCTTTTGGGGCCTGTCCTCGACTTTGTCTCGCCCGTGGTTTAGAATACGCTTCCTTCCGTTTGGTATTCTTGGGGAACAAAATACGGTATGGGCTACTCGATGGAAACGACCACACTTACGGGGAGGCGCACGGCGCAAGGGAAAACAAAACTTTGGCGTGTTTCTTTCAACCACCAGTACTTGTATTTCCTTGATGAGCGCGTTTCGGTTACAGTACAATGTCGCCCTTTTTTTATCTTGGGTTTTCTTTTGTCTAGAGGCCTATCTTTAAGGCCTGTCTCGGGCTTTGAAAGTGGCTTATATTATGGCAATGGGGTTTTTCTGGTTTTGAGGTGGACGTTGGTTCATTTTTGTTTAAAGACGATATAGCATTGGTTCGCAAGCCCCGGTTAGGATTTCGTTTGAGAGGATATTAAGAGCATGAATTGAGTTACATTTTGGGCGGTGTTATATTTGGTTCTCCGTTGCGCTTGTCGTATCATGTATGGCTGGCTGGATGTCCAGCATTGGGTAGTTAAAGATAAGGGCTGAACTGTTTTGATCCGCGTATGGATCTCAGATAACTAAGACAAAGCAAGCAATGCATCTGACATTCTTCAAGTCTTGTTCCATGCGATAGGGTATTATAGGATGCATGGTAAGTTGTGGCGAGAGGTGTGTTTACGTACCTGGTATGTATCCTGTGGCAATGATAAATGATTCGTGGGTTCTTCTTGGTATCTTCTTGCTCAAAGCCTTTGATATCGAGGGTGGTTGTCTCAAGCCACTCGGGCCGAAGCCGACGCAGCCACTTCGGATTCAAGAAGTGTCCCAAGGAATCCGATTTGACAAAGGCACAAGGCTGCCTGTTACACAACGGCAGTGATCTGTAAATGGCTCTTGTGAGTCGTTTTCGTGTAACATGCAGGTTTCCTAGGGTACACATGTACGCAGCCGACTTGCAGCAGCTGTCCGTAATACAAGTCACATGGCACATGTCAATCCGATCGGCGATCTTGATCTACGGATTATAGCAGATGGAAAAAAAGAGTCTTGAAGGAATACGAGAAAAATGTTGGTGATTGCCTTCCTCACCAGGCTGTGGCGTCATCTTTTTGGACACGGCAAAATTGGGTGTGACCCCGACACACTGAGTGTGGGTGGGGGGAGGACGATGAGCGAGCACTTTCATGGATCATGATGGAATCCACAAAATGGTGAGTGAACCCACCAATCTGGGGAAGGCTTCCCATTTGAGGCTTGGCATCCATGTCGGTCTAAGCCACTTGGGGCATCGTGGGTCTGGTCCATCATTAAATTATGCTGATGGTTTTTGCAGCCAACAACCCGGCAAAATGATTTGTCTTTCTTTTTTTTTTTTTTTTCAGATACGAAATGTCCGCAGGGTGTCAGGCTATTGTCAACGACACCAGTTCGCAGCTGCATCGCATTTCTTCGAGACTGAAAAGAATTGGAAGAAACTCTAGTGTACGGAGTTGCTCGGGTGGGAAAAAATCCACAAACGTCCAAAATGTCAACGGCGTGGTGGCAGAAATTAGCGCCACGCATCACGAGCAGGAGTTCGGCTGCTGCAGGTCTCAAATGATTTTTTGTGGGCCAAGTTCACAGGGGTCCTGCAAGTCCCTTCCCTTCTCTGCACCTTCTTTCTCACTCCTCACTGTGCCCGTGCCGTAGCATCCATCAAATGCCTCCACTCACACCCTCGTTGGGAATCCTCGGCGAGCCTTGGTCAGGCTCAGGAGAACCGAAAGGCTCCATCCATCTGCTAAAATAGTCCTTGGCTCCTTTCCCACTTTCCTCCGGTTCTTTTCCTCACCCCCAAAATCGATTCGTTTTTGGACGTTGAGATTCAATTCTCACGAAACCGACCTTCGTTTTTTTGTTTTTCTCTAAGCCTGTGATCGATGATCTATGGCTTCTAATTAAACCCATGTTTTCTATCCACACAATCGTTTAAACCCCGAAACACACACACACGCTCGCTCTTATTCGGACCTACCAAGGAGACGCGCTCGTTTAACAAATCTCCAGTCCTCATCAACATCATCCGAACACCTGAATCGCGAAGTTCTGGACTTTTACCGGACCTGATTCCACCGCAGCCGATCGTTCCACAGTCTCTGGTTCGTTGGGTACATCGCATAAAACTATCTCACGTGGATTTCCCCCGATTTCTATCTTACCTTCGACGACAATTATTCCGCACATTCCAACCTTAAAAGGTCCTTTGCGTCATTGCAAACTCAACCAAACCAGCGATCTTGTTTCCATCACCAAGATGCTTCGATCAATTTTACCCTTGGGCGTCGCCCTTCTCGGCGCCACCAGCGTCCTCGCAGTAGAACCTCCCAGCTGTGGTTTGGATAAAAGATGTCCCAAGGAAGCTCCCTGCTGTTCACGTAAGTCTTGATCCCCATCTATTGCTCGCTGGTCCGGACTGGAATGCGGGACTTGGGTATTTGAGACCTTGAAGCGGTTGACCCCGTCGCTCGGTGTCGGACCCGAAGCTCGGTCGCCAGGGATCAATGGTTACACGGCACATTGCACAGGACACATGAACTGACACCGGGAACTTGCATTGTAGAATACAACCAATGTGGTGTGGGCGCCTTCTGCCTCGGTGGTTGCGACCCCCGCATGTCCTACTCCCTCGATTCTTGTCTCCCCGCGCCAACATGCAAGGACAAGAAGTACAAGATGGACTCGCTCGACCGGTACAAAGATATCAGCGAGTATCTCGGTGACCCGAGTACTGCCGATTGGGTTGGCCAGGGCGAACCTGTCATCTACAACGGCAACACCCTGCTCACCATGCCTCCCAAGTCGGTCGGTACCGTTTTGGCTACGACAACTTACATGTGGTACGGAAATGTCAAGGCCAGAATAAAGACATCCAAAGGAGCTGGTGTTATTACCGCTTTCATCCTGTTCAGCGATGTCAAGGACGAAATCGATTACGAGTGGGTTGGCGTTGATCTGAACACGGTCCAAACCAACTACTACTTCCAGGGTATCACTGATTGTGAGTTTGAGTCCATCATACCTGTGAGACTTACGGTTGCTAATTATGTGCTCGTCAGACACACAAACTGGTAACATGAGTGTTTCCGATACTTACAACAAGTTTCACGACTACGAGATCCAATGGACTCCGGATGAGATCAGGTGGCTCGTAGATGGAAAGGTCGGCCGTGTGAAGAAGAGAGCCGATACCTGGAACGCCACCGCCAACCAGTGGAACTTCCCTCAAACTCCATCCCGCGTTCAAATCTCCATCTGGCCCGGTGGTCTCGAGTCCAACGCCAAGGGTACAATCGACTGGGCTGGTGGAAAGATTGACTGGAACTCGGACGAAATCAAGAACTACGGCTACTACTTTGCTACCTTTGGCGAAATCTCGGTTGAATGCTACAAGACTAACAGCCCGCCCGGCACCAACAAGGGAGTCTCTTACCTGTACAACCACATTTCTGGAACCAACAACACCGTCGTCGACGGAAACAAGGGCACCACGATCAAGAGTTTGCTCGCCACCGGCTTGGACCCCAATAAGGGCGACCCGTCAAAGGATAACGGCGCTGCTCAGTCATCGGCTGTCCACGCTGTTCCAGGCGGCGGCATTGGCATTGGAAACACTCCCGGCAACAACGATCAGGGTTCTGGATCTGGGTCGGGTTCTGGTAGCGGCAGCGGCAGCGGCTCAAACGGTGGTGTTACTGCATGCCAGACTGATGGTTTCGCTCAAAAATGCACGACTGCCGGTCAACAAAATGGCAACGGCAACAATGGTGTCAGGGTCAGTGGACTCGGTGCTAGTGGTCTTGCAGTGATTATCAGCATTGCTGGCTTGCTTTTGCTTTGATTTCTCTTTTTTTGCAATGGGGGACGCGATGTGAAGGAAAAGCCGAAACGACTTAATCTGGTTTCCCTTCTTTTTGTATTTACCTTGATACCATTTGCACATTGCCGTTTTTTGCTCTTTCTTTTTCGCTTTGGTTTTTCTTTTGCATCGCGACTTCTTTTGGAGTTCAGTTTCTAGCATTGCATTACATTCGCAGTCATTCAGTTAGTCAGTCGGTCAGTTTGGCATGGTTGCAAATATGCAGGAATGTATACAGCGGTGGTATTAGTTGGTTCGTCAGCGAAGGAATATAATTGTTCAACAGTTTTATCTGGTTTTCCTGTAGCATATATTTGCAGCATGTTTTTGGTCAGTTTGATGGTTCATGCGTTCTCGTCATATTATTTGAAGTTTGTTATCAAGTCGATAGCGGTAAGAGTTTATTTGTAAGGCATTTATCTCTCGAATATTCGTACGGATAGACAGCTTCATGTTTGGTCTTATATAAATCTATGGCTTGCATAAAGGGGTAAAAAAGAGGATATCTCTTCGTACAATGCGGTTTATCACCTCCCACAATACTCATACCAAAATATTATCTAAAAACGCATAACTAATATTTATCTTTTTATCTACTTTATTTAAATAACGTCCCTTCAAATAATAATTCATACGTTTTTATATTCGAAAAGCCGTATTTTCTTTTTCGTAAAGGTTGTTTATAAAAAAGGAATGGCTTACTAGAAATAATTTATACCTTTTTATATTTAAAAAGCCGTGTTTTCTTTTTTATACAGGTTATTAAAAGATGGAATGGCTTAATGGAAAAACCTCATATCTTTTAATGGTATAAAAAATTGGGCTACATTGTAGGAGGTAATAAACAGCATTCTACGAAAAGACATCCTCTAAACAAAAGGGGGTTATGACAAAATCAGGGTTGGGGTTATGTAAGTAATACACAGCCCCTTTTTATCTCGGATTCTTCATGGACATGGTCACGAGTCGAAATGAATGATGAGGATCAAGAAAATAGACAGAAAACAGCGATAGAAAGAGTATTGATTGATATAAAATTGAAATGATGAAAATAATAACAAAAATACGCCAACTAGACATGTAAATGAAATCCATAACTACTTGAGAAACTCGAGACCTGATGACTGACACCTTTAGAGAACCTTCAACTTTGGTACCCTCCTCGCCAACCCCGTCCCTGACTTTGTAGTAGTACTAGACAATGTTCCAACAGTAAATATTCCTGTTGTTCCTAAAACAGCAGAAGTGGTTGTTGTTGTGCTGCTTCTTCCTCCTCCTGACCAATTCCAATATCTTCCTGTGCCTCCTCCTACTCCTTTAAAGAATGAAGTGATCCAATCTAAAATCATCCGAGGTAAGTTTCTCAAGGAAAGAAACTGTTTGTTCATTCCGGACTTGAGTATTTTTTGTGTGGTGTTATTTTTGCTATGTTTGCGGAGGGATGGGAAGATTGCAACGAGTAATTTGAGGAGGAGAGAAGAGAGTTTTGTAAAGACTGTAGGGGATTTTTGTATCTTGATCTTTGGTAAAGAAGGAAGGTAGTTTTTGAGGATGGAAGAGAGTTTTGGGATTCGACGGGGGAGACGTTTTATTTTTAAAGAGGGGATATCGACGATCTTTTCAAAGTCAAAAGTAGGGAATGGAGGAATTGGCGGTATCTGCGTTAACTCTAACAAAGGAATTCTGAAACAAAAAAAAGGGTTTATTAGAGACAAGTATGGGGAAAAGAGGGGAAAAGGGAAGAATACTCACTTACGCATCTCCATTACCAAAAAATAAATTATGAATGTAATTATACCCTTGTATGGGGATATTGTATATGCTGTGGACACTGTAGTATGATGTTGCCAAGAAGATGTTACCCCAGGCTTCAGCGTAGTCTCCTAGAGCATAGAAGAGATCGATGAAAGGGTTGTCGCCGTAGGTTCTTGGGGAGGAGGAAGTCTCGGCTTTGAATTTGAAGGTTTCGGCGTCCCATTTTCCCCGGTGGTAGGCAGGAGACTCGGATTTGGGGTTGGGAGGGGGAGCTTCTTTTTGTTTCTTGGTGGGTTGTTTGGGCTGTTTGGGCTGTTTCTTTGGTTTGGTTTTCTTGGAAGAGGGAGGAGTAGTGGTTTCGGTGTCGGGGGAAGAGACTTCCTCGTCAGGGGAGTAGGATTTCTTGGATAGGAGAGAGGATGGAAGTATGGCTAGGGATTGAATATCTGCCAAGATGCGGTCGACTACTCCTAGGTAGACGTCACGTTCCATTCGTTGTTTTTGTTTGGATTCTTTGCGGCTTGGTTCAAAGGTTTTGGGAATTTGGTCTGCTGGTGCGGGTGCGGGTGCGGGTGCGTCCTTTGACTTTGCTTTTGGTGTCTTTGTAGTGACGGGCTCTTCTGCTGTGGGTTGCTCAGAGGTAGCCTTATCCTTTGCTCCAGCCTCTGACGTCTCACTTGGAGTCTTTTTATAACTGACGGTGATGGTATGACCCTCAGGAGTCTCTAAGGTAGCAGGATGCCCGGACTTCCTCCTAAGTTGACTTCGAGGGGGAACTTGAAAGAAGTTCGCAGGCTCAGGAGGCGGCATGAATAATGTTTCGTCCAAATCATCGTTAAAGGCTTCCAAAACGCTGAGCAACCCGTGATACACCAATCCGCTTGCCAATCCAAAATATCCCGGTGTTCTTCTAGCGACAGTGGGGAGCGTACTAACAACATTCCCACCAAACTCTTTACCATACTCCCAGGCTGCTCCTCCATATTCCTTGGCAGTTTCAGGAGCTTGACTCACATGATACATGCCCGCTCCGAATTTTCGAAGGGTGTAACCGGGTAAATCCTTTACATATTCGACACCATGGTCGCCCAGTTGTAAGAGGGTTTTTCCTATCTCGTAGAAATTTCCAGTAAGTTCCCCAATCGTGACCAGAACTGCCTCCTTGCCGACCATAGTCTTGTCTTTAGCCTCGTTGAGAATGGCCTCCAAGTTTGGAATCTTTTTGGCAGCCTCGGAGATTGGTAGGATTGTGACGTATCTCTCTTCTCCCCATTGAGCTTTATAAAAGACGCGGGTGACTTCCTGAAGCTGAGTGATGGCCCTTTCACTTTGACAGATGGTGACATCAGGGACGCCATACCAGTCTGGAAGACCTAGAAGGCGATGATACTCGCAGCGGAGGTAAGGGTTGGTGAGGATTTCATAGTACTTGTAAGCCTTTGCGAGCTCGTCTTCTGCTTGCTGGCGTCGAAATACTAGGACAGAAAGCTTCTGGGCGCGGGTGTAAGGGACTAGGGGACCAAGGATTTTCTCGGCGGCTTTATTGATTTGATCGGTGGGTGCAAAATTGTTGACTCCGTAGTAAGAGTATGGCGTTTCGGGAGGGACCTCCTTGTTTGTCCAGAAAGTTCTGGCTAGGGCGTGAGCAAAGGTTATACTATTGGCCGGCGCCACATAATCCCATAATGGGGATCTTCTGAAAGCGGGAAGCAAGGGGCTTGCGACCAGCACTATGGCCGTGATGAAGATGGCGAGTGGTGTGTGTGGAAACATCTTTTTGAAGGCAATTTGTTACCAGATGCGCATTTTTCTTGAGAAGAGATATTGGAGAAAAAAAAGCCAGAAAATTGGTTTACAGGATTTGAACAGTCGAGTATGAAAGAAAAAAGAAAAAAGGAGTAGGACGAATTGGGTAATTTCGTACATCGCCGGATGAGGTCGAGTTGCTCAAAGAAAGGGGTAGTTCCGGCAGTTGGTCTACAAAGACTGCCAAAACTTTGTGAAATCGGAAGAGGAGTCAAAGATTATTTACCATCTTTCGTCATTTAGTTATTTCTTGGGACACAATTAATTGTTTCTTGATCTCTGTTGACATTACTTACATATTTCCCACAAAATATCAGGATTGTGATGCTGGGTTGATTTGTTTGGAATGAGTCGAGCAACTGAGAACGAGAACGACTTTGTCTTTGACACAAATGAAGCTTAGTAATATTTCTACTTTTAAACATTAGTGAGCATGTCAAAAGAGGGGGTTATGAAACGTTACCGATCAAGTTATATTGAGTGTGGGAGTGTTGCAAATCGGAATACGTCGACCACTGCAACACCACAAAGTAGTACGATGAGCTTATTTTGGAGTTTAGCCGGCCGCAGCTGAACAGTATGGTCGTGAATCATCTGGTTAAAGATAAAATGGGGACATTGGGAAACCAGCTTCCCGGATACCGGCTCACTACTTCGTAATCCACTGTTACGTGGTATGCCGGCCGCATGTCGATGGAGAACCTTATAAGTTTCTGAGAAGAATGGAATACATACATATATCCAGACAAACAGAGTCATGGCCTCTCACTGCTATCCCGTTTGATCTGCATCTCCTCCTTTCTCATCCTCACTGCCCTCACAATGCGCTTCCTTTCTTTGCTAGGGGCAACTCTTACACTCCTCTCCTCTTCGAAAGCATTCCCAAATATCACTGACCCCATACTTCCATGGCAAATCACACATGTCTCGACTTTTTCCCCCAGCAGCTACCCAGCTTCACACCCTCACTCTCGTATTTTCTTCACCATATCAGACCCCAACACCATCACCGTTGGGCCCCCTCATCCCTTTGGCGCAATCGAATTCCCACCTTCAACAGCAAATTGTTCGGTGTATTGGCAATCCCATTCAGAAGATCCACGTGGCCCCGAATGGCCCTTTAACACTTGTGCAGAGATGCGGATATCAACTGGAAAATGGACCTTTGAGATTCGGGAGGGCACCTGGAACATCGGCGTCACAGGAAGTGCCGTGACGAGAAACTTTGTGGCAGTTATTAGACTGAGCGAGGTTGTGGTGTTGGGTACTGGAGGGATCTGGCGACACAAGTACGAAGGAGAGGCGGCATTTGCTGTGGGACAAAACATGGAAGGAGCTTGTGGGGGAAGTGGTGTTTGTGGCTATAGCTTGAAAGATGGGCCGTTTTTAGTGAATCAGAGGTTGGTCGAGGCAAAGTGTATTATTGGGAATTGTGATATTTAAGGGGCGTTTCAAACGAATATGCTTCCATTCATGACCACAACTGCGGTGCCACCCAGGAATATTTCCTTCACCTCACCCTTTCCAACTGTTGCATTAACAACAATCTCACTCTTTCTTCCCATCTCTACTCCCTGTGTGATCTCGAACCTTGCCCCCTTCTCTGCTTTCTCGGTCAAGCTGAGATAACTGGCGAGAGTACACGCTGCGCTCCCTGTGGCCGGGTCCTCAAATCCCAACTCTGTCATTCTCGTGCGGATCCTCCACCTTTGCTTTCCTTCTTCATCCATAACAGTATCCTCGGTCAAGACGTAATAATATCTCGAGACAAATCCACCGCCCCATTCGCCTTGATCCAGCAAGACACCCGACGGCAGCCTGTCGAAATATAACCTGTTGGCCAAGGTGATTTTTGAGAGGTGCTCCAGACTCGACAGCTTTACCAGAACAAAAGTCATTCCTTTCACAATGCTAACCACTGGAGCGGCCAACTCTGCAGCCCTGATCTCTGGATCAGAAGAAAGCCCATCGTTTATGACAGCCTTGATGTTTGTATCCTCGGAATGCTTCTCCAAAGCTCCGCCAATAGTTTGTTGATGAATCTTTACAGCATGAGGAATCTGTGCTCTCACGACACCTTCCACACCTTCCGGGTTGATAGCAATCGGCCCGGCTTTGGTGATTAGATGGGTAACATGATTGAGGCTGAGGTGATTAAGTACGAGGTAAGCTGAGCCAATGGTGGGATGTCCAGCAAAGGGAAGTTCGGCCTCGGTGGTGAAGATGTCAATGTCACGAGTGGTCGAAGCGGAATCCTGTGGGAGATGAAGAAAGACGGTTTCAGAGAGGTTGAATTCGCGGGCGATGCGTTGTTTGTTTTCTTGGAGAATGAGGGGACGTTGAGCGGCTGGGACGAGGACCACGGCGAGGGGGTTGCCTTTGAACCGTTCCGAGGTGAAGACGTCGACTGTGAGAAAGTCAAGTTTGATGAGGGAGGCCATTGTGGAAGATGGGAGGGATGGTTGACAGTGTATGATGTCGAGAGGGGTTGTCGTCATTTATCCACGGCTACTTCGTACACCCTCACATTTGAGTCATATTTCACCGAGATGGTGGAGTCATTTCATTATCTCGAAAGGCGCAATCTTGACATTTTGGGATATAGTTTACAAATCAAATTTTGATACTTGGAGTGGATTGCGAAAGAGTCATCCATCTTGATGGGTGAAAGGGAATTTACGAGAGCTGTTCCCAAAACGCAGGTGAGCAAAGGTGATGTTAGTGAGGTAGAGCGGTCGATTTATGGCTTGTAGAAATTAGAGTTCACTAACAGCGGGGTTTTGGTTGCGAGTTAACTTATCGGCCGGGGATCCTGGTTTCATGCAAAGTCAAAAGAACCATTGGCAGTTTTCGACCAATAAGAAATGCTCCAGCCTGGAAAGCTCCACTGTTTACCTATGTAGATGTGCCCCACCATAACAATCACTTGCAGGTCCAACTGCAACACTCTGAATTCCAAGTTGGAATTCGGAACTTGGAATTTGCAACCTTCAACAACAAACTCTCTTTTCCACATTTTTGCGATTGCATTTCTGGAGGTTGCAAATGGTCGGTTTCGTTCACTTCATTTCATTTCATTTCCTGTTATAATACCTTTTCTATGCCTCTCTCCATTTACTCGTCTTTCTCGTCGCCGTCGCCGTCGCCGTCACGATGCCTCGACAAGCAACTTTCTCGGTCGTCCCCGAGACGCTTGCGCCTCAGCCGGGCGCCGTCCTTGCCCGACCAATGACCTCTAAACAGGCTCAGAAGTTGTATCGCGAGAAAACCAAGATGCCCAAGATGTCCAGGCAAGAGATGAGGCGCTGGGAACTGGTAGAGCAAGAGCGCATTCGGAAGGAACTTGAGAAGGACAACCAATTGAACCGGGCTAGATTTTTGAGAGAAAAAAAGAAAGAGAAGGAAAGGGAAAAGTTGCAGGCAAAGAAGAAATCGGGACAACCTATCGCGCCACCTCGCCCAAGCCAGCCGATGATCACTGCTTTTGCCAGGAAGAAGGTACCCGAACAAAAGAAAGAACCTACCCCACCACCACCACCTTCGCCGTCACCTCTACCGGCGCCTTCACCCTCACCGCCTCACCGAGAACCCGACCAAGAGATAAAGGAGCAGCAACCGAATGCCATTCACGAATATGAAGGCGAGACCTTAGTAGAGGATGAGGAGGAGGAGCGAGCTAGCAGAGAGATAGGAATATCGTCAACTCCTGAGCAACCAGTGGCAGAGGAAAAAGTTGACGCGTCAACAATTTTAGATGAGGTGCTGCATAGTTCTCTTCAGCCACCGAAATCAACAAGCAATGAAGAGGAACCGGTAGAGCGGCAGACAGAGCAGCAACGGGTCCAGCCAGAACATGAACGCGTGGTACCGTCAAGTCCGCCCATTTGCGTGCTACCGTCGAGTCCGCCTATCGGTGTGTCTGGGACAATGAGGACGGTCAAGGATGGACCAAGATACGCCGCCGGTGTCGTAGTAGAGCCTCTCGAAGAGTTTGGACCAGGTGTACAAATCGGAAAGCAGATGGACGAGAAGGGGCTACCGAAGGGAGAGAAATGCACATGGAGTCGTGACAAGAGCCATTCGACTCCCACGCAGCAAACGCCGTCCAGGTCGCCAGGATTCAACAAGGAGAACAAGCGGATCATTCCATCAACCCAGGCATTCAACCTCGAAGCTGAAGAGATCGATTGGGATTGCATCATGGTCGGAGCGGAGAAACACGTAAACGCCATGTCACGAGCAATCCCACCGCCACCACCGCCTCGACGACCGGCTCAAGTTACTCCGAGATCTGCTCAAGCCACCCCGAAAGCTATCCAGACCCCTCCAAGTCGAGCCACGGGCCTTAGTCGTTCCTCAACTTCCAATGTTTCGCGACCGCTCAGCAATACGCGTCCCCCTACGACTACACGATCTGCGATTGAAGAGAAAAGAGTGAGCAATGGTGTGCAGAAACCAAAATATTTGCCACCACATATGCGCGCTCAACCATCTCATCCTCCAGCTCGCACCCCTGGACCGAAAGCTCAACCTCTGGCGCAACACTCGCCTAATCAGCCTCCAACTAGCACACAGTTGTTTCTACTCAGCAACTTTGACGAGTTATTTCCTTCAGTCTCTCAAGAAGCCAGGGAGCTCGGGACACCCGTTGCCAAAACACCGAAGCCACCTTTCAAGCATCCCTCTGGCCCTGCTTTCCTGAAACCGGGTTTGCCATCAAAGGTGGTGAAGCCTCCTCTGCATGCGCGTTCTGCAGCGGGGAAACCGGCGTTCAAGCCGACGACGGCTTCTCCAGCTGCCGAGATTCCGTTCCTTTCGACGCAGGATTTGGTCATGTCAACCCAGGATTTGCAGGAGATCAAGGTGCCGACTCCTCTACGAACTGGGCCACCAGTGTTCCTGAAGCCTAAATCGCAAACATCACCTTTGAGTCAGACCGGCCGTCCAGTTGCGCCAGGGCGACAGTTTTTAACCAAGCGGCGCTGATAGAATAGGGTGGGATGTTGCAAGGATGGCAATGGGATTCATTTTTTCACAGTGTAAGATTCGGAGGACTACCGAATTACGATTGCATCTGGGCGGCGTTTTTTTACTATTATGATTTGATGTTTTACTGTTATGATACCCAAGGGAAGGATATGCGTGCTGGATAGTACGCATTGTTGCATTGCAAGAGAAAGAGGGTGGGAAAGAAAAAGAGCATCAGTCAGGCGAGATTGCACACAGCGACATAGAATGCGTTGTTAAATTTATGTACAAGTATTTTATCATCACATGGTGCGCGTATGCGTTGTGTCTGAGATGAGTGTTGTGTGACACTCTTACTCGACCGCCCTGTCGGTGTTGAATTGCCGGGGCGAACCAATCCGAAAAGAGCACAAAGTCATTCGGATCGGGGAAGTGAGGAAGAGAGAGGGCGAGAGGGGAGAAAGGAGGGAGCGAGCTCGGTTGGGTTTTATCCTTTTTTTGTTTTCTTGGATGCCTGATAAAAGAAATACGCGATTGGATGGACAATTCGCCTGGATGCAAGAAAAGAGGAATCTTTTGCCCCCATTATAACCCCCCTGTAAGAATTATTTGTGAGGCGTTGAGAGAGGGCGAGTGAACATGAGCCAGCTGTCCCAGTAAGACTGGAGGGCGAACGATGACTGGTTGGATGTCGGGGAAGCTTGGTGTGGAAGGAAGCGAATGGCTTGTCACTCGAGCGTGTCATCAGCCCCCCCGGTGAATGCTCACACTGTCCTCAGCAGCGTTCGTTGTTGTTGTCTCTTTTGGAATTGGGTCTCTGTTTGGGAGGCCTGTTTTTGTTATTCTTTTCTCTTGTAAGCCAGATACGTATGTTTCTCGGCTTCCCCGTTACGTCTTTCGACAACATTTCATGCTATCTAAACTTGTTTTTTTTTTCTCACTTTCACTTTTCCTCCCTTTTTAAAAAACCTGTTGGCAATATTCTTTTTCTTGTTCCTGCTTCTTGCTTCATGCATATTATCGGTGCTTTAATACCACACCACATCCCCACTTATTTTTTGTCTTAATCCCCTGACGAGCACCAGATTTCAGCTGAGTGGTGAGTGGTGAGAAACCCACCCCTGCATTTTCCCACTTACTCCCCCATTCTCGGCGTGTGTCGGGCGGCGCGGCACGGGAGCAACAACAGGCGCAGCTCTTCCAAGTGCTCCGTACTACATACATACACTACAGTGTGTGTGTGTCAGGATTACTTTATTCTCCTTTTTCATTTTTCCTTTACCGAAACATTACAAACACGACGACAAGGACAAGGACAAGAGAAACAACAAAATTATGAGCCCATTTGACCTCCGTCATCCTTTTGGTGTCGGTCCAGGTCCCGGAGGAGGAGGTTCCCACTTCCCCATTTCCATCGATTACCCCGCGGCCGCGGCAGCTCTCAACTTGAGCCTGGCCGGCGTTATACCTGCTCCCTCTCCACCATCACACTCTCAACACTGGGAACCAGGTCCGCCGGCGACGACGTTTAGTCATGAGCGAAATCAGGATAGATATTCCCCGCCGCCGCCTCAACAGCGCAACTCGGCGTCGTCGCGGTCTTCGAGACGGTCCATCGGTCCTGCGTCTACTGTTATAGGGGGATATATGTCGGATTTTCCCCGCATGTCGAGGAGGGATAGAGATAGAGATAGGGATAGAGATAGGGATACGGATAGAGACCGAAGCGAAGTGTATTCGAGTTATAAAGAAAAAGAGATTCTTAAGCAGAGGTTGGAAAGAAAGACTTCTTCGTCGGGGAATAATGCCTTGGGGTCATATCGAACATCGTCGTCGAGGCAACCGCATCATTATCAGGGACAATCTCACCTTGCTCGTGACTATCGAGATCATCATCACCATCATGGCCAACAAACACATCACCGGGCGAGGTCGCTTTCACTTTCGCGTACGACGACGAATTCGTTGCCGGAATTGATACCATTTAGGTCTATGGGGTTGGAGAAGATGATACCTACTTATGGAATGCATGGGGAAAGCGACGAGGGAGATGAAGGGTATGATGAAGGGTATGATGAAGGGGATGGGTCGGATAACAGACAACATCACAGACCAAGGAGAAGACCGGGTCATAAAAATGTTGGCAAGTATTATGCGCAGCATGAGAGGTTGAGCATGTCGAGTCCGAGGGTGGCGCTTGGGCCCGCTGGATGGCCGTTGGGGATGTCGGTTAGCCCTGCTAGGCACAGACCCGGGAGCAGGTCGCCCGAGTTGAGGTCAGGAGGAGAGACGAGCGGGATGAGATTGGGATTTCAGAGGATGACGCTTGATGGGGGAAATGGTGGTGGAAAGTTGCCGAATCCGAGGGTGCCGAGTCTTGCGAGGAGGAGTGGGAGTTTTGAAACTGTGAGGACTTCTGGTACGACTACTGAGGTTGGCAGGAGAACTGGGAGGTCTAGTCCTGGAAAGAGGGGAAATTCGTGAGTTTATTTTTATTTTTTTTTTTTATTTTTTTTTTTTTAAAAAAAAGAGGGATGGAGGGGAGATTCTAACGGGATGATAAAATAGGAAATATCGCCCTAATTACAAGGAGGTCCGGGTTTTGATCATTACCTGGTCTTTTCACGATCTGAGAGCAGAGGATTACACGGCTCCTCCAGCGGCAGATTATGTGTCTCTCGAGGACGAGACCAAGCGCCTTAGAGATACCCTGAGCAGCTACGGCTACAAGATTTCAGAGTTTGACATTCCCATGGATCGACCAGTCGAAAGAACCAAGGCCAAGCTGGATGAGTTTTGCCGTTATGCAAACAAGGACACCCTCTTGATGGTCTACTATCATGGACATGGGTCGATGGACGAAGAGAATGAGCTTGTTTTCAGCAGCCATGACCATCCAGACAATGCCGAGTGGTCTCAAGCTGCGGCTGCAGAACTCTATGCCGCTCTGTTCTTTTCTGAGGAACCAAGCCCGAATAATGGATGGAAAGCCAAGAAGAAGGAACTCAAGAAGAAATAGTATGTATAACCTTGCTTTTACTCACGTTTTGCGTTATTGCTAACTCAGAAAATAGTGAACGTTATCGTCCCGTCTCGTCAATCCGCTGGGACACGATCCGCGAGCCCCTGCTCTCAGCACCCTGCGACGTGCTCTTCATTCTTGACTGCTGCGCAGCAGGTGGGGCCAACCTCCGGCACGTAGACTGGCAACCGCCCTCAGGCACGGAACACTTCACCAAGCACCTCTTCGCCGCGTGCGGCTTCGAGTCTTCAACCTCTGACGACATGACGGCCGCTATGTGCGAAGTCCTGGATGAATGGGTGCACGACTACCCCGGGATGAATGGAAACGGTAGTGCGGGGACTGCAGGTACCGTCGTCAACGGAGGAGGAATTCTGGTCAGCGGGGGACAAGGTGGCGGTCCGGGGTCCGGTGTGTTGACCACCAAGAGGCTGCATCAGCTGATGGAAGATAGACTGCAAAAGAGGGTGGTGGGAAGTCAGCCAATTTTTAAACAGCTGTTACCTCACGATCCGGAGCAGTATATCACTTTGCCCAACTTGAGGGATAGGGAGCCCCTGAGGGAGAGAAGGGGAAGTAGGAGCGGGACTACTATTGGAAGGGGATATGTGAATATTTGAGGGGATTTTTTTTTGTTTATTCTTAGTTTGGCATGGGATGAGCGCCGGCGCATGGGAGCGTATCAATGGATTTGTTTTTAGTGGTGTTTTGGGGATATAAGGGGGGGAAGGGGCCGCGAAGGATATTACGGGATTTTCTTTTTGGACCAAATGGATGTATCAATACCTTTTTCTTTTCCTTTTTCTCCCTCTTTCTTTGTTCTGTATCAATTATTTTGTTTTCTTTTTTTCTTTCTCTTATTCGGAACAGATTGGACACAAAGAGATATTCAACGACCGCAATGGAACCAACAAAGTTGACCCCTGACTCATGACAGTTGGTATTCTTTAGACATTCCACAACCTTCAAGCTGTGGGTGACCCGAAATTGGCGGGGACGTCAAGTGGCCGGACGTAAAGTCAATTACTCGACGGCAAATCACCTGGGTACTCCCGTCGTCCCCTTTCTCAGAAGGGGGAAAAGGAGAACCGTTTGTGTTTTCTCAAGAAAAGGAGCCTGGGCATTCAGTTCTATCTGGACTGGACGTACATATACATTCTATTTAACCAATTTCGTTGATGACTTGATGCCCTTCAACTGTTTCGTCACGGAGTCATGATCAAGGACCTGAAGAAAACTTTAACGATTTTCTTTCCACCCCTCCACCTCTTCCATTAAGAGGTAAAGAATGGTACGGGGCGGAAAGGCTCCCTTTTATTTCCCCTTCGGATTATCTTCCTCACTCCGATCACTCTTTTCAGCAAGGAACACTGATCCAGATCCCATGGCAATCGAGAACGACGGCAAGCCCGGGCAACAAGCAAAAATGGCGGCGGCTCTGCCTCCCGTCAAGTCGGAAAAGTCATCAAGTGTAGACACTTGGACTTCGTCCATGTCTTCGACAGAGGAGAGTGAGAGCTCCATGGCGACCACTACATCTTCGGATGGATATCCAGACTCACCGACTTTGGGCACACCTCGAGCAACTGGCACTGACGACACCAACTCGGACGAAGGCAAGGATAATTGGGGAGGCGAAAGAGGTCTTTTACGACGGACTTCAAAGATCTTGGCTCCACCCAGGGCTCAATATGTGGCAACAAATGGTGGTGGTGGATTGGTAGACGATACAACCATGCCGTCGATATGGACATATGAATCCCCGATTCTGAGAGGAGGCAATCAGACAGGTATCCTCCAGAGCACACCCCCGGAGTCACCAGAAGAGGAGGACTATCACATTGTGCCGGAGTATAGCTTTGTCAGAAAATCATCATCGAGGTCTAGGTTGGGGATGATGATGGAGACCATCGACGAGTACTCTGAGGAATCCGAGTCAATCACCTCGAGAAACTCACCGGTACCAAGCACGCCCACTCCGTCGAATTACTGCAGGAGCATACCATCCAGGGAGACGCTCATCGCCGTCAATCGTCGTGATGGACCATCAAAGGAATCCCTCGCCGCTATGGAGATGACAAATGATGATCATCTCAACATGCAGGCATACATTCGCGCCATGGATTTCATGAAGGAAACTGAGCCGGATGCTCAATTATCCCCTGTGCGGTCTATGGAAAGTATCGACAGCGTCTTGACCATGTCGACCAATCTCAGTACCGTCAGGGAGAAGTCAAAGCAAGAGTTGATGTTCGCTCGGGGTGGTGTCAGCGGGAAATCGTCGAGACAACATTCCAACAGACGGTTGGGATCACAGACTTCCTCCGAGAGTATTTGCAGTGGGCTTGCCCGTATTCCAGAGCTGGACATGTATAGAACGGATACCGATGATGGCCGTCGCACTATGAACCAACTCGTCACAAGTCCACCGAGATCTCCTCCTTCTCCCCGGCAACAATCCGTCTTATACATGACGATCCAACGGTGGCATCAAGAAGAAGTCAAAATGACTCGTATCCTTCCTTACATGACTTGTGGTTCTTTTCTCAAAAAGAGATGTCCAACCCTCTCAGAGGAAACAAGAATCCATCTCAGTCGAGTACAAGCCCCTTTTGTTGATTTCGGATTCGAGATTCACAGATATTGTTTGGAGTATGTGGAAGGCTACAACATGTCGAACATTTTCCGAAAGTTCCTTGAATGTCGTGATAAAGAGATGTCAACGTTTCGGGACAGTGGTGTCAGCGGGTTAAAGGGAAGCGATGTCCGCACAAGCAGCTTTGATCTGACACCAAGAACCGACTATTCTGAAAGTCCAATCCTCGGTTTGCCCAATGCCTTGGCCATTCATAACAACACCCCTCCTCTCACACAGGAAGAGCTTCAAGAAGTTCACAGGAAGCAGTCCCTCAGTTTGTTACAAGGCGACTCGATCCCATTATCAATCCCTCAACGATCCTCCAGCAAAAATTGTCACCGACTTCCAAACCTCGACTCTCCCTCCTCTTCCACTACCTTTGAAGAACCATCCTCAACCCCAATTCCCTGTCCCCTCCCTTCCCATCCTTTAACCCCCGATCAACAAACCTATCTGATAACAGCCCTAAACGACGTAATCCATCACATTTCCAACCTCTTTTATTTTCTTTCTGAACTAAAAAAAACTTCTGAAAAGGCTATCGCGCCAGACTCTTTCTCACAACATCTTCCGACCTACGATCCTCACTTCAGATTTGCTCAAAAACATTTACGGACTCTAACAAAACAATTAGAACCGTTGGTTCCTGCGAGGATCGATTTTATTATTACTGTGCTCAATCAGCGAGGAAAACAGATTGCTGGGATAATTGATGGTAGTAACAGTGGTGGTGGGAGAAGGAGAGATTCGTGGGCGAAGGGGTGTGTTGGGGGACGGGTGATGAGTGGTGCTTTGCCTTGCATTCAACAACAATCTCCTCAACAACAGCAACAATTTCCTCAGACACAAGAGTCTCCACAGCAGCAGCTTGTTCAAAATAAACAATATCCTCCGTCATCTTCCCTTCGACCAACATCATCTATTTCCAATTCCGGCGGTAACCAACAACAACCATCACGCTCAATTTCTCTTTCAATGAGACTAATCAATCATCTTTCGTCGTACCCTGCTTTGGATGGTATAACTCATCGTTCCATCACGAAACTTGAGTCCTGCATCAATAAACGCTTACTGAACTCCCGCAATACAACAACTGCAGAACAAAACGGACAGCAGACAAATGGAAAAGTAAATGCTCAGTTGTTGTTGTTTAATGATGGGGAAATGAACGGACAGACAAACGGGGAAGGGGAAAAAGACAACAATTCCCTAGAAGGAATGTCAGCTCATCTAAGTCAATTGAACAAAAAGATTGTTAATAGGAAGAAGTGGTCTGGAAGAGGGGAAGAACAAGGAGGAGGATGCGGTATGAGGATTTCGTTGATTGCTACTGAGGAAAAGAAAGAACAACAACAACAACGTCCATATTATCGGACAGGTGAAGGTAACGAGCTGAGTGATAAAGAGTGGAAGGGACGAGTGTTGGGTAGTCAGCGGGGGAGGGGAGGGATGAGTAGAAATAGAGGGAGCAGGATGATGGCTGGAGTTCCGCGTGAAGATGACGAGAAGCATTGGGCTGGGGAAGGAGAGAATTACTCAAATGTGGATGTTGTTGTTGGCAATGAGGAGAAGAGGATGATGATAGGAATTGAGAGAAAGAAGATGGGGGTTGAGACTGGAAAGGTGGTTGAGAAAAACAGTAGTAATATGACGAAAGATGAAATTAGAATGAAGGAGGTTGAGAGGAGTAAGAAAGCGCAAGTTGAAACCAGAAAGAAGGAGGAGGTCGAAACTAAAAAGATGGAAACTGAGAACAGAAATAAGGAGGTCGTCGTCGAAAGCAGAAAAAAAGTGGGAAAACTAAGAAGATGGACAAGTTGCCGGAAATAAATAACAGTTGAGAAAAAGAATGGGATACCGCGGTGGGAGACAGAGGGAGGAAGAAAAAAACAATAAAAAAAGAAGAAATGAACGACGACCACAACGACAATGACAACAACGACAAACGACAACGACAACGACAACAAAAACGAGGGAGAAAAAGCTTACGGGCTCGCAGCTAATTGTATGAGGATGAACGTGACAAAGACGTGATTTTTTTCTCCCCGTCTCTTTCACCTTTCTTTTGGCGTTTTTTGTCATCTGTTTTTCCCCCCTTCTTTTTTCCTGATCATGAAACATTTTGAGGCAAAGATAGAATCTTGTAATTTTTGTTTGTACATTGGGCTTTCATCATGGCGGCAGTGCGTGGAAAGGTCCGGTAATGAATGGATTTAAATGGAAATAAATGTATCTCTGCGTAGCATCGTAATATCACTCACTTCATGGCATTTTGTAATGATAATTATCTATTGACCGAGATAGAGAAATAGTACATGTATATTTCAAGACCAGTGGATGCAATAGAATTTGAATGAGAGCAAGAATTATGCATTGCAAAACGTGGTGCAATGGCGGGCAATTATTTCGGTTGTGTCCCACCTGGTCATGATCCTCATCGACACATGCAAGGATAAACAGGCAAAATATGATTCAATATTTACTTCGGCCAGACCACTCGAGTGTCATGCTAGATAACATGCCACCAATGTTTGCTTACTCGCATCAGGAGACAATTCCAATCACATGTGGCGATGAGTAACTGGGTGAAGAAACTTCTACAGTCCGGCCACGACAGTCAAGTAAGTACCGTACCTACCTGGCAGCAAGTTCACCGCACTCTGGAATCCCGCTTTACTCGCTCCCCAAATCCACATCCGCATGTATACACTAATCAATCCTGTAACTACACACCTCAAGTCTAATATCCGTCGTCATCATCACGAATCATCACCACCTGATCACCGTCAAACCCATCACTCAGCAAAGCAAACCTCGATAAAGAAAAAAAAAGTGTACTGAATCTCTCTATGTATAAGTCACTTTGACCTTGCTCATATACCCATCGTCAAGAAATTCCAACCGAATCCGGCGCGAGAAAGGGACACCCCAGGTATCCCTTCCAAAATCTCCATAACCTCCCATCTATTGGCGTTGTAGTTGATATGGCAAGCTTCTCGAGGATCTCGGGCGGCAGCTGAAGCCAAGTCCCATGGTACACCGAGATATGCTTCCACTGTTTGTTGCGGGAGACGACCAGGCGGACCAAAAGCAGCAAAAACCGTGTATAACGCTCAGTGAGGCCGTGTAGATGTACAACACGTTACAACTCATCGTATCCCCCACCCCATCTTTTAAAACGACGATGACTCGAAAAACGATAAATATAATAAAAAAAACACCTGATTCCCATTTCCCACCCATCTTGGTTCTTGGTCCCATGCGATCCCAGAATCCATGCTGCCAAAGAAAGATAAAAAAACGCCACTGCAATGCCGAAATGACGAAAAAAAAAGATCGCTCAAAGAAAAAGTCCAACCCATGCATACTTGGTCCCGACCTCGGTACTGCAGTCAGGAATCGCGCAAGTCAACTTTCGATTATTATCGGGCGAAGGAACGAACGGTGACCCCTTCTTGGTAGACCGCTTATCATAGCATGTCTTGCAGTAGACCTGAGAAAAGAAGGATTAGTCAAATATCCAAAACCAAAAAGCCCATTGATAACTTACATGACCACAATCCTTCAATGCCCAAAAAAAGTGCTCTTCCATGTCTTTGCGACTCCTTGCCTTCTTGGCGGGTGGTGCCTTTCGCTTTGCATCCTCGTCCTCGGGACAAAACTGAAGCTCTTCCTCGCAACCAGCACAAACAATCAAGTCATCTCCGCCAGTGTTGCGAGTAAATCCTTCCGGAGCCGGAGATGGGGCAACGTGCTTTGGCCGAGGAGACTCGTGACGGCGACCAGCGAGACCGACGGCATAATGCAGGTTAGGCATATTATCCCCAAGCGGATTCGCTGGGCCTCCTCCAATACTAAGAAGGTCGAGTTCGAAATTATGAACCTGGCGGTTGACCAAGTTACCAAAGGTCCTGTTGAGATGTTGTCGAATGTCGGAGAAATTGTCCAAAAATTGGTTCTGAAAGATGGCTCTAAAATTCCCACCAGGGTTGTCCGCGCCGTGGCGGATGGGATGCTGCGGCAGCGCAGGAACATTCGGCGGCGGCGGCGGCGGCTGTTGTCGAGGAGCCGGTTCGTCATCTATGGTAAGATCGATTGGTATGGTGCGGCTTCCATTTCCCAAGAGACTGCCGTCGCTGCGAGCAAGGGATGGCGTGCGCTGCAAGTTGGCATTCTGCCGGCGGGGGTTGTTGCTGCGACTTCCAAGGGCACCGCGTAGATGATGTGGAATTTGAGATGTAGCATGAAGCTCGACCTCTGGAGAGGATGGAGATGATGGATCGCCTGTCAAGTCGATAATTTCTCTGTTCAGAACGGGGGTGCGGCGATTGTTTCGATTGTTTGGAGGACCGCGTGACCGTCGCAGAGGTGCAACTTCCATTTCGATCAGCTCGTCGTCGATATTCATGTTTCGATTGTTTTGTGGTTGTTGTGGACGGTACGGGTGGTGGCGTCGAGACTCGCGTTCATTGTTTCTTCCAGCATTCTGAGTGGCCGTAGCCCTAGCTCCTCCCGGCTCCATATTTCTGTCGCCCAAAATGTTAAAGTCGCCATTCGCTGCATTCATCATTCGCAGTTGTAGCCTTGTATCAGCGAGAATAGCCATAACATGTCTATCGTGCTCACTTATTGGTCTCTCTTCCACCTCGTCGTCCTCGTCGTCCATGTCGTCCTCCTCCGATTGACTGACAAAGAGATCCTCGTCCGAATCGGATTCGCTAGAAGTTTCGTCGTGCCAGCCGTAATAGCCTTCCCTCAAGTCCGGTTGCCTTTCAACAACAGATTGGCCGTCGGAGTCGTCGTCTTGGTCCTCATCCGATGATTCCCAGTATTCGAAAGGATTATCAGAAAGCAGGTCGTCCATGATTGCCTGTTTTTTTATTCCCAGAAATTTCCCCAAACCTCCGGGTCCGGTTTGCAGTGGACAAGGCGCCACGAAAAAGAGTCGGCGCGGTAAAGTCGCTTGGGTATTTTGGCGCAGAAGCGATAACGGGAAATGTCAAATGAAAGGAGAACCACGACGCGCCTTGATGGTAACTGGGAATTGAAGATGAGCTTGGGAGGTCGTGGTGAGAGAAAGAGCTTATTTTCGCGATTTTGGTTGTCGTCAGAAAATCATGGTGCCATGCAATTATCAAGAGGTACACAGTCCACACACAAGGCTTAAAGTGGGCAACCACGGTTCGAACCCACTCAAAACTTCGATTTGCCGCTCTTTCCCTGCTGGTCTGCTGCACAACAAACCCTGGGGTCCCCTGTAACGAACACTCAGATGGGAATAAACTCCACTTTTGACAGGTCCCCGCCGACCACCAGTGCCACCAACAATTCAATTCTTCGGATCTTCGATTTTGGATATCGTGGATACGGATACGTGGACTTACACAAATTATTTCCGCGTCCAACGGACATTGTGGGAAATCCGCACCTGCAGATAAAAAGCCACTGGGCGCTTAGCTCGCCGCCACCGGACTTTGGACGTCGGGTCGGTCGATGCTTGAAAAAAAAATGCTTGATAATCATTCCAGTCAATCACCCAATCAGGGTGTCGAATTTTTGAGGCGCCAACTCGCGAAAAAAGAAAACCCCCAAGAATCTATGCTACATACATGGACCATATTAATTACCCCGAAGAACCGACACCACACCCTCCTTATTCACAGTCACCAACGATTTAGCGTCAGCACCCCACGCAATAGCTGTGCCAGGCACGCTCGTTCTGAGGGGTTCCGACCATGCCTTGGCTTTCTTGAGGTAGAGCTGCACCGTGACTCCAGTTGAACCCACGGTTGCGAGGAACTGGCCGGTTTTGTCCCAGGCCAGAGACTGCGTATCCCCGGTTTCCAGCTCCTTGACCCGCGCTGCGGCACCCTCCTTCCGAATGTCGAAAATGGTGACGCTTTGTTGGCCTTTGCCGGTAGCAGCGAACCAGTAACCGTTCTCGGAGAATACAACCGCTTGCACAGGGACGCCGAGCTCATATTCTGCCACTTGTTGCCCGTCTGTAGTGTTGAAAATCTTGATATCTCCAGCCTGGGTTCCGGCGCCAAAGAGGTGGCCATCGGGGTGGAAAGCGGCGGCGGTAAGAGCTGCTTTTGGGTTAGTATGAGGTTCATGAAGCAATCACGGGAGAGAATAGGACATACCTGAATCTGTGTAGCAATGAGAGACCTTTTGAAGAGTCTCGAGATCGTAAAAGACGAAGCTCTTGTCAACACCAGCAGAAGCCAAGAGGCGAGCGCCAGGGTGGATGGCAAGGTCTGTGACGGCGCCCGCGTGGATCTGGAATGACGCTGCTTCGCTGCCGCTGTCAAAGACCTTGACTGTGCCCTTGGACGTGCCCAAAATAACCTTGCTGCCCGTCCATACGGTGGCAGTGACGGGCTCGCCAATATCAAGCGAGCGCTCCACGTTGTTTTCCTCGATCGAGTAAATGTCCACCTTGCCGTCAAAACCACCAATCGCCGCGTAGTTGGCTTCGACGTCAAGTGATGATGCCTGGGAGACAGATAAATCGCTATATGAAGCTTGTTGAAAGGAGGCGACCTCATCTGGGCTCGCCCAGCCCTCGGGCGCAGGTCGCTTCTCGCGACGACGTTGCATTAATCTGTATACATTGTCAGCGTCGCCACCCTGCCATCTCCAAGAAGAACCAGAATAACACATACTGTTCCTTGACATCTGTGACATGTTCTACTAATGCCTCGGGCAACCCCTCATTATCTACCGCCATCGCATCCCCATTGGAAGCTCCGCCGGCAGATGGCGCAACGGTAACCTTTGAAAGAGCATCTCTCGCCTCGTCCCTCTCCTTGGTGAGCCGCACAATTACTCTTACAGCAGCGTCGTGTTGATAAAGCGCCGTCGCAAGCTCCTCCCGCGTCCTGGCGAGCTGTTCTCGTGTGTTGTAGGCATCCAATACCAACGCGTCCCATTCATCTTGGAAAGCTTTGAGGAGCGAGGGGAGAGAAGTGAAATTCGGGGGGCGCGGTCGCACAACGCGGCTAGTCTTGAGGTCGAGGAGATCTTCGGGGTCGAGTTCTTCGTCGGTTCCGGGCTCTTTGCCGTTTTCTTCGATGTACTTCAGGATAAGGCGCTTCTCGAACACGGTTCCCGTCTTTCTCGACACAACAGGTTCTTCGGGAACCTCTCCAGAAACTGTGATCAATTGTTAGCGCGCTCTTATATATAAAAGATATGAGTTAGTAACGTACGTGCGCAGAGCATTTTGAGAGTTGTTCTGAGCGGTTGGAGTTGGATATTTGATGTTTTCTTTAAATCACGGTTTCGACTTGGGACTTTTTTGGTAGCCTGTCGCGGGAGGCTGAACAGCGCTCGGCACGGACCCCAGCTCGATGCGCTGTGTGCTTGGATGCCAAGGCGCTCATCACGGTTTGGAGCTTATCACTTATCGATAAGCTCGTGATCGACTTATCGAGTCTGCCCAACAACACTTGCTCCTTCATTTTCATCAGTTGCCGTGGAACATCATGATTTGCAAAAATAAAAGTAGGTACGTTCTCTAGGACTGCCGAGTCAACATTTTTTTTTCACGGTAGAAAATAGACATAATTTCACTTTGAATCACCGAGCAGCGCCATCTCCAATTGGCGATTGCGGCAGGGAGGGAAGTAGCCATGCAACACGCAACTTCCGCCATCTGTGACTCCCAATTGCAGGAACTTGGAACTCAGAAATCCTCAAAGTTTCCGTTGTCCTCGGTCACTTTTTGACAGCTATCTTATCATCCTACACAACATCGACCACCACAGATGAGACCGGCTGTCCACCCATGACCTCCTTCACAACCTTCACTGTCAGTCGTGGTGTCGCCCGGTAGCTAATACCTTGCCAAAGTCCGATATCCCAGGTATTGAAGCCCTTCTCGGAATTAATTCGTGACAGATTCCCCGTGTCGGCTCCATCGAGCCTCTGGTAGAACTTGACATCCAACTCCTTTCCCTTTACCAAGAGACATCCCAACACAAACGATTCCTCCCCGAAACTCAGTCTAACGCAGCATGGAAAACTTTGCATGCCGCAAGTCAAAAACAAGCTCCGCTGAGAGTCCCAATGTCCCACAGGTACGAACGCTGCAGAACCCACCACTTTCACACCGCACCGCCGAAATGTCTCCAGCGCTCGAGACAGGTTAATGGCCTCTCGGTGGCTGGTGTTGAGTACAGCAGAGCGCACCGGCGACACCGTCTTTGATATGAAGAAGGGCCTCACTTTGTCTCTTTCCGACCGAGGAGCCACTGACAGTTCGTCTGTCCGGATTCTGGCGTACACATCGCAACCGTGTTGTTGAATAAAGATGCCGAGGTTTTCGGCCCTACTTCCTCGTTTGCACTGAAGGTTGAAGACGTATGAACCATTATCTCCGAGCCTCAGGCCATTCCGGGGAACCGGCGTCACTCTCAGTCCCTTGCTCGTTATCGCACACTCGCTATTGTGGATTGGATCTACCCATAACGCAATGTCGGAGCATTCGACAAACTCCCTTGGCGACGGTGCGAGCACTCCCCAGTGTTTCTGTCTTCTGGCTGCGCTGGCTTCTGCACGCCATGCAAAGAGGCTGAGATCGTTGGACTCCTTGATGATCTCTTCTTGAAGACGAATAAACGCCTTGTCACCTTCGCCGTACAGCAGAGGCAGCTGAACCCCAAAAATTCCGAGAAGGCAGTAAGCCATATCTTCAACACGAGTGGTTCGCCTTTTCGAAGCCCAAGACATCCGGCGCGCCACTGAAACAGTTCCCAACATGGCCTCATCCATCAGCACCTCTTTGCCGATGCCCGTGATCTCGGAGAGCACTTCGCTCAGATCCGACTTTTCCCCTTGGAACTTCCAGTCTTTGTCATAAAACCCTAGCCGCTTCGGAGCAATTAGTTCCTGGAGAGTCCAACCCCTGGTGAACCACCGGCACTTTTCCAAAATTTTCCTGTCCTTCACCGCCGAGCGCTTGTCTTTTCCGGCATTATCGTGACCTTCCTTCCCGCTTTCTTTTTTCTCCTCGGCCTTCCAACTTTGTTCACTTTCCGTATGCTCTCCCTCACCACCTTTGGGGATCGCTTCGAGATCCGAGAGGTACGCATAGCACACAGCCGAATTGGCATACCACATATACATCGAGTTGATGGCCTCAGTCAGTTCAGCGCTGCTGGTCTTGTCGATACAGCACGTATCAACCCATGTCCATTTGATCCCGGATTTCAGAGCGAGTTTGCATGCTCGTTCGATCTTGTCGAAGCCCTTCGTTTTCCGCAAATCATCGTGTGGCAGTTGGGTAAACTCTTGGAAACTGACTTCCTCTTCTTCCCACGTATGCGACAAAATGGCATATTCACGGGGGATTTCGCTGCCAAAGAATTCTTTGAGCTTGAGTGTATGTCCGTTGATGAGTCGCATTTCTGCTAGGCGTCGATGCTGATGTTTGTTATTGAGAGCAGGAAAACTGCCCAGGCCGGCGCAGTGGAAATCGTGGGGGTGATATTCAACGAGTTCGGTATTACTTCGCCCCATCTTGACGCCCGACTACTGTGCACAAGCGGCACGGCCACTTTACAAGCGTTTTGACCCGCCCGACTTCAGTCCAGTAACACGACAGCCTGAACCGAGATATAATATCATTAAATGGCTCGATTTACGCCATCTTTTCAGTTCCTTCACACATCACCTAGATTGCCTTCCAGGGCAATGGATCCCATCAGCGCACTCGGTATAGCAGCCGCCTCAGTTCAATTTGCGGGAGCCGCGATCAACTGTATTCAGCTTCTGAAAAAACTCAATAGACAACCCGCCGGTCAGATTTGTGGCACTTCTAAACGATGCCGAAAATTCGTTGACTCGAATTATTCAGGATCTGAGGACAGCATTGAAACCTGTCTTCGACAACAGCCATACCAAGACGTTCTGGAAGTGTGCAGCTTCGGTCACAATGAAGCCGGAAACTGAACAGATGCTCGACCGGATTCGGCGATCTGCCGACCAGTTTATGCTGGAGTTACAACTGGCCGGGCTCGAGACCAAAACAATTTTGAACGAATGGGCTCATTAGCGGTTAAGATGGAAGATTTGCAACTTGACATCAAGGAGACCAATCGCAAGATTGACGAACTAAGGCGGCCAGCTCTTGACTTACAAACCGGTTCACAACGATGGCTAGCTACTGTGGCGGAGGCTGACAAGATTATGTCGACGAATGAACCGACTCCTCAGCTCGTCCGTTTATTTGATACCTGCGGCTGTCGTTCCGTTCGCCAACTGAAGTCGATGGGTGGTGCGAAAACATCATTTTCCATCGAGGCAAGGCAGCAACATGAATCAGCTTGCCCTTATAGAGTAGCTAGAGCGTATAGGTGTCGCGTGTCTCTTCAGCTGTTCCCATTTCTTAACAAAAAATTGGAAATTGGGTTTGGAGCAATTAGACAACGCGGGATACTTCGCCTAGAAATGCCTCTACGACTTTCATGTTGCTCAGCGAAATGGGTTGGGTAGTGTCACCGACAAGGATGAACATGGCCATACCATTTTACATGTATGTATCCTGCCCGTTTTGAAGCCGATTTTAAGCTGACAGTTTTGCCCCACAGCCAATCGTCTGGCTCGTTTTGTTACTCGTTCCCGTGTATTCGCACGTGGCCGAAGAGATTGGCGCGTTACTCCAATTTGTAGAGATGTCTGGTGTTGATCGGGACGCGATTCCCTGGACTAACAGAATCCCATCTTGCGAACGATGCAATTTCCAGTTCTACCAATGGGGAAGGTTAGGGTGCTTTCGATTGCGACCACAAGTGACAGCTGCTGAGAAAGCAAGGGACGTTCTTGCGCTGTTTATGGCGGACTTGGGTCAGACGCCAGTTCCGTTTAGAAATTTTCTATCCGGAATGTCATCAGGCGAATTCGAGGATCAGCAAACCCAAATCGACGACACACCGTATTCGATGGAGTTGGGGACTCGTGCCAGGCGCTCAATCCGAGACGCATTAATCGCTAAGTCCTTGGAGTCTAAAAGTAGATTACATATCAATTTTCAAGCCGAGCTGGAAATGCTAGCTAACCTTCTTTTAGTCCTGTGTTTTCAGGGCAGTTTGGCACGGATTGTGGTCACAAGAAACCTAAGCCGGTTGAGACAAGCATTAGCAGATCAGGACTGGGAGTCCCAGACATTTGGCCACCGCAACCTCAGCGTGTTAGACCTTGCTGTCGGTTGGCCAGAAGGCCTCCGTGCTTTCTCTGGCGCTTGGCGGAAAGATGTGATTTCTGCCATTGGGTTGGCTGTCCTGGAATCCGACCGCTCCTCGCTGGAAATTCTTTGCGAGCCTTCCATGTTTCCAAACCCGATCAAGGCCCCAGACTCGGCCACAAACACAGAGATTCCAAAATTCACCGGGCTACTACTTGTGAACGGCGAGACTCGAGATATTCTGATTGACCTCCTCAAACGGCAAAGATTAGACCTCGCCAGGCTCGCTCGCAAGTACCTATCTACAGATGAGCTGACAAATCTTGAATTATCGGGCAGTGGTCTCCTGGACACCAAAGCCCTATCAGTGTATAATTTCCTGGAAGAGAGGTCTATTCCAGTCGACTCCAACCTTCATCCTGGCTTTGAAAGTTCAATTTACCATGCCGTTGTCTCGAGGAGCCCTGTACTCACGGTCTTAAATGGTAAAGACTCCCTCTTGCTCTTGGAGGGACTTCATGCCTTATTCGTAGCAGGATTCTGGGAGATGGACGCCCAAGACGGTGATGGACACACCCCACTTGAGCGTCTGGTCTCTCAGGGCGAAATATACAGGACCATCCTGGTTGCTCCCTTTATTTGGTTTCTCAAAACGGGTGCCAGTCCTGTGTTTCGGGACCAAGGGCCACGCCAACCCCTTCTCCTTGGACTTGCTTCTGTTCTATCCAGAACAGAATGGGATTCCGAATGCACGTGCCAAGCTCTCAAACTCGTTCAGTACACTGCTGGGCGGTGTCAACCTTGTGAGAGCGACGACTGTGTCTGCTACTGCTCTGAAGACGGCTGTCTACCAGTTCACTTCTTGTTTGTGGAGTGACAGCTTGTTACGACTGCAGTACGATAAAAATATTTACCTGGTTTGAGTTATGTGAGCTTGACGAAGACGATGAGATATGATGTCTAGAGGAAGCGGCGAGGCTTGAATTGTTTCGACGCTTGGTTATGGCACATACGTGCTGTCAAAGGGTTTGGGACTGGCCTTTCCCCATCGTGATCGATGAAGACGAGAGAGATAGGGTGTGGGACGACGACGCAGAGCTAGCCTCTCAACTTGAGCTGCTTGTTGAAGCCTACCGAGGCTCTCTGGATCTCGCTGAATTCTCCCAGTGATGGAAGAGAAGCTTCGGCCAACTTTTGTTGCATGCTTCGGAAGGAAGGTTGCCAAATTAAACACTCCCGCGTTGTCTGGCATGATCTTGCAGCTCACTGGGAGGAATGGTGGGACAAGGCTAGCAAGATCCTCCCTGAAGCCCCTGAATTCCCAGGTAGCTCCTGGAGGTTTAGGAGGATCACGATATTATGGTCGCTGATGCTCAAAAAATTGCTCTTAAACAACACGGGTATGAAGGGGTTGACTTTACAGAGGTTATTCGGCGACATTTTGTCAAAGAACTTGAAGCTGCAGCTCAGGATTTGGTGTCTGGGTCAGAGGGGGGACATGAGCAAAGGAGAAAGAGACGGGCGGAGAAGGTGTTTGTGCCGGTTGACAGGACTGAGATCCTGGATGAGATTATAGAATGGTGGAAACAGGATCCAAGGCCTCAACGATGGGCTTTGTAAAGAGGATGTCTTTTCACACTACTACCTATGCCGAGAAAAGAAAACCATCTAAATCATACAAAAAAGACATATACTTTATTCTTTTTCGTGCTGTTTATATAAACAAACCTATATCATTATTATATATATCCCTTTTTGATTTCAAAAACGCCATATTGTATTTATTTTAGAGGTGTAGATAAAAGAAGGAAATGTAGCAATGTTAGGGTTATACGGGAAAACAATGACGGTACATACCATGTAGTGGGATGTGACAAATTGCATAGTGCGAAGAGATATCCTCTTTGTAAATGAATCAGAGAATGGAATTGAATTTACAGACTACACAAGCCCGGAATCTTTTCAGCTCCCTTTCCAATAAGTCCGTCAAAATAATCGAGAAGTATCTCAACGTCTATCAAATCCAAGACACCAAGCGTGGGGTTGCTACTCCTCAATACCTGCCCTCCCCATAAGATTCTGATATAATATTTCTTGTTCTCCTTCCCTTGGTACAGCTCAAAAACAATTTCACTCCCCATACCAGGCCATACCATCTCCTCGACCTGCAAGATACTCAAAATATAACTAATACTCCCATCATGAGCCACATTATGTCGATATTTAATTTGTGACTCTTGTTTCCCCCCAATCACAACATCTCTTATATTCTGTGTCAGTTCCGCAATCCATATCCCGTATATCCCAACACTAAACTCCAAAGTCTGTGGTCCAGCGTCTCGATATAAATAACTATATTCGTATTCCCCAAGACGAAATACTGTATCTGCCATCTCTTGTGTTATGCAAAGGGAGGGATTAGTGATGTTGCAAGGGAGTGAATAAGAATGACAGAGTCGGGAAGATAGGTTATCAAAGTAATGATCAAAGGAGATATGGAATCCTTTGTCGAGTGGGGAAACTCCAGAGATTGAATCTAGTTGAGTGAAGAGAGAGGAAGCGGCGGTTAGGTGGGTTGTCCAGTTGGAATTCGAACTTCCGGGTCCGTAGAGGGAAAAGTTGCGTTTGGCCGCTGGGCAGGGGTAGGATGGTTCGAGACTGTCGATTGTTGGGGGTTGAATGAGTAAGGGGATGTTTGGGAGGGATGGACCGAACATGCTGGAGATGATCATGCTGGCTACTTGGGAGGTTATTGGGTTGTTTGTAACGCGAAAGGAGATCAAAGAGGGGTCGTAGTGTTTGGGCAGGAAATTGAGGAGAGTGTGGTAGACTTGGAATAAATCTTTGCCGTGGTCAAAACTGTCAAGGAGACCAGAGTGGGTTATTTGGGGGAATTGACAGGTTCCGGAGAAACCGGGGGGAGTGAGAAGGTTTGAAGGGTGGTTGAATAGTTTATAGTAGGTTTTGGCGGGGTCATGATTGGTTGCTAGGGGAGAGGCGTAGTGAAAGAGGGAAGAATCATCGCAGTCCCAGGGGTAAGATTCAACGGGAAAAGTATTTGCGGAGTATGGCGTTCGTTTATGATGACGATGGATCACTTCTACGTAGGCGAGGGTGTATAAGGAGGTGTTTACTTGGGGATATTCGGCGGGACGGACGTGAGGCATGTTGCACCAGTTGTATGTTCCTGGGTAAAAGTTAAAATGGAATCGAGGCAATGTGAAAGGAGATGTGAAAGGGGGGTAATTAAATACCGTATGGAACTCCATTTGGTAAAGTGGAGGAATTAAATATGAACCCGTAGGTTCCGGTTCCGTTGATTGCTGAAGTGAGGTTATTTATTTTTGAGGAGATTGGGGGGTGCCAGTTTAGATCAATCTTTGCGATTGGTGGTATGGACGGAGACTGGAGAACAAGGTTGGCTGAGCATTCAAATATCGGTGTTGACCACATTGTGATTGTTTCAAAGTAGTGAGGGCCAAGAGTGGATGAGATATTCAAAAGGTTGGAGTTTCTCAGAGGGGCAGGATATTCTGTTCCTGGAAATAAAGGCCTGGCTCTGAGGGGGAAGGGATGTAAAGGTGAGTGCAGACCCACACTTCACAATGTGCGATTATTCATTCTAATGCAGGCGGATCAAAGCCGGGAATTACTGGTTTAGTTCATATACATATAATCCGTATTTAGGTAGTTGCCTGGACTTTCTGTATCAAAATTCAAAACAAATCTCAGATTTACTCAGCAATGAGCCTTTCCTCCAGCTTCCCCCACCAATCACACCAATCAACAACCTTCCTCCCAAGTCGAGCTTCCTCAGCAGCAAAGACCATGGCATGGCTCATAAATGCCTTCTTCAAAGTGCATCCAACATATTCCGCCTGCGCCTCCTCCACGCTCAATTTGCCATTAATAACAGCCTCCACAGCTCGAGAGAAATTATCCATCAAACCGCCGTCACCACCTCCATGGCCTCCCCCAGCCTTTGGCGGAGTACAAACTTTCACTGCCTCGGGGTCTTGAAACTTATCAAATGTAAAAACTGAAAACTCGTCACTATCGTATTGTATCTCTCCGTGAGTCCCCGAGATTTTGCCCCGTCGCTTTGACTGAGCTTCTGTAAATGCAGCCATGTGAAATACAGCCGTTTTTGGTCCACGATCTGAAAACTCCTCCCTAGAATCGTCATCCCAGGTTAAAGGAACCATTTGATCGTCCAAAACATCATTGTCAGATCCCAGACGCAACGGCCGTACCATTGTTTGGACTCGATGGTAGTTTTTGGCGTAGATGCGTCGTAATCTTCAGAAAGTACCTCTGTCAAGACGGCACGCCCCTGATAATCCCCAGATTTAGCTGTGATATCTTCAATATCTGGGACGACCACACATATCGGCCAATCTCGCTCTCCTTTGTCGTATAGCTTCTCAACGTACAACTTCTTGGCACTCAAATCGCAGTTCCGTTCGTGAGGGCATGAGAAGCAATTGGTCGCGGTTCCTGCTACCGCTGGTTTCGACGCTGGTAAAAAGTGACAAGTTTACCACTGAAGAAAACAAACTGGGCAAATGAGCCGGTTCGTCAAAGTCGGTTTTGTAGCAGAGTAGCCACAGAATGAAGTCAATGTCATGACAAGATTTGCAGAGGAGCGATGGTACCGCAACTGATTCCTTCCTCCAGTTGCCTCATACATAAGAATGTGAGAAATGGAATCAACGGACTGGTTCTGTGTGTTCGATGGATATGAGCTCCCCGATTACCCTGTCCTCTAACAAGAGTTTTCTCAAAAGCATGTTGTGAGGACTGTATCGCAGGACATGACCGGTTGAGAATATTGTTTCTGGTTTGTTGGCTCCGAGACTGATGTATATGTCCTGACAATCCTTGAGAGATGTTGCAATTGGCTTTTCGCATAGAACATGTAATTTGAATGGTGAAAATTCTTGCAGGATCTCCTTGTGTGTGTGGTCTTGCGTGCAGATAATGATACCGTCGATCCCTTCGGGGACCTTCTCACCGGCAGCTTCGGCCTTCCTTCGGTTCTTTTCGTAGTTGAGAAAATGCTGCCACGAGTCAAAGGTCTGGTCTTCCCGCGGTGAAGTATCCTGCCAGATATATTTCTTTCCAAATGAAATTCGTGTTGAGTGGACTGGTTCTGCCACTGCGGCAATGATGGCTGGTAATTTCTCTCGGTATACGGCAGACGCGTATGCGGTTCCATGGCGGCCGGCGCCTATGACGAGGAATCGAGGCTTGCGGTGCCGGAGAGTGTCTCCTGTTCCCTCCATGTTGACTATGTGTTCAGCGGATTAAATTGAAGAGAAATGCGGATTGTCGTTGGTGCTTTAGGGGAAATTCGGATTGTGCTGGCTTTATTGAAGTTCCAGATGTTGCATTCCATAGAAATGCCACACTCAACTCCCTTGACAAATGCTTGTAAATAGGGAGCGGTAAACCGTGAGGAAGGTATTTTCGGCCCCGGAAACACCCAACGCCGCATCTCAAGGTGCCTCTCATACAGTATCAATCTTAATCAGCTGCTTGGCTGCACTGAGTGCACAGAAGGTAGCTAGGCAAACTACTGCAAGCTTTGAAACCTCTCGGAGAAACGGATATGTGACGAGTCGACCCAGCACGATTTGACTGGGCGGCATCCAAGGCAGCTTGGGACCTTGGAGAGCGGTACGGCTGCGTTGACTCTCTCCCCGGATAGGTCGACTGAGTGTGTCCCAGGACTGTCCCACTTCTTTTTTCCTCAACTCAACCCCCGAAAATAAAGGAATTTTTTACAAAATAAGTACAGAACTTGCTGTTCTGGGTGCCGAATTTGGCAGGACAGGGCCACCATTTTCGGGTACCTCGACAGTGCAAGGCGTTTCGTCCCAGCCAGGTACTCGGTACAATATCTCACCTACGGGCCAGCTCCCTCCAATCAATTCATGTTTCGGATCCATGACCCTACCTTGCTCCACCCTCCAATGAGTGTCCCAGTCTCGGGCAGTTGGTTTTGAGAGACCATCATTTTTAGCTCCTCCACGGCACAACGGTGTAGCGGCACAACGGGACATAAGATGGCTCCCCTCGCGCTTTTTGACTTCCCGGCTTGTCGGTCGTCGTCGTTGTAGATCATAGCCCTCGACATTCAATGTCATCACCATGCCAGCACGTCGCCCGCTACAACTGCTCGCAGAAGACCGTAATACGGATTTCATCCGCCGCTTTACGCAGCGAGAAGAGCAAAGACGAGTTGCGAAACGGCCAGTGGCCTTCACGCCCAATCAGCGCGCAGCTCTCCGCAAGCAGCTCGAAGACACTGAGTTTCTTCAGCCCGACTATGCCGACAAGACCAAGATCAACATTGCCGGTCTCCTACGAAAATGGAAGAGGTAAAACAGGCCGCCTCCCTCGCGTATCATCGGCATCTCTGCTAATAAATTCGGAGATACTGCGAATTCAATGAGTTAGAGGGTACCTGGCGAGATGTGATATAGAAAGCAAACCGAGCGATGGCGATGGACTTCCTCGAATATCTTTGTCAAACACATCGGATCTATTCGTGGGGCTCGTCTTGGGAATATTTTCGCCAGTACAAGCAGCTGTACGCCAGCGTGACGGGCCGTTACATGGACAGGAACGACAGTCGAGAAGTTAAGAAGTAGCGTTTCTAGACTTCTGCACAACAAAACAGCAGCTAATGTAGCTCGTAAGTGGCACGACAAAGTCTTAGTCGATCGGTACGACCTACAAGCGCCATGCAACCATGGAAAAGACGTCGCGAACGCAGATACATTTGTTAGTCCTCCTGACCTTCAATATCAAGTACAACACCGGCATCTTCTCTTGGGTAAGGCACCGATTCAATCCATCCGGATGCTATCTCGGCCTTGCCTTTACAGGGGCGCGCCCGGCAGAGTTTGTAGATGGCGAGAGAAAGGCCGGCAAAGACGGTTGTCTTGAAGAGCTCTTTCCCCAGCACACTGCCAGGAATCCCCTTAGCGACGAGGGCAAGGTGCCCCGATGAGCATTCTAAGCTGCTGGAAGAGATGCTCTTGCAAGAGTGCGAGAGCCGTGGACGCCCAAAGGCGCTTTGTTACGAGGACATTCTGCTAATGGTCGTACGCCACCCGGAAACCGGCGAGGACATACTGGCTACGTCCATCAAGTTCGTGCACCACAAAGGAGCAGATAACATGCCAAAGCCGTAAGTGCGCACTTGATTTTCTTTGGAGTCTTGACCTAATGGTCTTTCCTTAGGACTATCTTCTTCTTCGCCCCTGCCAGGAGGTTGATCTTTTGTTTCATTACCGTTATCGTCAGCCTACCAGTACACGATAGCGCATTTGCTGCATCGAATTTTACCACCGTCCGAGAAGTCTTCCGGGCAAGAACCGGGGCCCAGTTAAGTGCACTCCCCTTCGTTGGAAGGAGGAATGGCTCAAGCGGCCTGTTTTCCGCCGACATGAAGACTCTGTTGGGGATTCCGACGAGCGGAAGTATCAACCTCTTTTATACCAGAAGCTACACGACGATATGGAGCGGCAATCACTTGACGCTGGGGAAGAGAATGCAATCGAACCAAAGGCTTGGCGTAGGGGAGCGGCCAACGTAGCGAACGGTATGTTCTGTCTATCCCCGGAGCAGCTTTATTCTAACGCGGCGCAGGCAACGGCTCCGATGCTGTCCGAGATCAAATGGTGCGTCACGATCCGAAGTGGGCTACTTTCAATAGCGCATACATCAACGAGAAAGTTGGGTTTCATCTTCAGAACGCGTTTCTGGACGAGGCGACTGAGGACAGCCTACTCGCAATGCTTTCGCATATAGGCCTCATGCGCGACCCCCGTGCCAGCAAGGATATGGTCCCCAATGACGTCTGGGAGATGATGCCTCCCGATACAGAGATTGAGAGGCTAGAGGTGGAGAAGGCACAACTCAAAGGCGGACAATACCGGATTAAAGGCAGTGAACACGAGGACCGGATTCGGGAACTTACTAGGTCGATCGCGACTAAAGTGGCACGGCGGAAGAATGATATTCGACGAGCTTACTGGGAAGATTACTTTTACAACCGCCCGACCTGGGACATCGAGGCCAAAGGGCAAGAAGAGAAAGAATACGGTGAGCCGGCTATTGACTTATGTATCCCTGAGCGTGCTCAGCTCGCCGAGATCCTCTGCAACCAGCCCGACAACTCGAGCTCTACGGAGCTGCTCGAACTCCGCATCCTAGCAGCCGAGCTAATGGTCGCCTTGTGCGGCAAACGAGAGACGGTGAAGCGGAACCGCATCCAACGGAGGGCAAGGGCCGACGTTAAAGTGAAGGAGGAGTCCCGGGCCAAATCTTTTCCCGCTCCTAATGGATAAGAAGCAGTGTCCACACTGCATCGTGGATGAAACACTGTCATTTGAAGAAAGGACATTCAAGTATTGTCGACCTGCGGTGATGTATGACCATTTCGATAGGAAGCACACACAACAGCTAGGCAGCGTGAAGCAGATGTTGTGCAACCACCCTAAGTGCAGGGGGGGAGGCGCTAAGAGTTCAAGCACATGAACCATTTCAAGAATCACGTAGAGAAGGTCCACGGTTTGAAATGACGGGCCCAAGTATAGTTATATTATAAGAAAATTTATTCCCAGTTTCTAAGAGAGTACAGTGGATTGGGCTGCCTCTTAAAACACCTGAACACCACAGCCAAACACCACAAGAACTTCAGGACGGCGCTCCTCAAGACTGATATATCGATCGACAGTTGCGGTGATGCTAGAATAACTTTTATAAACAGCACACTTGAAAAAAGATGGGATTTGAAGACCCTCTTCTGCCTGCAGTGAAAGAAATTAGGGATGTGTTACAACCTGCACCGAGTTCGGGTACAGACTGCAAGGCAGTACGCCAAAGGGTAGCTTGACAGGATAATCGAAGGTTGTGGCACGCGTCTCAG